>NQII01003491.1:73102-171125 GCA_002778355.1 Clitarchus hookeri | reverse complement strand
GTTACGGGTTCAACCCCCCCCGTGAATTCTGAGGACCACTTTGTCCAAAAAAGTTGTTAAGTGAAATTCTTTAATTTTATTTACATCTATTCCAATCGTTTCTTCTTAATTAAATTCACTGTTATACAAATTCCATTAAACTAGCAGTAATAGTAATCATAACGACAGATTAATTAAAAATCATCTTTGTCTAGTAATAAAAATAGGCTGCAGTGAACCATTGATGCCCCTTTCTTTAAACACAGCCCTTGTCCCTTTGTTACACCTCCCTATCCGCCTCATCGGTCTTGCGGGTGGCAACAGGACCTGCACACCCACTCCCGCCACCACCGCGGGGGAGGGAAGTACGGTATTCTTTCCAAGAAACCTGTTTCTGTGTTTCTGCCCTGCCCCTGCGCACAAAAGATCACAGTGGCGGTCACAACTTTCTTCCTATTCTATGCTCACAAAAGGGTAACAAAACTCATCTTCACCTAGTTTAGTCTCGTGAACCGAGCCAAGCTAGTAAGTAGTGTGTTGAGTTCAACATTTACTTTACGGCAGTTTGTGTGTAATAGTGACATTGGAGAGTGTGCTTGTATGGAGATTCACGAATCAGCAAGAAAAAGATTGGTAAGTAGTTTTTCTGAAACACAAAGTAGAGAACAGGTTTGCCTGAAAGGGAGCAGGTCTTATCTTCACTGCGCACCTCTTAACTATGAATCTTCACCCTCCCCCAAGTGGGAATCTCAAATTCTTTGGCATTTGTGGTTAATTAAAGTATGTGCAAACCACTACAGATTACTGTTCAATTTCACTTAAAAGAAGAGGAGGAGGTTTTATTCCTTGATCCAGCGTAACCTACGGACAGGCGCGGTTTTAGCGGGGGCCCACCCAAAGTTTTGATGTGAAAATATTGTTTTTTTAACTGAATATTTATTATATCGGACAGGTATCGTGTAAAGTAATCATCTGCATAGCTAGCTGTGCAATTCTGTTGTGGCTTGTTGGCCTGCCATTGACATGTCACTTACTTTTTGTTGTGTAACACAACGTCACTGCCTGTTAGCGGTGAGCTGAGCTACCGCCAGTACCAACGCGGAAATGCGCGGCAGACAATGGTGTTGGATGTGCTTCTCTACAGCACATGCCCACGCAAAATTTATGACTTCATTATCACTTTGCAGTTTCAGTTCAAGCCGTAATAAGAGAGAGCACATCAGCAGCTTTTGCACACTTCTGTTCGTTTAGGGAGGCGCTAGTGTCACCAAGAAGTAATCAGTTGATTATTAGCCTTTCATGGCGGATAGCATAAACAGTATTTAGTGAACCTGTTGCAGTGAAGCGGTTTTTAGTGAAGTCACCAGCTTAAAAAGATGGTTATTTCAGCGGAAAGGGCTCGCAGAACAAATGAGTATACAATATTTACATGGCACTGAAATCCAGGAGCAGTTTCTTGGTTTAATAGAGTTGGATCAGCTGAACGCTCATGCCCTTGCTAACACAATTAATTGTTTTGAAACTCTGTAGAGCTCGACCTAACTAACTGTGTCAGCCAATCACTTGATGGTGCATTAGTAAAGTCTGGTGCTTTGAACGGAGTGCAGGCACTGATAAGACACATGGCTAATAATCCTTGCCCTTATGCCCACTGTCATGCACACAGACTGAATTTAGTACTTGTAGACGTATCAAAAAACGTTCAATTTGTTGGAGAAACGATTGGACTTCTAGAAGCTATTTATGCGTTTCAGTCTTCTTCAACATTACGTCATAATGTGTTTATGAAGTCACAAACTTCTTGTGGAATATGCCACAATGCAGTGATACTATATGGGTTTCCAAATACAAAGGTACAATATACATTTCTTCAAACTACGTTTCAACTGTGTTGTTAAAGCACTGGAAGAATGTTCAAGAAGCACGAAGAAGACAGAAGCTGCAGAAGCAAAGGGTCTTCTTCGTCAGTTTGTTTGTTTTGATATTATTGTCTTGCTGGTTTGCTTAAATGATATATTGTCAACTGTCAATTCACTGTCACTGTATCTGCAATCTCCAAATTTGAATTGCGGGCGGTGACTTAAACAAATTGAATAAAAAAAAGAAGAGATTGCACGTTTACGAACAGAAGATAAGTTTGACAAATTTTACAATGAGGCCATGAAAATCGCCGAAGTAAGCTCTAATATTCTCACTCCCAGTCCTTCGGTGACGGACGAAAAACAAATAAATGATTTCAGTACGTCTAGAAGTTCTTGAAAGCAAAAAATTAGTGTTTGCCTAACCGATTACTTTGTAAGAGTCAGTGGGAAAAGGAAAAATTCGTACACAAGATGATATTACTTATAAATGTCAATTGAGATCCATTTTTTTCTCTATAATTGATAACATTTTGCAAGAAATGGAATGAAAATTTCTTCAAAATACTGACATAGTCAGTGCTGTTTCTGCCTGCTATGCCATATCAGAAGTGTTTATGAATTCAGCAATATTGAGCAGTCTTGCAGAAGCTTACAGTACTGACAACGACGCTTCAATTCGGCTAACAAAACAGTGTGATCTCGCAAAAACAATGTTTCCTACATGCACACGCATGTGCCAACTATATAGAGAGGTCAGCAATAGAGAAATAGCACCTGCAGAAAGAAGTTTCTAGACAATGAAATGCATCAAACATGACCAGCCATCGCGATTTAGCTGACATTTCAATTGAACGTGAAAAAGTGGTTCTCGGATGACAAAAACAGACCCAGTTATTGACGAGTTTGCTTCGCAGAAAGGGAGATGCCCAAAGTTTTTATACTGAAGTGACAGGAACTCCATAATCTTTCAATACTTTCTTCAGTGTTTCGAGAGCTTTGCTACTCATTCAGGAACAACTGAAGTTGTGTGTAAACTTATACCACAGTTTATTTCATTAATCTTTGTATTTGTACACTTGTATGATTTTAATTCACTAGTAAGTTTTGTAAATGAAAGTTCAATTAGGTTTTGTGTAAATTGCGCTTAAAATAACCTTAGCCTTTGCCACTCAAGACTCAATTGCTTGTTGTAAAAATCTTGGTCACTGATGTCTAGATACCAAAAATATAATGACTCTGAATTTAAAAAAAAATTGCAATATTTAAGTTTTACGTGTTGATGAAGTAAACTCATGTTTGTTGAATTTTTCCTACCATAAGTAGAACACTATTTTATATATATATATATATATATAAACGAGCCCACCCAGATATAATTTCCTAGAACAGCCCCTGCCTCTGGACCAGCCTCGTAAAGGGGTGGGGTGAAATGATTACTAAAATACCACATAAGCGAAGAAAAAAAATAATATAGGGGAATAGTGCATGAAGGTTATCGTTTGCTAGTTCACTAACCTTTATGAATGAAATATGAATAAATTCTTAAATTGCCATGCATAACTGTTTGCAGTTGGTACTTGAAAGGTAACTGTTGTGAAACTCTTATTAATACTAATAATAATATCCATTATCATTTAATGTATTATAATCTTTGAGATTTTAAAAATTAACATAAACCGTACGAAGTGCAGACTCACTCAGCAACTATATTTGAGTGCAGTTGCTTGTAATCAACCATGTTCAGACTGCTTATATACGTTGTAGGCTGCGAATATTGTTTACGTTTAGTGTAATGCTGGTTTCTTTTACAGCTTGCTAGAAACTAATCCTGGAAGTTGCGAATATTCACACCGGACAGTGGACGCACTGCCTATTTAGCACGGTAAAGCATGGAAACCATCATTTCCTATAGTGAGATGTTTGATATGTAAAGAGTTACCATTTTCTATCACGTATTACAACACATTCATATTAAATTTGCTCCAAAATTTTCCTTGAAAATAGAACTATATAAAGATTTTTTTTATGACAAATATTATTATAAGTAAAACACTTTTTACGATTCTTTAAAAATCATATTATTAAGATTGCATTTACATGAAAACCTAATTTTACTGATACAGTTATGTCAATGAAGAACCCCCTCCCTCCACCATCCAAAACCAATTCCTGATGATGCCACTGCACCAATGTAATAACCTGATGCAGGTAGTCTGTTGAAGATGAAGATGTGGTTATTTCTGAAATTACTACAAAAAATATTGCCGAAATAACAAAAAAACTCTGAAAATACTAACATTACAAAACGGAGACAGAAATTACGAGTACCCACAAGGTGATACTTGCAGACACACACACATACATAAATGTTGGTCAAAAACATTTTCCAAGTGGATGTGCAGTCGCGACATTTCAATGGCTGTGCCAGCTTTCTCAGGCGGTGAGTGACGGTCAGGAGAAGCCAGTTGCAGCACATGAAGCATCTCACAACCAGAACTTTGACTCCTGTTACACAACCACAGTGTGGTGAGGGACCTACACCCATCTAATGACAGTGTAGAACTGCGACGCTGGGAACTAGCCCACCAATTCATCATGAAATTCCGACAGACACTCAACTTGAACGTAAGATAACCCCTTCGCCGCCAGGTACACTGTTTGCCAACCACTGCTCAATAGACCGTAGTGCATCATCACTAGCCGCTTGAAGAAGCTGGCCCAGCCAGTGAAATGTCGCGACTGCCCATCTACGTAGAAAATGTGTTTGCCTGAATTTAATGTACGTGTATCAGCACATACTGCCCTACGCGTAGTTGTGTTTTCTGCTTCCTTTAAAAAATGTAATAAATAGCCTAGCCACCTAATCCCCCACCATATTTTACTGTTGAAATAATCCTGATGGTAACATTGTCAAGAAGATAGTCGGAGCCAAAAAGATATCAGGAATGATACAGCTCTGTATAATATGACAAATTACAACATAATTAAAACACAAGGAAACAACCTGTACCTACATTTCATTATCCATTTTATAAGTAACGTACTTCCATGGTGGTCTGGGTTAACACCTATAATCTGATTGTGTGCATAATATTGTAGGAGAGAGAAAAACCTTTGCAAATGACATTAAACCTAAATACAGGTAAATATAATAAACACAAAATAGTTTTCCTCTAAAAATTATTTAATATGGTAATCGTTTCAATTTCAATTTTTGTTTTCAAGCATCTGCCATTCATAAAACAATATGTTATTTAATTTATGCATTTTTAACACATTTTTACAATCAAACAAAATATTTTAAATAAAAAATTAAGGGAAAATTTTTTTAAACAAACACTGATGGAAATTTGTTTAGGATTTACAAATGCAGTGGGAGCTTTTAATTCATAACATTTAAAACAACCTTTCCTGCAGCACACATCATTATAAAATTTAAAGGTACGAAAGAGATAAATTATACTCACTTATAAATAAGCGTTTTCGATTCTGCCAGTAAAACGGGCAGTTGACGATGAATGGATGATGCCCACACATGGACTGTATGTGCACCTCATCTTTCACTTGCTGGACAGCCCTGTCCGCGATAACCTGCGGAAACCAACATTCTGGTGAAACAACTGCAACGCGTCGCCGTGCGCACGCGTCCACTGTGACAACACGTTCGTGAAGGTCAAACTATTTCCATGTAGTATGTACCATTATCATCTGTACTAAGTGAATGACAGGTGGTAATCAGCTACTGAATGTTCCACCGCTATAAAAAAAATTATTACAAAAGTGTGCGAGGTAACAACGGTATTATAAATATGTTCACTGTTAATAAACAAAACTCTGCTCTTCCATGTTCTATCAAATTAACATCTTGATTGAGAAATATTTACAGTAAGAAACATAAAATTCCACTATTTCTAAGGAGGCTGTCTACCTGGCTGCAAACTGGGTCGCAGTTTGTTTGTAATACGTGTGCACAATCGGTCTCCACACAAACACAAATAATACTTCAGACTAGGACAGAATACAACTTGCAATAGATCACACTTACTATAAACACTATTTTTAAACTCCTCAGCATGACCAAAAATGGCATTATCGGACTGTTAAGAGCTGAAAATATTCTAGGTGAATTCTCGTAAAGTTACTATCGGGCCCTGCAATGAATTCTGCTACAAACTGCACCCTAATAAAATGACAGGGTTACCGCTTAAAGTCCCAAGTGTACTTAGAACCTTGTGCATAGTGGTGACGGTGCACTTGACGAGCGTGGCAGCGTAACCCTTATCACTCCCGTGCTTCTCGGCCTCGAACTCGGAAAACAGCTCCAGGTAAGCAAGGCCCTTAACATTTGCTGAGAAGAGTGGTTGTTTCGTAAATGCAATGGCTGAGTTTATCAGCAGTGAAGAGTGCATTTACTTACCTTTCAGTAGATGGGAATGGGATGCAACCCATCGCCATGCAGTTCAGTGTTCACCCCCCAACGCATCCTCAACGGGCAATATACTAGTCTGGACAGGGAACGTACACTGCTGCGATCTGCAGTTAGCACCTCCAACCAGGAGACGAGGGACGGAGGGTTTACAAACAATGTTCCCCCAGCAACTAAGCACTCTACACCACACCCCTCCCCTGCCTCTCTGTGCAAGGATTAGTGCACCCGAAACCCTCGGCATTTATCTGCAACTTGATAGTGAGGAACCATTTGCCTGTTGGATTTTTGCACGTAGTCAAGTGGTATATCTGCCAATAGGCATCAGGTAGTGTATAGTATTATCCCTTGGCATTGGCTGCCTCCAGCAAGGAGCAGTTACTCAACGGGGATTATCAAGAAAGAGGCTCGAGTGAGTGGTTTGCCACTCAACCTTTGTTGATAAAAGCCATGATGGTACTTCAGAAATGCTCATTAAGTGTGTGAGCTTAATAATCTTATCTCTAGCTTCTTGTCTTTGCCCCATTTGTCAAACAAAGCATGCTTACACTGCTGTTTGTTGTCATTTGCATTGTCAAACCAAGAGCAGCTGCTCTTTTTTATCCTTCCATGCTCCTCGTGAATATCTCACATGCTCTCGAGAGTTGAAGTAGCAGATAGAGCGTACTAGGTACATGAACAAAACTAGTATTTGAAAATGTTGCTGCACAAGTTGTGTTGTACTCACTTCTCTCTATAGTTTCACTGTAACCAACAAATAAACTTATCTTTCACAAAAAGTAGATATTCAAAGTGACAAAAAAAAGTAGAATTCAGATTCACTTTGATTTTTTAAACAAGTCAAAAGCAGAATGCAAGAGATAGATGTTACAAAAGAAAAACAACCCCCATTGGTAGGTAATGAATTGGAAACTTTTGATATATTAAGACTTTTTTATTAGTGTGGACTTTTTGACTAGCATTTAACGTAATTACCTAGTATTCTTATATGCACAATAAAAAGTAGACATTGAATGTCTATAATTTTAATTATAGCATTTAGCCAAAAAAAAAAAAAAATCAATAATAGGTACCAAAAAATCTGTGTATACTGCATGCTATAGTAAAAAAAATTAAATAACGCATGGATACAATAGTGTACAATGAATTATAAGGTTGAAATATTTGAACTTGAATTGACTTCGAAATATAAATTTTTGACTTTGCTATGAGACAAAAATTCCTTGCTTCGCACAGCCCAAGTGTTCACGCCTTCTTTTGAAAACATGAAGTCCATAATATTTTACCACACTTTTCTTAAACTGTATTTTCTTAACATTCAAGTCTCTGGCTCGTGCAACCAATATTACTGCTTCATCGTGCTCTTGTTCCTTCTCTACAGAAATTAACAAGTCATCAAAATAGACTATAACCCCAGGGATGTCACCAAAGTTCGTCTCATTTACGCTTTGTTTCAGGGGCACATGAAAAACCAAAGGGACGCAACAGTAACTAGACTAGTCATCCAATGGCAAATGATAAAACCTATCACTTCGGTTTAACACAGTGAACCAAAAATTATTTTCAAATTACTANCCAATGGCAAATGATAAAACCTATCACTTCGGTTTAACACAGTGAACCAAAAATTATTTTCAAATTACTACTCAACTTGTCCACGGTCGGAAGCATGGAGTATTCTCTACGAGTGGCCTCACCTACCCTGTATGCATGGAGTATTATCTACAAATGGCCTCACCTACCCTGTATGCATGGAGTATTCTCTACGAATGGCCTCACCTACCCTGTATGCTGTTCAACTTTGACTATTATTCTCGACATTTCAAGTTATTATCATTTGTTCTGAGACCTTTCTCTTAAGGGTATTGGTAACCAAAAAATTCATTATATTTATTATATGTTCTTGCACAAAACAAAATATCATCCAACTTGTTGACATTAGTAGTAATAAGTTCTCTTTCCTGGTATGAAAATTTTTTTAGATTGAATAGTTTTTGCATTACGGCATGTCCAAATCACAAATTTAGTGTTTTTGGTACATACAAATAAAATAAAAGAAATCATTTACAGAAAATTTAACACGTGTCACTCAAAGTTCACATCTTCAATCATTTTAAGGTACTTGTGGCTAGAAAAACATATTTTATAAAAAATCACAAACTGCTACTTAATAAAAACATGCAAAAATTTTCTTAAGCAACTTTAAAAATTGCAAAAAGATTTCACAGCATAATTTTTAAAATTCCTTGAATTAACTAATGGTATGTATCTTATTTTCATGGGAATGAACTCATTTTGGTAAGTGTCAGTTTTTACTATTTGTAGATCACAAAAATACTAAAATTGTGATTTTGGCAGGCCACTGTGTAAAAAATATGCCATCTAAAATTTTTCATGTGAGGAAGTACTTGTAAGTAATGTCTACAAGTTGAACATTTTGCACAAATATAAAAGTATACATTTTGCTGTGATTAGCATTCTTACCGCTACGGGTATTCTTTTGGAAGAGTTTAGCCACTGGCTTCATAGACCCATCCATTCTCAGGCTACTCTTAGTTGGTATGCACCGCGCCCACATTGTTCTATATCGGTCGTCAGTTAACTACATCCACATATACTGGAGAAACAAGACTTATGTTAACGCAACCACGTAACCCCAAGATGGGCATTTTACAATGTTCATTCTCTCCACAACAAAAAGTTCAATAATTTGACACAGTTCTGCGGGACCTTTCGACACACACAACAACCTGATAAAACCTGGCAGTTTCATTTAACGTCCTCAAAACCCCTCTAAAGTCATCATCACACTCTTTGCCTTGGACTTAACTTTCAGGAATAATGTTAACCCACGAACCTCTGTCCAGTTTGAAAGCAACTTGCATGTTTAGCAATGTTATTACATGAATCCATTCCCATCGCACTCGCTTCAAACTCGCCAGCAATTAATTTGCTTTACCATTTTGTACTGATTTTATGCCTACTGTTTCTACTATGTCCACAAAGAACTCATCAAGATTATCGAATGGTAACACAACCTCTGCAACATTTTGCATGCATGCTATTGCAAATCGCAAAATGGTTCAATCTTTTGCACTTATGACACACTTTCCCAAATGATGGGCAATCTTCCTTCGTGTGTGCTATTCTATACTGCTTACATTGATAGATGCTAAGCCTATCATCATCAAGCTTTTTACATGTACTAGTGTGTTTTAAAACAACTTCTGTCTGTCTACTAAACTCCATATCTTCATCAACCACCTGCATCCTCGCTGATGCTATCATAACTTTATTTTGAACCATTTCTGCTCTTTGTTTTCCCAATCATGCCTCAATGACACAGGTAAACGGTTTTAGGGTGTCAAATCTGGTTCTGGCCACGGACATTCTCCAAGTCCTTTGTCGCACATGGTGAGAACAATCCAATCCCTTACTACGCTGTCTACTTGTTCCTTAGAATGAAAACCCTTAGTAAGCTTTTTTAAGATCAGTCCAAAACAAGTCAAAAGATTCACCCTCCTCTTGTGAACAGCTATGAAAATTAAACCATTCAACTGCAATGTGCTTTACTGGGTCACACAATAGACTAATAGGCTGCAAAGGCCTGCAACACTTTATCAGAGTTCTTTCTGTACTCTTCTAACAAATCAAATGTGTCGCACAATTCCACTGTTTCATTACCCATGGCGTTTAACAGCATGGCCACTTTGACACGTGATTGTTTTGACACATAGTCCATTACCAGCACAAAAATGTCAAAATTCTGTTTCAACTTTTTTGAAATTTTCACGCAAGTTCCCAATCCCAGAACCAATGTTGACTGCGACTTGAACGACTGCCTCTTTCCTTAACATTAGCACAGCTGACCATCACCTACCTACAGTAGTATGCTGGTTGCTAGAGTACTGTTTCTTAAGCGTACAGACTGCGCCATGTCATGATCTTGTCATCGTCTTTCCTAGTCACAAGTTACATTAACAACTACAAATGTTCACTCTATCTCGTACACTGCGATGGTGACAACCGACACCTTAGCCGTGATCACAAGAGAAATGTACTCGCTATTCCTCAATGAGACGGCTGTGTTACTCTTATCTCTCTACACATTTGTATAGTCTTTCTCTCTCAAGCTCAGCTCTCATGTTTTGTGAGAACAGTAACCTTTGCACATGTACGACATTGTAAAGTCAGTCCGTAATTATCGCAACGTCACCTTTATGGTGTGGAAATATGCTCATAACATAATCAATGGCTCATTATCGTTACTAATTCTAATTAGACATAAAATAAGGTACCCCTTCCAGTGGCAGACATTTCTTCCACTGTACATAAATTTTTTAATTGTGTTAAGTTGAGAAAAAAAATTAAGACACAACATAAAATGTGCAAAACCATATTAAATAATTATCCAGAATAGGGGCTTTTCCAAAACAAATGGGAAAATAATACCTGTAAAGGGTTTATATGGTCATTACTAAACACACTTAATAGGAATTTTATTGGGGTTTCACATAATGTGCACTATAAACCATGAAATGTGATGGTGAGGAAGACTATGAAGATTGGGGTGTTTATGCGGTAAAACACGTGAAATTTAAGTCAAATATATTTTTATTTTGGGTCACTGAATTGTGTTTGATGGGAGAACGCCTGTGGAAACGAAAACATATTTTATAAAGCGTTAGTCACAGGGTATGTTTTTGTGGATGCACTAAGCTTATACAGCTATAAACCACGGTAATCAATCAGTGTCGGAATATTATTTAATTCTGATAAATTTTTTAGGGCTTACCTTTGTGATATTCAAGAAATGATTGAACTATAAGTCATATAATNTATATATATATATATATATATAGAGAGAGAGAGAGAGAGAGAGAGAGAGAGAGAGAGTACATCATCCACAAAACGTTCCCCAGTGATGTTTACTCGTAGTTGATGTGTATCACCATGATATATTCCTTCAACAACAATGCACAGACACAGGAAACAAACGTGCAACAATTTTTATACTCCGGTTCAATTTTTGCCTAGATCATGTCATAGTTGTACGCTGGTAGCATGCGGAAATGCAAATTTGACCGTGTGAAGGCTTGTGATTAACGAGTACTATTACGCATGTTTAGTTGCAATTATTTCTATGTGACATGTTAAATCAAAGTATTGTAGGGAAACACGCATGTTTCTTTGCAATTGTTTACGTGAAGTGTTATAATATAATTACTGTGCGGTACTACAAGTGTTTGCAGGGTTTACACAAATGGAATAGACATTAACGTGTTATCAGCAATACATCACAAAGGAGCTATATTCGCCGCTTACATGGGTGAGTAACTAGAGTATATACTCTAGTTTTTGCATAGAAAGTAAGTGTTGTTAATTTTACTGTGTAGTATTGCATGTAACTGTGGGGATTGAAGGGCTTACGTACTGCTGCCGCCAGCCATGTAAAATGCACAAGACCTAACCATATCAAACCTAACTTCATGATAGGAGAACCACAAAGGGTGGATGAACCGATGCAAGCTTACTTATTATACTTTTTCTAACACATTCTCTCGTGTCGGCACACTTTCCCCCTGCAACCACATATTGTGAAGTTAGGTTGAATTAGGTTCGGTCTTCTTGCATTTAACATGGTTAATGAACCCCAATGGCATGTAATTTACATAAACTTTACGTGTTTTACCCCACAATCTACCTGATCTTCATAACCCTCCCCACTATCACATTTCGCATTATGTGGTGGGAATATTGTGATGGGAATATTGTGGTGGGAATATTGTGATGGGAATATTGTGGTGGGAATATTGTGGTGGGAATATTGTGATGGGAATATTGTGATGGGAATATTGTGGTGGGAATATTGTGGTGGGAATATTGTGATGTGTGAGATAAGTAATGTCATTGTATACCATTTTCTGGGATTTTTTTTTTCAGAAAAGCCCATATTCAGGATAATTACCCCATTATCATTTCTCACATCACCGCAATGACAATGACAGGAATGGTATTTGGCAAAGTGGCTACACTAGTCTAGTCACCTATCAATTATAAAAAAAATTATATTTATAGTGTAGTTTAAAGTAGAACTGGAAGAAGAAACAAAAGTGTTATGTACATTAATCAAGTTAGTTAGTTTTAATTTGCATATCTCCCAGCACACACGTGCACACCACCCTTGTTTTTTATTACAATTCCTCAATTTGAGGTTGAAAAAAGTCAGTTTCTCACGTTACTTTCTAACATGAGTCACTCAGGGGTCACGTAAGTGGTAGACCGGGTTGCTGCATGTGATTATGGATGGGTGAATAACGCACATTACATTCCCATACAAAAAGAGTTACCCAAAGTGACATTTTCAACATTTTCCTACATATTTCATCTGTGTAATAAGGCTACTTTTTCCCAAGCAATTGCAGTTATATCAATCAGACTACAACAAAAACCAAACCAACAAATTTTTGTTTAGAACACCTTACTTACATGTTACCATCTTGTTAGTGAAGCATAATCAACAATACACTACAATATGTGTGAGTATGTGTATAAATACAATCACCATAAAAAAAAAGGAGTTGCACCCACAAGGAAATGAATTACCAATGGTATTCAAAAGGAAGACAAAAGTCATTAAGAACGAGAAATGATTACAAATTGAGACGGGCATGAGCAATATTTACTAGTCTCAGTACGACATTGATCCACCATGTCTGCAAGCACATTCTGCCAGACGTCGTGGCAAGGAGTTTTAGAGGACCCTAATTATGTCCTGTGATAATCCATACCATGCTACTTGAATATTCTCTCTCGCTTCCTGCACATTTTGCGGTAGGGGCGGAGTCGCGATAGAGCGGCCAAAAGAGCCCCAAACATTTTCAATTGGGGATAGGTCTGACGACGTGAGTGACCACAACAGATTATCTTTGGCTATAAGGTATGCTCCTGAGGCAGTAGCTGTTTGAGGACGACCATCTTCCTGTTGGAATAGAACAGTGACGTAGGCATCCACAAATGACTGAGCCATTGGCTGCAAGACCTCATGAGGATATCATTGGACTGTTGTCAAAGTGCCCATGACGAGGACCAATGGTGAAAGGGCATTGTACAAAATCATACCCCACACCACGATACCAACCATACCATCTGGACATGTGAGGATAAACTGTCAACCTTGGTGCTGACCACGTTCCCTCCAAATACGAATGTGTCCGTCGTTGCCACCAAGACACAAGCGGGACTCATCACTGCAGATCACGTGCTGCCATTCAGCACGGGTCCACGACAGTCGGTCACGGCACCACGGCAGTCTGTGGCGACGTTGATGAA
The DNA here is from genome assembly GCA_002778355.1 of Clitarchus hookeri. NCBI lineage: Eukaryota > Metazoa > Arthropoda > Insecta > Phasmatodea > Phasmatidae > Clitarchus > Clitarchus hookeri. Next base: position 157,526 of record NQII01003491.1, on the reverse strand, counting down.
GTGTTAGGGGCTGTTCGTCATAGTGTATATGTAATCATCAACCAGCAGTACTGACAAGTCACGAGATGCTGCCAGGTGGGCTAAATGTCTGCAATCACGGTGACTGGGTCACTCAGTGCATGTCAGACAATCCACCAGTTCTCCCTTGGCGTGGTTCATGGCAGTCTCCCAGATCCTGCACGTCGTGTGTGTGCCTTCCTCTAACGACTGGCATCGACAGCATGCCACGGTAATATCCACACAACCGGTATGGCATGCAACATAGCAAAATGACCATCTCCCGTCCTGCAGCCATACAATGCGACCCCTTTCAAATGCACCTAACGGTTCAAAATGCCATCAAACTCGTCTCCAAGGCACACAACCTTCTGAGGGGGTGCTGCCGGCACCACAGCAAGAGTCGGAATGGAAAACCCACACACCGGGACAATCTTACGCAGTCTGGCAGTTACTGCAAAAAAAGCCCGCCCTCGCTGACATCGCTTGTGCGGCCGAGCATGAAACGTTAATCGTCGAACTTTCTCGCGTTGTCAAACTGACCAACCATATTTCATTCCTGTATGTTGCTTCCTTGTGGTTGAAACTACAGTATTTTTAAGCCCGAGATTTTATATACTCACACACACGTGTGTGTAAAAAAGATAAAAAATTGACAGAAAGATATAGACAAAATTAAAGAAAACTGCAAAAAATTTGAAGATAAAAAAAATTAAAATTTTATAGATTACAACCAAAGTTATTTTTTATAATTACACTTAAAATAGTAACCAAACTATGTCTAAAATTTCAAAGAATGCAGAACTCTTTGGAAATGAAAATGACCATACCTGAGATTTGGATAATATCTTTAAAGCATAAATTTCTTTGGTATCTTTTTTCCTAACTTTGTACACTTTTCCAAATGCACCTTTCGATATTGTGTCAATAATCTGGAATAAGAAAAACACGATCACATAATTAATGAGCTGGAGTTGCTTATAACAGTAACAATAAAAAGTAAAACAACTTCAGCTGTGCTGATCATCACTTGCTTGAAGTAAACCTGACTGAAAATTACATTCAGCGTGTCTGTTATGGCACATGATAAGTTACTATGTATAATGTATGACTGGAAAATAAATACTGAGGCACGAATGGAAAGCACACTACCTCAATTACACACACTGCCTGTGAAGTAATGCCAAGACAATTTTTGTTGACAAATTTACTGCATTGTGTTAAATGAGTAAAATAATCAATTGTGTAGAAATAAACCAGTAAAACAAGTATTCTTAAGTATTCTATTAAGTATAAAAAGATCACTTTATTTAATCACTTGGTATACTCCAGCTCACCTCAAAGTCTTTTTCGGTGACGTCACCATTTATTTTGAACTCCGGCAGGAACAAAGCTTCTATGCGAGGTACAGGCCACGCAGTTTTAGACGATTGTAGAGGATCGCTGAGTGTGGAATGATGCCACCTGTAGAAATGATAACACTGTAATTGGCAGTTGGAGAGTGCTACGCTTGATACCACCAGTGTGTTGGCCACACTGATGGACGTTGATCAGTATTCATCAGCCACAGAAGCACTATATAACACTAATGCAGTCAATATACTTGAAGCCAGTATTACCACCTCCTGGTACTAGTGGTTGAAAAAATTTACAGTTTAATTCCAAATATAATGTTGCATATATCTTGCTGCAAAACCTTTTTATGTTCAATCAATTTGTGTCTCATGAATGTTTTATTAAGAGAGAAAGTTTTAGGCCAAATAATTTTTTTCCAAAGTTATCCTTAGGATATTAAAAATTATAAATCATACAAAGAAAAGAACAAACACTTTTTTTTATAACTTTTGTCCTCAACATTTTCCCATAGAAATCAATGGGGGATCTAGGAAGCAATCCCTAGGTTTAAAACTAATCTTATGGCAAAATGTAATTTCTACAATGCTACTGTCCTTTAAGCTGAAATTGCCAGGAACGTAAGTTGATGTTCTATTACATTTGTTTGACTATAACTGAATATTTTATATTGTCATGGGTATGACCTCTCAGTAGCAAATTAATAGTTATTCACAGGTTATTAGATTTACTAATGAAACACGAGTAGTATTATTTTTGTAAGTTCATAACAGAACCTGTCTTTACTATTTCATGGCAGTAAACATATATATATTTTACTTGTCAAGTGGTTAGGTGATAAATTTATTTTTGGCGGAAATTTGTCATTCATTTCTGTGTGAATATTTGTCACTCAGAGTTGTGAAAATAACCTTAACTGGGTTAAACTGAGAAAATTATATAAAAATGTGGTTAAAAATAAGAATGATGTGCAACCACCACCAGTTGGTGAAAATTAAGTATGTTGTCTTTTGTATGAATTTCTTTTATTGAATAAATTTGATTTAAAATAGGTAGTTATTGGAAGCAATTACACGTACAATTTAAAAAGCTTGAAAAATGCACACACTTAAGTAGGATTTGAACCCAGAATTCAAAATTACGAGCTGTGTGTCCATGCGCTGGGGTACAAATTTCCTCACTTAACATACATTGAAGCAGTTACGTAAAAGTGTATTTTTGTTCTATATTTTACTTATATATGATAACTTATGGCAATAATTCAATTCCACTTCACACTAAGTCAATGTAGTGGATCTTTTAAAGATCTCAGGAACAAGACTATCAAGTCCAGAGCATATTGTGCCTCCATATTGTCTTGCGGTTGTCATGTGTATAGGGAAAAATCATCAGGAAGACAAAGCCTTGGATATCCTTTATGATGCCAAATAGTTACTATTCACGGATTGCAACACATGCTTTGAAACTATATAAACGATAACTTTTATACAGAACCATATTTGGAGGTGGTAAAAGACACTTCTTAAATTACATCTGTCTGCTGTTTTACTTTTACTCGCATAAAACAATTGCCATGTTCCACATCCTGCATTTGAAGTCTGTCTCATATACAAAGGTGAGACTTTTGACAGCCAGAGAATGGCAATCTGACTTACTTATACAAAACTAACGAGCCATTTACAAAATCCTGAATTAGCTGATGCGTGAACAAATGAAAATGAATATTATGTTGGCTACTCTGACTGAACCATTGACGCACATCAGATGAGGAGTAAATACGTGGACAAGAAAGAGTCCCGAGACAAAATAATATATTTTATTTTACGTGGTCACAAAGCAGCTGTTACTGTAACAAACTAAACTTCATGCTAAAGTAGTAATGTGTAGATGTTCAAAATGAAATACAACTTAAAACAGAACAACTTCAAACTTTGCAAGTAAATTTCACTTCATTTCCCCTCTCACCATGCCATCCATATATGCTTGATATTAATCAAAGAGGCCACAGAACTATCACGGAGTATTGCTCAAATATTGGTTAAAATAATTTAACAAAATATATTTCAAACTCGTGTCATTTTGAGCCAGTAATAGGAGAAAACTTTACTTCTAAAAAGACGGGATCAAAAGGCGAACTTGCTGCTATGGCCCATTCTACAAAGACACGGATGCTGATACGGATAACGGAAGTGGAGCACGTAACACACTCCGTGTTCAATTTACAATGAGACACCTGCGGACGTGGATAACATACCGATACACGTAAGAAAACTGGGCAACTCCCAACTCTTCCGTGTCCGTGAATCCATGTAGCCAATAGGAATTGAGTATTTGGTTTGTCAATGTTCGTTTTCGTGGCCATTGTGGTATACATGGCTACAAAGGCATGGATTTACAGTGACTATCATCATTTCATGCACATGGTTTGGTAGTAGTACTCACGCAGTGTTGAACACTGTACAAGGTGTGTACATTTTAAAAATTATACCAGTAATTTGCAACAGCTGGGTATTTTTGATTTTGTAAGTTGCAGGACTGTATGTGTATCCATATTGGATAAAAGTTAAAAATTCCTACTGAATCGTCCACTCATTCCGTTTACGTGTTCCGAGTTTGTTTTCTTACGCGTCCGTGCACTGTAGAACGGGCCTACTTGTCGGCGCATTCTCATCACAATACTCTCTGTGTCATGCCATCTGTTTGCTAGTGTGCTCCCTTATGTAAAATAAAAAAATATACGGATGGATATGAAGAGTTATATTTATCAGTGAGCTCTGTATAATGTTTAAAGTAGCATATTTCCACATGCAGAGATTCTGCTTGCTAGTAATTTCTATTCGACCCATAATCGTTAAGCCTACGTCCATGATATGTCACGTTCTCCTTTGACAAAACCTCCTTCCTGAGAACCCATTTTCTTGTCCTTAATGTGTATTCATGATGTCTTATAGCATTAATAAAACAAAACTGGTGAGATGTGTATGGGCAGTTTTTAAGCAATTCTTCCATTAATGTAGGTCACATAATTCAAACTTAAACTGTTTTGTACCTGTTAGAGCCAAACAACTGCTTTGCAAAAATCATCAGCAAGTAGTTTCTTGGCGAATAAAAGTGCACTGTATGCCAACGTCCCTGCATTCCTTATATTTCCAGGCTTGACATATTTACTGTGATGTCCAAACTGCTTCTGTCATAAGAAGTACAATTACAGTCTCACAAATGTTAACCCAAGTTTACTGTCTATAATAAATCAAGCTGTGCTGAGAAATATTTTATTTTATGCATGATTTTCTATAACCTAACCCTTTTTGAGACAGACCATCTAAAAATACAGTAAATTTGGTTTAGCAGTAGAATGGCAGGTGGATTAGCTGACAGCTAGTATGTACCAAATATACAGCTGCTTGTTGAACCCCCACCTGATGGCAGAAGGATACATAAATAAAAAGTAAACATTGGCGCTAATTTTGCTGAACTGTCAAAATCTTGCATTGTAATAGGACAAGACAAAAGTTAATTCTGTTGTGTCCTTTCATGACTTACCATATTCTAAACTGCCTAACACATTTAAATTTTCCACATCACTTCGACATTATATACAGTTAGCTCTTTGAGACCCTACTTTACTTTATGGTTTCAGGTGTTGCAAACAAGAAATTATTTGACGTATGCTGTACTCAGGCAAACACAGCACTTGTTTCTTTATTTCAACCAATGAGGTGTAGGCTTTGTGTTTGACTAAAGTAATATAAACCTAACTTAACCTCTAGAACAAAAGTACGGTTTGTGACTTGGTTACCCACAGTAAAGAACATTGGTCACTAATGCAGTAACTGTTATATGTTGTGGTTGGCGGCACTGACACGTGGTGGTGTAGTCAAAGATGGCGACTAAAGATGTGCTGTTACAGTGGTTTTGAGTTTTAATAATCATGAACCTCCCAGTATCTCGTAACATATATTCTATAAAGAATATATGTTAATTCTGTATATAAAGTCACTGGACGTCAAGAGATATAACAAGTAAGCTTTACAACGTACAGTACTGGCCAAAGAGAAAACCTTCCTGTACACATTGTTTGTATGTGTTAAGGAACATAAATAATTAATATTAAAGCAATACATACATCACACAGCTGTACAAACAAAGCAAGGACACGACCAATACTACTGAAGCATCAATAAGTAAATTTATGTCAATGTACATTGCAACCAAGCACACTTTTTTGGTTGAAATAATTTCATCCATATTCATCTTTCATATACAAGAAAAAAGCAAAAAAAAAAAAAAAACCCTCTATTCATGATTGATAACTATTTGTCATGCTAAAAAAGAAAGACAAAATTTTTTTTTTGTTAAAAAGTGACAAAATAGTGACAACGGTATTTCTTAATGTAGTGATTCTCTCTCACTTACATATAATATGTTTTCCACTAAATTTTGAGAAGAAACCATTTGCATTACTACCTTAATTATTTCTCATAATTCTGTGGGAATCCTGTTTAATGTAGTTTCCACTATCTGCACGGCCGTCCAACGCTAACCTCAAAAGCTTTAATTTGATTTTATTACAAATAATATATTCACTGTGATAATAGAAACATTCACAAGAAGAAGACACATACGGTGAAAATTTATAATCGATAGTAAGAATAAGTGTTGTATGTGGTGCAAAGCAAATAAGAGAAATTTGGAAGACTCAACACTGGAACAGTCAGAGGTACTTAGTGAGTCAAAAGAGGGTGAGGTGCGATGAACAAAGGGTGGGAATAGAATTTGGTGTTTATCAAATTGGAAAGGGATTGCTGCTAGCGGTGTCAGTTATGCAGAAAGTTTGTTAGTTAAATCACTTTTCTACATAACTCATAATGTTAGCAGCCAAATTTACATTCCTTGCTCTTGCAGAAACACCTAAGTTGCATGTTATATCTCAAAAACGGTACTTCAAAGGAAAAAAGTACAAGACAAAAATGGTCTGAAATTAAATTATAGATAATAAAAGTCTTTTTAAAATGTATAGTATCTCAGATCATTCAGATACATCAACAAATAATTAATTTAAAACTAAATTTTTGTAAATTCAGTAGTCTTAAAAGTTTAAAATTCTATAACCTACAATTGTGTTATTTTTATGTCTCCGTGCACCGGCCGTTCTTTCTGGTCATCGCCCTTCCAACGATTACAAGGTGTTTTTCTAATGTGACACACTACACAGTTTATTTGATTCATATTTCACACTGTTAACGTACAGCAATAAGCATAACGTACCACGTCAGTGTGCGTGGATTACTGACCACGTGTTGCTTCTTCGGCTAAGCTCAGAGAGCTTCAATTCTTAAAAATCAATGTTTGGGTACCGAAACAGAACAGTTAAGGACTGCCACAGGGTGTAAACCCAAGAAAAAACCCATGTACCGTTAAGTGGGGTGAAATTGATCAGCAGAGGTGAGATTGATCACATGTTAAGTCCAGGTGCATAGGTGGGGTGAAAATGATTAGCAGGGATGAAATTGATAACATTACTGTTTTCTGTACATGTTTAGGTCAGGTACCATACGTGACATTAATATTTATAGATCATATTCATGTGATCAATCTCACCCCTGCAAATCAATTTCACCCCACTTTACGGTAGTTTGAAAGTATTGTATTGTATTGGAAAGGGCTTGTTAGCGTCCCCCAGTGTTATACCTGAAGGCTTATCAGGGGACGGCTTACAAACTAACTTATGACCTAAGTTAAACTAACACCCTTATCTGGGATTCGAACCCTGAACCTCCCGCACTGCAGACCGGCGGCGCACCAACAGACTGTGCTATGGGAGTTTGAAACTATTGCTCCCATCAAAAGCTGTCTATATGACCACCTTATCAATGTCCAGTCTGCGCTACTTAGGCACAGCAGGTAGTGCGTCGTCTGTGCTGTTAGATGGGTACTCTAGTCGAGTTCAATACCTCAGTGAAAGACCGCCCTAAGAACGAATGTTTGTCTAGATATTTGTGAAATATTTAGATGGAATAATGAATCACACAGAAATATTACCAACTACGTAAATAAATTATAATTTTAAACTTTCGGTTAAACAATTTGTTGAACAGGGCCACTAGGAGCTGTTGCTAAGAACAATACATAAATACATACACAAAGAAAATTATTATGTGGCTACAAAAAAAAAACCCATTTTTAAAATCTTTTATTTTTCTAGTACTATACGGTTAACTTAAAAGAAAAGAAAAAACACATGGCTGCTTGTCGTTGAGGTAGGACATCTGGTTTCTGCATAACTCTTGTAACTGCAGTGCACCAAACTGAATCCCATTCCACTATGTTCTATAACCATCTCCGAGGCAAAACTGTTTGTGCGATAGGTAACGCTTGCTTAATAATTTTGTGTATTTTAAAACTTACAAGCGTTCTGCTTAAAAACCCACCCTATTATGGCTATACTATTCCTCAGGAAGTTGAAGGGAATTCACAAAGTGAAGTGGTGGAGTGGTAAACCTTCAGACTCACATTCAGGAGGACATAGGTTCGAATCCCGGGCCAGCCATCCTGATTTTGGTTTTCCGTGGTTTCCCTAAATCACTCAGGCGAATGCTGGCAAAGTTCCTTACTACAGGCCATGGTCGAGTTCTTTCCCTGTTCCTGCTTCTCTGAGCAATTTGCTGCATATCTAATGACCTTGCTGACAAAAAGAGGTTAAGCCTTTCTTACCTATCAAAGTGAGTAAGTGAGTGAAGAAATTAACAGCGAGGTCTTGAGAGCCATTAGGGTGAATGAGGTGAGTATGGAGCAGCTCCGGAATGAAAGGACGGGGAAGACAGGAGAGCCCCAAGAAAACCCGCCGACCAGCAGCATCATCCGGCACGATTCCCACATGCAAAAATCTGGGAGTGACCTGGCCGGGGATTGAAACCGGTTCACCTTGGTGAGAGGCAAGCAGGCTAACCGCTCAGCCACCATGACCCCACCCGCCAAAGGGAATTAATAATATTCTTCTGGAAAAGCAAATAGAAACTTTTGTGTTGANGCATCATCCGGCACGATTCCCACATGCAAAAATCTGGGAGTGACCTGGCCGGGGATTGAAACCGGTTCACCTTGGTGGGAGGCAAGCAGGCTAACCGCTCAGCCACCACGACCCCACCCGCCAAAGGGAATTAATAATATCCTTCTGGAAAAGCAAATAGAAACTTTTGTGTTGGCCTTGAAAATTGTGTTTGCTAAATAATTTTTTTTTGTAAAAACAACCAAAGACATATTCATCAAAGTTCCATTCAAGAAAGGAACAACGTAACTGGCACAAAGCTACTCACCGCCTCCTCGACACTCGTGACCAAGGCCTGGAGACGCTGTAGGCTGACTGCTGGCTCGCTACACTCGCCACAGATCTTGCACTCACGTTTGTCGAGAAGTTGGACAAGCTGAACTGGGAACATTACACACACTCAGTCATAAGCACGCTTCACACAGCATCACTACTGTCAACCTACAACCAACTCTCAAAAATACATGTGAGATAATTGAATATTTTACAACCCTCAATAGCAGAATTATATTTAAAATGTGGGGGAATCGTGATGCAGATTTGATAAATATATCACTACAAAAGTTTTTCAATACATCTTATATTTTCACAACCTTCCAACACACTCTATGAACTTGTGCATCCTTCGAAACCAAGTTTTTCATGCTTCCACAGGGATCTAAGGAGACTTATCATCCCATGCCTTTAGGAGGTCCTCGTTGTTGGAGAACTGTCTCCCTTTTAGATTGCGCTTCTTGTAAGGGAATAGTTTGAAGTCGCACGGAGCAAGATCTGGGCTACAGGAAGGATGATCCTACACCTTCAGGTCTGCAGTCGACAGATACTCTGTACAGACTTCAGGTCTGTAGTCGACATACACTCTGTACAGACTTCAGGTCTGTAGTCGACGACAGACACCCTGTACAGACTTCAGGTCTGCAGTCGACAGATACTCTGTACAGACTTCAGGTCTGTAGTCGACAGACACTCTGTACAGACTTCATGTCTGTAGTCGACAGACACTCTGTACAGACTTCATGTCTGTAGTCGACAGACACTCTGTACAGACTTCAGGTCTGTAGTCGACAGACACTCTGTACAGACTTCAGGTCTGTAGTCGACGACAGACACCCTGTAGTCGACAGATACTCTGTACAGACTTCAGGTCTGTAGTCGACGGATACTCTGTACAGACTTCAGGTCTGTAGTCGACAGACACTCTGTACAGACTTCAGATCTGTAGTCAACAGATACTCTGTACAAACTTCAGGTCTGCAGTCGACAGACACTCTGTACAGACTTCAGGTCTGTAGTCGACAGACACTCTGTACAGACTTCAGGTCTGTAGTCGACAGACACTCTGTACAGACTACGGTGCAGTGGGCCAGAGCACTGTTGTAGTGGGACGATGATGTGTCTGTGCTAGAGCATGGATGATGTGTTTGATAGTTTGAAAGACTTTGAGGAGGCACTCCTCAATTTACTACTTTGCAGTGACTGTCTTTTACACTTGCAGCACCATGTGCTCAACAACTCCCCTCACAGTAGAGAAAACAGCTACAATTTCTTCTTCATTGACAGGGATTTTCATACAGATGTGTTGTCATCTTCAAAGACCCAAACTTTGGTTAGGACTTTAGCCAAAATGTCGAAGAAATAAAGTCAGACTTGAGGACTCATTAAGACGCTGTTGACATAGTGAGATGATCCATTTCAAACTTACTGAGCATCTTGCAGCAGCACAAAATGAAATTTCCCATCTGCTCATCGGCTAAGGCATGAACACTGATCAACAATCAAACCACGTGAAAATCTGCAGCACAAAATTGTTCTGTACTCTGTTTTTGATCAAGACAACATTGCAAACTCTTTTCACTGCCACAGTTGTCAACTGGAACAACTAACACCCCCGACATCATCCTGCTGGTCGGAATGTATATATGAACTTGTGTCGATATGCTTTGAACTTGTCAGGGCGTGCATTCATCTGTTGCACCTTATTGCACAACTTTCCTACTAGATACTCTTTGCATGATTATAACGAATTTAGTATCACACAGATTCAAAAGTTCTTTTTAAATGTATACTGATCTTAAAAGGAATGTATTACTCTTGCATGACAGTGTCAAATTAATCAAGGGTGAAGAGCAGGGACATGCAGCATGAGAGAGGGGAGGCCCCAGAACAAAGTACCTGGAGGTGTTGCAGGGAGATCTTGGATGGAAGCAGCAGGTTCTGAGAGTAGTGTTGAAGGAAACGGTGTGTGTTGGGAAGGGCTTTGAAGGGAGTCAGCAGAGAGGTGAAAGAAAAAGCTTACTGCACAATGGTAAGGACAATGTTAGAATATGCGACTGCAGAATGGGACCTGAAAGTGAAAGTAGAGGGAGTGAGTTGGGGAAGGTACAAAGAAGGGTAGTGAGACAGGTGAAGGGTAAGTGGAGAAAGCATGGGCAGAGTGGGGAGGAGGAAAGTAACTTTAGTTCATCAGCGATGAAGGAGATCGGAAGGGGGTCCTTGCAGGACAGGAGAAGAGTAGAAATGTTAGTTAGTTAACAGTAAGGGAGGGTTGCGGAGGTTAGGTACACAGCTAACAAACGGACTGTACAGAGGGAGAGATGACAACAGTGGGGAGAATCAGAGGGTACGGAAGAGAACGGAGGGGGGAAAGCACGAGGTCAGAAGTGGACTCGTCCAGTGATGAAGGCATGAATATGCCAGCCTTTGAATAAATTTGTTTTATACTCTTTAAATTCCTTGGGGGTAAATTGTATTTTGATAACAATTTCACTAGAGACTGACAAATACAGCCTTCCATAATATAAATTGTACTTGATTACAATTGTTTAATGCTAACGTACATATTTTCTTAAGGGTAAATGTATCTCATAATTTCATTTTAAAGGGTTTTCTATAGTTGACTTGTAAAGGGTTAATGATTTGTGTAATTGTTTTTGCTATTTGTAGTTGCATTTTTCACAATTTTTGCTAACCCCGGCTCCGGCAACTTGGGCTGCCATCATGTTCTTTAGTCTGGATTGGGTGTACGTCGAGAGTGGTCATGCCACTTTGCCACTCTCTGGGCCATCATTCTTTAACTATAATCATTTAGTTTTCAATAGTTGATTATTCTATCTGGAGCCTTAGCAACTTGTTTTGTGTTTGCTTGGAGAGTAGCTAGCCCTCACTCCTTCAGGCTCACACGTCCCAGGGGCACCACACTTAAACATTTAACGAGACCCAGTGCTCTCGTTTTGCCACATCAGTTGTAAGTGTCTCCTAGTGAGATCACCAAACAGAGTGGCTGGAGGGGTCAAAAGTGCCTCACCCTTCACAACCTCAGTTTACACTCACTCCCCCATGGCCACGAACATCGTGCTTCCGACTTCAGCACTCCCAATTAATCCAAGTGCATCATGACGTGGTTAATCACGAATCTGTTCGCGGCACACACACCCACGCTCAACCAGCACGGAAAAACTACACTGCGACCAAACACAGGTAACAGGTGCGTACGTCTGTCGCTGGCCACAGTCCTGTCATAAATCTCACTGTTAACTACAGACTGTTCCATTACTATTGATGAGCACTGACAAATCATTAGTACCTTGGTGCCGGTCAGCAGTAACAGACTGCGGCCATAAAGAGGTGCAGTGTAATGTTAAGAAGTCTAGCAACTCAAAGCTCATCGTTTTAGGTTTACACCTGTCGGAAATTTGTTTTGACTACCAGCTAGCACCAGAAAAGTGGATTCATATGAATTTGCACCGCTCTGGATCCCAGAACAGCAAAGCAAGGACAAAGGGCAGTAGTGATTTACCTGATTCATATGGTTTTACCAGCTATGTATGAAGTATGTAAATCAGTGTTACAGCATATGCTCACTTCGCTTATGCTCTAGGAAGCAGAGTGACACATGTCTACATTAATTACTTCTTGCAGCTATTTATGGTTTATTAAAATTTTCACAGCATCCCGCATTTGAAGTTATCTGTTATTTATTAAATTTTTTAAATATTTTCACTCCGCAATTTCCCTGGTCTTCACAGCCCTACCCAATATCACATTTAATTTTACATCTTCTGAGTATGTGCCTATGCAATTTTGTTTCAGCCTTACTTACTATTGCTGAAACATCCCAATTTTAATGATTTCTTCCTAGTTTTTCAAAAAAAGCACCTACTACTCATAATTAACAAAACTGATATTCTATTTAGACCTTCAAGTCATTTTTAAAATTGATGTACCAATTACTGTACTAAGTCTATTATAATTTATTACTATTGCTAGTATTGTTTTATTATTCTATTATACTTTTAAGTTTATTAAATGGTTTGATGTAATTTTATTTTTAAAATTTTCATTGTATAATAATCTGTTGTTAGTAATGCTCTATACCTACTCTAGTTGTATTAACATGTAAAGGTGAACAGAGTGAATATAATAAATAAAAACAAAATAAAACTCATTCTTAGGGTGTGAATTCCGTACCTTTCCGATTATCAATCGCAAAAGAAAAATTTTACATTATGTAGATATTAATAAGCTAAAATTAACCCTAAAATAGTTGGTACATTTGCAAACCCTATTCAGTTGAAAAAAATCGTGCTCCTCGTGAACACGAAAGTACCAGTAATTCGTAAACAAAATACATTTTCAAGTTACAATCTATAAAAAAAAATATCATAAGATCCCAATTTTTTTCGACACTTATATAAATATTTTGTTTTTACCTGACTCAAATAGTTTTGACGTAAATGTTTAGGAGTAACTTCACCTCTTTGCTTTTTATTCGCGTTCCCCATTTACGTGTGTTATTAAACTGAGTTACTGGGAAGCTAACTAAATACTGATTACCAAATACTACATAACTCGTGGTTCTACGCTAACTAGCAAACTAATTACATGCTTCTACGAGACCATTGTTATTGTTGTCAATTGTAGGTAGCCATCTTTAAATTTCACGCATACCAGCAAATGGTTGTCCACTAAAATACCGAAATCAAACATTCCCTACTGAGTCAAAGTAGAGACCCTTTAAATAAGAATTTTAAAAAATTGTATACTGCTCATTTAAATGCACGTAGAACATGAAACTAGCTGCCGGGCGAACACAAGAAAGAAATTCAACATCATTCATTGTTTTCCAATATTTTACTCAAATTAAATTATTTGAAAATTATATCTTTGGGCCTTGTTACCAAATACCGAGTATTTAATAATAATAATGGCCCGCAATTGGGCTACCGCCCGGTGGCGAAATCTCTCACCTCTCCCCTTCCACCACAAACACCACTTCCATGCCCTCATGAACTTTGCAACCCCCTTCTCACAATAGTTTTCACTTCTTTTTTCAACAAGAAAATTAATTAACATAACTTCATCGCCCGGGAGGAGCGTCCCTCCATCTTCTGCAGACCTACAGTCCCAGGAGTGTAAGTTCTTCGTTTTATCCGGAGAGCACACGCTCGTTTTCCCGCGTCAGTCCCTGATGGTCTTAGTGCATAGGTTCCGCTTAACAACGTGAGCATCATCAATGGGTTTGTAGTGTCAGAACATCAATAAATGACTTCAATTCCTAAGTCAGCATTTTAATTTACATGCCTTGCCTCTGGCATGAACCACACATCCACGAGCTCCTTGTGACCACTCTGACCACCACAGTCACAACAACTTCACCAGTTACACCAGGCCATACAAACCACATCAAGTCAAGAGTGCAAAAGGAACTTGCACCTTCTTGCCGACAAGGATTACGTAGCTCAACAGACCGCCCTACTCATTTATTACAAGAGGTAACTCTTTTAATAAATAGGTAGACGATCCGAAACGGTGTTTACCCCAAAGCCAGAGCCGTTGGGCGCACTACCAATTGGTCGTTACTTCGTAGCAGATCACACAGCGACCTACGACGAAATGCACCACCAAGTGGCGTCGAACTGGCTTGTAAGCCGAAGCTGCAGTGTTAAGTCCCCCAAAGTGTCACCAGTAGTGTGCAGTATTTTTACAAACACATTAAACACAGTCACCACATTCACAGCTACAGTCAGGGGTGTGTTTTTGTGTCAATAGCAAAAGAGCATGGCATTCCACGCCCCTTTGCCAAGGTGGACTCGTCCATCCCTTCAGGAGGCAGCCACCTGGCAACACTGTAGTCAGTGTAATTTCAACACATCATCGGAAGTGAAATTCTAACACTTTTATGAGGTAATATAATAACTTATTTAATGTGTATTTATATAAGAGTAATTATGTTTTCTAAAAAAGAGATTGCCTATAAAGGCCTACAGCATTGTAACATATCATTTAGTGTGGTGACATTCTCCGTCAACCTCACAACTTAAACATTAATAGACGTTTGTTAATAAACGGGTGTCAACAATGTGTTTAATTTAATTCATACAATTTATCACCATTGCAATTATATCACAGAGCGCTCATGTAATGTTTCATCATTCACCATTTGACGTCGGTTTTCACCACTAGTGACGTAAGCCGATGCCATTCGTCCAATTCGTCTCAGCACCCGGACAAGACCTGCGGCATTGGTTGCCAACTCCACGAGCCCCCTCAGTACCATCATTTAGGCTGCAATAATTTCACTACAATAGTTATATATTAGCCAACCTAAACATTTTTATCACCTTTACTGTACTGAGGGGAGAGCCAACTGCCCTCTCACTGGAGAGTTTAACGCAATTGCGTATCGATATAAGACCACGTGTATTTCTCCGCTAAGGTCACGGCAGTCCATAAGTGCTGGGTCTATTTTCATGCATTATTCATGCATTATTCACCTTCAGCAAGAACAGTGAGTAAATCGCTTTACCAAGTTAAATTAGTGTCAATTCATTGTAGGATACTACATCCTTTGTAGCATCACCCACATTGCTTTAGCATATTTCAGGCATATGATATGGCATAGTCTCGTCATAGGGTATAAAAATGCAACAGTAAGTACGTGACAACTCATCAACCAACTTATGGAGATTACCAACCAGGACCCCTTGAACCATCGACCGGACGACCCTCATCATAAACTCTCCACTGAGTTATGGCACCGGGCAATGCAACATTCAACTAGCAATTGTCCACACCACCACAGGCATTCTATTAGGTCATTCAGTATCGGGTCATGACCCATTCCCAAGTGAACGATGCGGACACGCATCGGGATGCACGACATGCGTGTTCCCCGGGTCTCGCTGGTGCAGAGACTGTGGGCCGATGACTTGATAACAGTGGCCATGCCAGACCATGCAGGATTGGTCAACATAAAATGCCCTCCCCTCAGGTATGCCATTGTCATGGTGGGCAGGGGCTGCTCAAGACCACATGGTGCAGCAGGTGATTGAGCGGCACCTTGGCCGTGGGCGCAGCCGTTTCGGCGAGATGAGATGTACAGAGCTGGATCGCCGGTAGCATGCCAACTGGTATCGGTTCCACTTACCCTTGGCAGGTGAGATCTTCTTGGTTCGGCAAAGTCAGTCGGCTGGTTCCACACCTGCTCAGCAGGTTGGTGGCGGTCAAAGCCAAACCTGTGATGAGGTTATTCTTGCTTATGAGAAATATGTACTCACAAAGTATGGAAAGGCAACCATCGTCTTTGATTGATATGGAGAAATTCTATCAACAAAGTCGAAAGTTCATTGGAAACGAACAGGAGGTTTGGAAGTCCATGCCACCGTCGAGCCGCTGCCGCTGCTACTGCTGTTGCTGCGCTACTTCTGCGGCTGCCATCGACGATGTTGAGAGATATATGACCACCCAATCGAGGAGATGCTTGACCTGGAACTGGAGCTGGCCACCAATGAGTCGCGTGACCTGTCAGTCTGGATTGGGGCACATAGAGGTCATGGCGGACTTTAACTTGCCTTCGTACACTCATTTGGATCGGTCTTCTCCACCCTTNGCCACCAATGAGTCGCGTGACCTGTCAGTCTGGATTGGGGCACATAGAGGTCATGGCGGACTTTAACTTGCCTTCGTGCACTCATTTGGATCGGTCTTCTCCACCCTTCATAGCACTGTGTTGGGTCCACTTCAGCATGGGGCGAATCCTGCCCATAAATTGGGGCAGTTGGCCGACTGCTGGTGTTCTCTCACGTAGACATGTTGTGCAATTTGCAGCTCTTTCGAGTAATATGTGGTTTCTGGCAGTCACTGTTGGATGTACTGTTCCTATCATTCCCTGGCCTGTTCGAAACTCTGCCGGCAGTGTCCTTTTCGTGTCTCCATTTTTGAGAGTCCTGAGTTCGTTGTCGGTTGTGAGTATACATATTCCCCGGGTTGTGCCAGACTGTGTCCATATAGTAATTCTGCAGGCGCGTGGCCCCGTGGCTTCGTTATGTCGGTTTCTCAGGCAGAGCAGTATCTCTTGGACGTGGGTGGCCTAGGTAGTTCGGTCATCGTTGCTCATGTTTTTCGACCTAGAAAATCTCAAAATTTCTCAGCACCTCAACACATCTATGAGCAATTTTCTTACCTATATACCTTCCCCCTTTTCGGTATTCTTACTGGTGATGTCCCTTGGCAGTATTGATCGGCCCGAATTATCACACCTTCAAAAGATCTCTATTGAGCCACGAGGCTATCCTGGTGTCGCTCACATGGTCGGATGAAAGTGGGACAGTCAGCTGAGTCGGGCAGTGTTGGGTGAAGCGGGTGCATCCCCAAACACCGACTAGAAACTGTTGCTGACGACCATGTCCGATGTCCGTGTCGTCGGCAAGGTGCTCGGCTGGGGCTGTTGTTTTTCTGCGGTGCAGCGAACGGTCGTGGAGACCCTTGAGTTTGAATCACCTCAAATTCAACTTGCGATGGGGGATTGGCTACCCACCGATTCTCTCCTTGTGTATGGGGTTAATAGGTGTAAAGGAGAGCTTATGATACCCACCAATTAACTCTGCCTGTATAATAATGGCACTTTATTCAGGGGGGAGCTTGGGATATCGACCAATTATCACTGTGTACCCGATAATGAGCGAATGAATGAATGAGCCGGGTGTATAGCATACGCGACATAACGAGTCAGGAGCACGAACGATGTTTACACACAACACAACACTATGACGTATGACATGCATTTGCAGGAGTGGAGTGCTGAATGTTTGTTATTACTTGGAATTTGTAGCAGTGTATTGATAGTGAATTTTTTGCCGGAATATATTGAATACTTGATGCGTGCGCAATTGTAAACAATTATGAGTGCTCGAAAACATGTGCGAAAATAATTGAAGTATGATGATGTGAATGAAAAATTGCATCACATATTGGGTTTTGGTACTGACCTGTGAAATGATTTGTGTCCAAGTTGTGAAGTCCTTCATAGTGACATGTCACCAAGCAGCGAGCTTGGGTGCACATGCTGTGTTGCATCATGACATGGCTGCTTGTAGATGTGATGAGTGTAGAGTACCTGCGGTAGGCGAGGGTGTGACATGCTGCATGCTCCCTGGTCGTGACATTATGAGAGAGGAGGGACTGCTGTCCGCATATTAGCTTCCCTGGTGATGTTGCAGGGGGAGGTAGAATGATGCTCACCTATGGCTACTCTCTAACAGGTGTGAAGTGAAACGTGGCCACGACGTAACACAAATACAATGGGCCACAGCATGTTTCACTGGTGTGGAGTTGATGTCCATTTTGGGTTGGATATTTGACGATTTGTCGCTTTTATACAGCATATTGGCAATTGCAACTGCCATTCTAGATACCCATTCTGTTGCTGGAACTCCGAACACCATCAACACTGTTCTTCGGTAAGCATCACCTATTTGGTGGCCGGATAGTGATGGTCCATCCCTGATTGTTTGGCTCTCATTGTGTTTAGCACTGTTGCTGGCAGTAGTGGTGCGATTTTTTTTCGCATTGGCGACTTGGCAATGGATACACACGAACAGATTTGCTCTTGTTTTGAATCATTCGACCACACTCAAACAGTTGCAATAATATGCTAGTTCGCAGTGCATGCATGTCACTAGCTCATGCCCTGAGTCACCACACTGTATTCGATTGCATAGGATATCGTACATGCGTTCGGCTAGTAGGCCAATAATGTTTGCGCTGAAGTGGTATATGTTGGCATAGGAAGTCATTGGCAAATGTTCGATGATGGCTCATCTTTGCAAATGGTTCACTATCCTTTGTCTTATGGCAAATGCTGCATATGCCAGCGACCCAACACTCCATCCCGAAACCTGTCACAAGCGCGGGTGTGCGGTTGTGACCACATAGGTGCGCCATTGGTGTTGCATGGATATTTTCATGGGGCTATGGTCCTCCCGCTCGCGTAAGTGTCCTGTGCACATTTACAGTGACGTGAACCGCACGTTCACGAGTCCTTTATGCCCACTATGACTGCCACGGTCTCTTCCACACACCAGACACCACACCGACAAGCTTGTGGGCACGAGTGCAAGTGTATTAGTGTTTCTAATTTATTACGTGTCAGTGTATTTCATCAGTATAATATTATCAGTGTATTTATTAATAGTGTCAGTGTATATAGTTAACATAATTTGTTTTGTCAACATGTTGAGGCAGTCTGCACAGCCACAGCCAGAGACATGTGACATTTTACATTTGACAATACTTTGGCTGGTACGATGGAAACATTTATAATAAGTATTACCATTTTTATTGTGTATTGTTTTAAGGAAAATTATGTACTCTTAGTTTAATTTAATACATGTCCCGTTCATCTCATTATCATTTTTAGTGTATATTGTGTTTCATTGTTTCACCGTGTGGTGTCGGCTGTGCTCAAGTGGCGGAACCCGGGGCACGCTTCCTCCCAGTACTCGTCAGCACTTCAACGGACTCAGACATGTAAGCATCTCGCTCGGCAGAGGCCCTCGGCACAGAGATAATCAGTTGAACTTCCATCCAGTGACATCCATCTTAATTTTAATCATTGTTTTCATCTGTTTCATTATTTGACTTGTGTAGCGCCGATGGGAGAGCGACCTTATTATTTATCGGGAATTGTTAAGTGTATTCGAGTTTCACATTATAAAGACCACGTGGTCGTTCGCAGTTTCCAGGCCATTCAGGCCACGTGTCTTGTGTTATAGTTGTGTGTGCAGTAACGAGTCTCAGGTAATAAATACCTCAAAAAGCATAGTTCGTTTTATTTATAATTAATTAAGGTGTGCGAGGCAGCCTACAGCCTCGCCATAATGTGTGATGGAGTGTTCACCAGAGTCCCCTAGGCCGTCGACCTGAAACGGGCCTCATCTCATCAGCTCACCGCAGAGCTGTGGCGCCGGGCACATAAATATCACACCATCAACTTTGGTAACACCGCGGTTCAAGTTGGCTTTTCACCGTAGCCAACCCTGACCACGTCAACAGCTGTTTCGGCAGTGAATGTTGCAGCAGGTGCAGGGGTGAGTCGTGCGCATTCTCCCTCCCCTACAACAGGTGTCGAGACTGACCAGAGGGTGAATGGTTTCAGCAGGGGGGGGGGAAGCTCATTGCCGTTGTGCCTGGGAATGCAGCACCAATATGGCGGCATTTTCACTCTGTGCTCATGCCAATGGTGATAATGACGGCAGCTCCACAAATGGTTATTCTCGTAACTGTGTAAATCAGCCACACGGAAGGGTGCAAATTGACACATTTCGGAGTGGTCACAGGGTACAGATAATGAAGTAAATGTTAAAGTAATCCACTAGGGTAAGCACTAACCAGACTCTTAAAGTGAACCGCGGTCGAAAAGACTGGGCTGAGAGAACCCACACCCTGTGTCTTAATGAGGTCGCGCTTGATGACTGACATCGTCGGCCAGGTAGACGAATCATATATGCATTTCCGAACTGGGGTATTGTGGCTCCCCAGCCTGCTGTTCCAATGCAAAAACTGACGTAGGCTTGTCTAGGCCCCACAGTTGTGGCGCCAAATTAACTTGAGGTATGCTAGCCCCACTGTAAAAGACAAGGCGGCTTATACGGTCAAAGTTAATGTCCCCCAGGCCCCGACTATTAGGTGCGTGGGGGGGGGGTTTGCGGGTTTTGTAAATTAGGTAGATTATCACTGTTGTAATTAGAAGTACTGGTATATTGTATCTTATAGTTTTTCACAAATACACCACATTAAACGTTCGAGGTGCGGTACTGTTTTACTTTGTCTACTCGAATTTACTGGGCGAATTACTTCGTGATGGCGGGGGCTTCTGTGACGGTGATTTGCATACTTAACTCCGTGGCGAGTGCTGTCAGCTGTGGTGGCGTTCCAGTGAAGTGGTCGGCCCTGGAAGCCGTTCCGTCGGTGCGGACCCTCTCTGGGCTGCGGTTTTGGACTCGTTCTCACGTCTGCTCGCGATTTCTTCCCTTGGCTCGGTGATCATCAACTTCCGGACCCGGCGGTAGTAATCGACTGACGGTCCCGATATTACTGACCCCTTAAGGATGCGGCTGACGGATGTGGCCGGGTTCCGAGATCCCGGCCTTAGTAACTATTCTCTGACTTACTCTCTCGGCGCGGTAGAAATCGACTGAACCTGTGACGACCGATAATACTGACGAGTGATTACTCACTCACGACTGATTACTGACTGACCCCCTCCCATTCTTGGAAAGGGGTTTTTATACACGCCCGCCTGCAAGCCTACATTCTCGGCACGTGGCGCCCTGGGTGGGAAGGGGGTGAGGGGAGGGGTGAAGTGGTGAGTTTCGAACAAAGGTTTTTACCACACGTGTCCTCGTTCTGAAGGAACTGGGCGGGCGGGGGGGGGGATAATACCTCGGCATCAATACTGCTAGTCGGTATTTCTGCCGCGGTGCTTATTTTCGGCGTTCCGGCGAACTACGCCTGATAATTTTGGGTGATAACTCGAAAGCCCTGCACTCTCGACAGATCTGCTGGCGGGTTGGAGGCGTAGGTAGATGAAGGGGGTGTGGGGGGGGGGGGCCTCCGCTTCAGCTTCACGTGTCTGGAGATTTTCCATGCCACGTGCCTATTCGAAGGCGACAGCAAAGTGCGCTAAAGGTTGAAGGGGGTGGGGTAAGGGGGTGAGGGAAGTGAGCCAAAGGCGTGCTATAATCCTCAAAACTGTCACGCGACAAATCATAAAACACTTTAATTACATAAAAATACACACTGACTGACGTGATGAAGAAAACATGGCAGGCGATTGATGGTTATAAGGGACTGTCACCCTGAAGATCCCTGCGAAGCAGGAATAAAGTATGCATACACATCAGTTTCAAAAATACCAGTTGTATTGAAGAAAATCCACATGAGATGGTACACAACAAAAATGAAACGGGCATGCGGCACGAGGCCCCGCCCTGGCCTAAGCATACTAAAACGAAGCGTCGACAGACTCTGGACAAAAGTTAAATAGCTAAAAATGCCGGAGGGGCCGTGTGTCAGCTCCGGAAACGAGGCGAACTGGGAGGTACACGAAGAAATACAAAGGTCCCAGTAAATTCAATCTATTGCAGTGGAAGTATTGGCGTGTTAACCTTGCTTCACTCCCATGCTGCTTAACGCGACATGCCCTGATGCCCACTCTTTTCAGCGTGAGGTAGCATTGGTGTGGCATTAGTAACAGTATTTGTCCACCGCCCACCGAAACAGAATTTCCCTGGACAATAAATAAAATGGATGAGATGTAACATATAACCACTGTAAATACATTGCAAATTCCATGATGTCAACTGCTGTTGACATCTATGTAACACAAAGTAATTAAAATTATGTCACAATAAATTTTATGGAATTTGGAATTTTTTTCGAATAAGTCATTTTGCTGCCTGAAAAGTAAATATATACATATAACCTTTTTTCACACTGAACAAATTATTTTGCATTAATTAAAAAAGTCTTTTAAATTAATATTAAAAATAAATTAAATGTTATGATAATTTTGTTGTTGCTCAGTTTATATTTGTGTGTCCCATTGTCTGAGTCAAAACACATTCTTCTAGTAATTTTTTACAAGCACATATTAAGGACGTCACTTATAGCTGGTATTTTCCTTTAATGAGTGTTCCAAAATATACTAATTAAATTACTGAAAAGTTATGGGATTATCTGGATCCGGTTGACCCACGGTCGGCACTTCGCATGTTTATTGGTTTGTTGTATATATAGGGATCTCGTCACATTCATTGTTAGTGCTGTTAGAATATATGGCGATAATTATCAAATCACTCTTTGGTCGTTTAATTAAGCTGTGACATAATTACGCCTTGTGGCAATGAAAGTGTTTGCACTGGCTCCCGCGGAATATCTTTGGCGCGTAGCCTCTGCGTGAGGTCGGCTTTTAGTGCAGGATGGTTGCAATGTGCTCCGCTAGATGCTGTGCGTGTGTCGACAAGGGCTCTGGGGGAAACCGACGTCGGCGTCGTACTTTGCTGGAAAACGCGAATTTCCGCCACCTGATGTCTGCCTCTTTGTTAAAAAACGCAAATTAAAGCCCTTACACCATAGCAAACTTTCCGTTGAATAAACCACCAAATACACAATACAATTGTAAAGTAAATGTTCAGACCATTAAAAACTGATTTTGATAGCTTCGTTAACATGTATATCTTGTTATGTAAATCATTATTATATTATCCAGGAATGAATTTCACGTATCTTTTTAAAATTAGGCTTCTTTTTAGATTCTCGGCGAAATAGCTGATTGGCTTTGATTTTAAATTTAACTTTTCTAAATCGTAAAGTCAAGAGTGCTTGACTTTACTTTTGATGGTTCCATTCATAGACTAAAGTTGATGCAGACCGATCTCGCCAGTAGCGTACAACCAATCTCCGTGTCCCGAAATTTAACTGATTTTCTGCCAACATGTCTTGCGAAAACGGCATGGTTTGGATGTTAGGATAGAAAACTGACCCGTAAACAAATGTTTTTAGATGTTTTTTACTTTAACCAATTCGCAATGCAGTTTGATTAAATTCAAAATGGTAAAAGTATTTTATTAATATAAAAGTGCCAGTAATTTAAAAATTAAGAGATAAACTACCACTTTCATCACTGTTGACCATGTGACATTGCCAGTAGTGTTCTGGGTAGGTCAAAGCTGCATGTGACGTCACACCAGTGTTTAATTTCTCGCTGCTCAGATTTGAATGACAAACAATGTGGTATTTGACGTTTGTTAGTGTTCTCTAAGCTAACTTTTGGTTAAATTTGTGGAAAATCTTTTGAGTTTGTAGTAGATGTGACGAGATATAGTTGATACCAAAGTTATCCCGAATATTTTATTTATAACGAAAAGTATTTCATTTGTGTTGAGACCACAGGGTATTGCTACCAGCACCTCGCGTGTGCAAGTGCCAACAACCCGATCGCCCCTAGTCCAACAACCGCCAACAACTCAACAGTTGGCAAACTGATAAGGAATATATTGATTCAAATTCTCTCTTAAACAACTCAAACTTCTTATCCATCCTAAAACCAAATAAGTTAAAGGCATTAGGAAAAACCTGGGAAACTTTGCCACAGTAATCCTTTCGCACACCCAGTGAAACAAGAAAAGTTTCTTATTTTCATTTTATGTAGTACAAAAATTTCAAAGATACAACTTTCAAATACATTACAAGTAAGTACAATTTAATTTTTAAAACCAATTTTTTTAAAAATTTATTTGGTCCTAAAATTATACCAAAATAGCAGTATATATAATTACACAAAAGTTGTGCGCTAATGTGATATAAAGGCTTACACTAGCATAATCAAACCTTGTGACCATTAAATAACAAGCCACATGGCTTCTCCCAAGTATATATATTATGGCACATAACGACTTGACACTTTACAAGAAAATGCAATAAAACATGTAATCATGCCTATAAATTTTTCATAATGAAACTCCAACACAAAATATGGAGCTCAAAATGCCCATATTAGCATTGACCGGAAGGGCACCTTAATACAATACTTATCTTAAATACACGATGGCGCAGACGGGAGCCGAAAATGGTTCATTTCATATAAGAAGGCCACATTCTGACAGTCAGTGAGTGGCAACGTANAGAAGGCCACATTCTGACAGTCAGTGAGTGGCAACGTAAATTATTCAAAACAAACAACGCGCCATTTACAAAATCCTGTATCAGCTGATGCACGAACGAACAGAAATTAATATTACTTTGGCTATTCTGAGAGCAGTGCCGACGCACATCAGACAAGCAGAAAATACGCGGATAAGAAAGAGTTCGTAGATTAATTAATACATTTTATTATATGCAGTCATAAAACAGCAGTTTTTAGTTTTAAAAACGAAACTTCCTGATAAAATAGTAATGTATAGGTGTTCAAAATAAGATGCACAATAAACCGATCCGTATCCAAATGTAAGGAAAAAATCGAAACCTTTTTCAAGTTTCCAGACTCTCCAACCATGTGCTGCCATCTTGCGAGGGACAGGCGCGTCATGAGTTACAACATGCCCTTCCATGCTATCTGTTATCCATATCCTGAACTACACCCAGAAACATATTATAGTTTTGTTGTTTAAAATAACGCATATAGGCGCATATACAAATGGTTTTATTTTCCCGCGAGCTGTGTATATATTTAAAGTAACATATATTTAATGTACAACGATTTGGAGTACAAGTAATTTATATTCAGCCGGTAATCGTTCGTCTCCGTAAATTATACGCCATATTGTTCTCTAGAAACCCATATCCTTGTTTCCGTAGAAAGTGTGACACGCGTGAATAGTTTTTAAGCAATTCTAACGTTATTCCACGTCACATATTTCCAACTCGGATATATTAGTTATAACGTCCAAAGAGTGATAATAGATACAACAGACCGTCTCGCAAATGTTAACCCAAATTCACTATCTGGGACAAATTAAAAAAGAGTTAGCAAATATTAAATTATTTGCAACATTTTATATTTTTAATTTTATAGCCTACTTATTTTTTTTAACAGATGTCAGTCTTAAAATATCTTAAAATTTGTTTAGCATTACAGTACAATGAGAAGTAGATTAGCTGACAGCGTGTTGATAAAAAATACAGACCCGACTTGACGGACCAGCTGATGGTGGAAGGATACGTAGTCAGATGCAAACAGTGGCGCTACTTTCGCCGAGCTGTCAAAAAGTGGCCTTCTTATATGGTAAAGAATATACCTAGAGACGTCCCCAGCATATCGTCGTTTGTCCCGTTTGTTCACGATCTTTTTCCGGCCGCAGCGATGTCAAAGATTTGATGTTTTACCGGATTTCCGATATTCACGGTACACTCGTGAAATGTTCGTACGCGAAAATCCAAATGTTATCACTACCTTGGAGATGCTATGTCCCATCTCTCGTGCGCTGACTATAACACCGCGTTCGAACTCACTTAAATCTTGATAACCTGCCATTGTAGCAGCAGTAACCGATCTAGTTGCCGACCGCATCGCGTTACTCTGATTGGTTCCATACCTCTGTTATTCGCATACGCACACCTACACCAGTTTTTTTTTTTGGCTCTTCAGTGTATGTGTAGTGACAGTCAATACAATTTACTGTCTGCTGTTTTCTGCGTTCATTATTCACCTTCATCTACACCATCTTCCGTCTGGATGGTATATTTTGTTGAGCCACCATTTGAGAATTTTGTACAGGTGTAGTGAAAGTTTAAAAATTAATTCCACGGTTAATTGAGCAGACATGTTTAAATTAAAAAAAAAATAAAGATCTAAAAAATGCCAAAATTGAGGAAAAGATATTGGTGCCAGATCATCGTGAACACATGTATGCCAAAGATTAAATATGATTGAATATGTATTCATGTGAACATTTCGCTATGCGTTTATATAGACATACTCGAGGCATTTCGAGATCCCAGATATAGTCTATATGTCAGCACAGTTGTACAACTTATTGAAGACACGTCATTCTGAATATCAGTACAAACAAACCGCAGTTAACTTGCAGCTCCTTATAAAAAATTTTATTAACTGTAAAATGCAATGCTATTAAATATTCTGTATCTAAAATCAGGAGTGGAGCGAGGTCTTGAGAGGCGATGAGGGTGAATCGAGGTGAGTATGAAGCAGCTTCGGAATGCGAAGATGGGGGAAACGGGAGATCCCGGAGAAAACCCGCGAACCAGCGGCTTCGTTTGGCACGATTCCCAAGTGCGTAACTCCGGGAGTGACCCCGCCCGGAATTGAACCCGGTTCGCCTAGATGGGAGACGAGTAGTCTGACCACTACATCACCGCGGCCCCTCTAAGATCTGGAAATAACTTGTGTTTATATATATTAATATGCATATAACGTATACAAACGCGTAGTATAAGGACATATGGGCAATCTTATGACATTGAAAAACATCTGAATTTTTATGCCAATAATAACCTAAACTCGCAATTAAAATTACACCTATTTGTGGTTATAGATTTCTTTTAAGTCTGGAGTTTTCCAAATCTTAAATTAGTTTTTAGTTCAAACAAAAATCAATTAAAATTTTCAACTTCCTTTACAATTGTATGGAGTTTCCAACATATATCATAACGCAATACACAATCCAAACAGAATTTGGTACGAATTAAAAATTGATGCAGAAACCACTCAGGAAAAACCGCTTCTTGAATGAGATTGGCTGCCACTACGTCACCTTCAAGGCCGAGTCACTCGTCGTCATATCCAGCATATTCACACTAAATTAAGAGCGGCGTAGAGTCAAACTGTCTGTGCCGGAAGGTAATACAATATTAACATGAAGTTAAGTTAACACAGTGTCAACCAGTCAGATTCAAGGGACGATCCTTTTCTTTTGTTTTCCGTATTCATTTTTATTTCTGCCATCTTTCGCCTGCCACGATTGCAACATACCTTTTAGTTTGATTTCGTTTGTTTGTGTTTGAATAGAAAACAAATTAACGAATAAAAAAATTTGGAATCACAGAAAACATATCGATGCAAATAAGCATAAATTTTGGCGAGAGAATAAGTTGTTATTATCGCAGAGATGTAAAACTTTTAAATATTATAACACCTACTCGTATGTATGTTTCGTTGTAAGTATACACACGTGTACAATTGCCTTTTACAGATCCCATATATAGCATATTTGGTAGCACTGAAGTACAACTTACCAAAGGTAAGGTTATTTATACTACAGGTTAGGAAAAAAACTTAATTTTTTATGGGAGAGTTTGGCATAGGGAAAATTTTCACCACTAGGTGCGCAGTGTTCCTAAAGGTAACTTCTAATTACAATTTTAAGCTACGTGAATAATAAAAGAGAAAGATATAATTATTAGTTACGAAGTTATTTTATATTTGATTTATGATTTCTGCTTCCAGTTTTTTTAACGTAGATAATAGATAAAATCTGGTACATTGCCGGCACTAGCGCTTACCTAGTGGCGGAAATGTTCCCGTTGCCAAACTGTTGACACTGATCTTCCCAACATGTAGTATAAGAAGCTTTACAAAATGTGAGCATTTCTGATCTCCAATGTGTACACAGTTGCCATTTTATAAAAAAATAATTGGCACAGAGTTAACGCAAAATTAACACTTTGCACTCTGTTCACATTTCCTAACTTTTAAGACAAGCTATAATTGTGTCACTTACATCCGCCATTATGCAAAGGTAACCTCTGATTGTCTCTGCTTTCCCAATAGTTACACTCCTATAGGTTCACGCCGCATTTGACACACTGACTCCACTGTAGCGAGTTTACAACTGGCTGGCTGCCAGAGAGTGGAGTCCCGAGTTGAACGTCTCTAATCAAATATTTGGTTACATGTAACATTAGTACAATCTATATTGTTCACTTCAAGTACTGTAAAATAGTCAATAATTTTCGTTCTCGATAGTTAGCATGAAATTATTTTAAGATGCTGATGAGCACTAACGTAACTGTAAAACTACATCCATGTCGACTTTGTGTTCAGCTGCAGAGGAATTTTCATTTGAAGTGCAGCCCGAGTTACGGCAGGTATATATTCCTAGGTGTTCACAGAAGGCCCCATGTACATTTCAATTTGAATCGGACTTGACGTTATGTGGGAGGTGGTTCAAGCCCTCCCGTGGAAGCTTTGTCTGTATGTCCGCTTTTCATTTAATGTGAACACACTTCTGCACTACCTGCACCTGAACGTAACGATAACGCAAATATAACGCACCGAGGTCCGTGCTAACTAAAGAGGGTACGTTTGCACCGTCTTCTCAAAGTTGAGTTCCTTAAAACTGGGTTTCGGGAAGTAAAGTTTGTGCAAAAGTGTAAACGACGTGAAAGTAGAGTTTCGTTGCTCTTCGTAACTTATGCTTGTAACTTAAGGCTCCCCCCTGCATGCAGCTTTCGTACATATTTGATGCAGATAAACGCGGGGGCGATAAGGGCGACACTGTCACGCTCATGAAGTGCGCCATCGTTGCTAAGCGCAAAGCACTCAAACCTATGGGACTTTCAGCGGTGACCCTATTATTTTATCAGTGGGAAGTGTGTAGGACGGTTCAAAGCAGGGCCCTTGAGTAGTTATGTATGTGTGTTCTACCTTGCCCTTAAACTGCGTTGCTTGAACACACACTTGAGAGACGAGGCCTATTGATTGCTTTCAAGACGTCACTCACATTTGAAACACCATTCAAGAGTACTCCCCCCAAATGTATAAAAAATAAATAAAAATTGGCTTTTTCAAAGCGCTCATTTCAAAACATTCATGTCAGATACATACAAAACTACTCAAGGGCACTGCATTGAACCTTCCTACAGACTTTCCGCCAATAAAAAAATTGGGTCACCGCTGAAAGTCCCATAGGTTCACGCAGTGTGACGAAGCCCTGCAAGTCAGTTCAGAGCTCTGCACTTAGTAGCGATGTTGCAATTGATACGCATGGCAGTGTCGCCCTTATCGCTCCCGCTGTTATCGTCTTCAAACGTGGAATAAAGCTCCAGGTAGCCGGCAGCCTTAAGGATGGCAGTATCCATTCCATGTTCGACTTTCCTTATAAGTCTTCGTATTGAAAATGTATGATCAGACATAAAAAATCAAAGATGGACATGACACAAAGAACTACTTAAAAAACTTTTTTTTAATTTGTACGGTCACAATTATATCTCTATTTCTCCACGTGGGATTGGCATTATTGTATATTTAAGGTAATATTCGATTACGGTTTGAGATGTGAAACGAATTATGTAAGAAAAATAATTTTCTTTTCGAAATAACTGTTAAGATGTTCCCTATGCCTCGACTAGCTTGGTTTTTTTAATATTGACCAAGGAAATTTAGTTACGGAGGAAAATACGTAAATTCGAGATGGCGACGATAGTTCTGTGTGAAGCGGAACTTCGGAAAGCGCTCAGTTGACGGTGAGAAGTGCACAGAGGCGTTCGCTGTGGCTGACGAGTCAGTCTGGCTAGGAGAGGGCATGGCCGTGACCTCGGGCGGGCCGAGTGCATCTCGCGGTCACAGCGCCGTGAGTCAGCCAGCCTGCTTCTGGAGCCCGCGCGAGATGTCGACTCAGGCGCCCGCTTCTACCCCCGCCAGGCTCGGCCCAATTAGCTCTTCTCCCCGCTGCATCTAGAGCACTTCCACAGTCCCGTTTGGCGGCATAAACATTTTCATTCCGCCTAGCGAGAAATCTAGTTTTTGTTCTGCAGTGTGAGAAAAACCACTTCCTGTGTTAAATTGAAACAATAAAACAGCAACGGATTGTTCACTCTCTTCTGGAGAGACACAAAAACATCGGTGATTTCGGACGAAACCACATTTTAAAGGAGGTATTTTTGAAAAGTTTTATTTGCAGGTATTATAAACGTGTGGTGTTTCAATGAAAAAGTTATAATCTAATTTACCGCGATTGCTTGATTTTAAATACTTTTATAGAAATATAGTTTTTTTACGGAGTGAGTGAATAAATTTGGGCTGTTCTTAACATCGAGATCTTGAGAGCCGATAAGGGTGAAGTGAGGTGAGTGTGGAGCAGAACAGGAATGCAATGGCAGGGGAAATGGGAGAAACCCGAGAAAACCCGCTTACCAGCCGCATCGTTTGGCACGATTCCCACGTGCGAAAATCCAGGAGGGGCCAAGCCGGGAATCGAACCCGGTCTGCCTTGGTGGAAAGGTGAGTAGTTTAACCACTATACTACCGCGGCCCCTTTTAAAACGGAAAATAGTGGGATGTTTTTTGGAAACCTGTTGGCACCACTGCTCGGTTGGCGGTGCTCCCTCTTGCCGACACAGAGTACGCAAACACTCAGAGGCGAAACTGCGTGGCGGCTCCTTTGATGTTGGCGAACCCGATCTGTGATTGT
The DNA here is from genome assembly GCA_002778355.1 of Clitarchus hookeri. Classification (NCBI taxonomy): domain Eukaryota; kingdom Metazoa; phylum Arthropoda; class Insecta; order Phasmatodea; family Phasmatidae; genus Clitarchus; species Clitarchus hookeri. The sequence continues at coordinate 126,920 of NQII01003491.1, read as the reverse complement.
CTCCGCGAGGGTCTGGGAGCGGGCTTGGCGTCTGATTGGCCGCTGCACGCTGCGGAACATTCGCTATTGGCTGGCCTGTCGGGAGGGCGAGGAGGCGAAACATAGTAAAACCAGAGTGGTCATTAATTGAGCTTATGACCGAACACCAAAACGTTACAGTTTGTTTCAGAGGATGCAGGAAATTTGAGGGGAGGGAGAAGCGGAAGGGCGTGGAGGGTGAAGCGAGGTGAGTATGGCGCAGCACTGGAATGCAAGGGGAGGGAAATGGGAGATCCCCGAGGAAACCCGACCACCAGCGGCATCGTCGGGCACGATTCTCACGAGCGAAAATCCAGGAGCGTTCTCGCTCCATGTCTTAACGATGAATTAAAAGTGTTAGAAACGGAAAACATTTGCGAATACTGATATTATTAGTCTTACGGTCTGTTTTTTTAAATGTATATAAGAGTAAGAATTAGCAAGTTACTAAAATAGTACTTTTATCATAATTTGGCAGTTTAACTTGGCTGACGCATGAGTAAAGTAACCAGCTCCATGGCAATGTTAATTTTACATATGGCGGATGAATACACAATGTACATACAAGCAAAGCAGGACCGTTGACGGGGGGAGACAGGGAACTTTTGTCCCGGATCCCGGGGCTCAAGATGGCCGCAGACTCTCGGAGTTACGAAAAAAAAGGACATCTGCGAAGGAAGCCCTGAACTATTAATTTCTGACGGGTACCGAAATTTCTGTTGACGGCCCTGCATACAAGTAGATCTTAAGTAGCTCTTTCGAAAGTGCTCATACTATCGTGAACAGTCTATGCATTGGCTGCTGCCATGGTATATTCAGCTTGATTGCACCTGATATGGCCACATGCCGGATACTTGAAGTGGGCGTGTCAAACCTCTGCGGAACACTAGAGAGCATGTGCTCGGAGTCTAGTCTGTCGTCTAATGAAGTTGCGAAATTCGCGTAGCTCTGTCCATCGATGAATGTCCGCTGTTCGCGGTAAACTGAGCCCTTTTGAAAGCCCTGCTTAAGATCTATCTACTTCTACGCACACTCTTTATTCTTCAGCCACGTGTAGAATCAACACTGTCATGGGCCAGATCACTTTGTTCATGCGACGAGCAAATAAGACTGCCGTATTATTAGAAAAGTAAATTTTTTCCAAATTAGCTGATTCTTACACTTCTATGCCTTAGAAAAAAGAAAGAAAGCAAAATAAATAATTTTAGTGTTCACAGATGTTTACCTTACACTTTTAATTCTATGATAAGACATGGAACTACTTTCACTCCGTCACGACCAACACATGCCAGTCAGTGTTCCCGGTAAAACAAGCAGATGAAGGCGGTGGCATCTTGGACGGGCTCTACAGAGAGGGTGGGTGTACGGAGCGGGTAGTAAACAAAAAATATGCTGTGAGGAGGAATGTGGTGGGGGGTGAAGAGGCGGCGACGGCGGGACGAAGGCGCGACCTTGCCGCCGCCGCCATTCATCCTGCGGCGTCGGAAATAGCGGTGGCGGCGCCGTGACGTCACTGTCGCCCCAGGAAGTGCGCGACAGAGACGGCGATAGGGTGGAGGAGGAGTGTGGCGAAGCACAAGGAGCGTTGGGCGAGGCTGGGACGAGAAAGCGCGCGCGACCCGCGCTAACTCCGCGGCAATTGCCGGTCACTTGCGACGGCGGGTTCGTCGCGGCGGGGGGCGAGTCCATTCTCACGCGGCGGGGGAGCTGGGCAGATGCTCTCAGTCGGCGCCTTCTTCCTCCGAACTGCCCGCACTGACACTGCACGCCTGATTCAAACTTCACCTTACGTCTAGAATACAACACAGGATAAGGTGAAACGGCAATAACAGAATTTGAAGCAGCAACTAGCTCATTTATAGCAAAAGTCTTCCAACGTATTATGTCTCTTGAATCTATTTGACTCAAGTAACTAACACTAGTCACTGTGCTGTTGTGTGGATGTCTGTAAAAACATAACTCCAGTATACCAGATCCATTGTGTGCAGTCATTCCTTGTAGTGCGAATCTAAACATGAAACTTAACAGTCTGTAGCTTTCTTCTGCTGTGGTAAATGTGTTTGAAGGAACCATATATATATTATTAACGTAACTTTTAGGTAATACCAACACAAATGTTTGTTTCATTCCTATGATAGTATTTGCTACTGTACACATGGTCGCCACAGCAGAGCACGGTGTTCGTACTACAAAACAGATACTGTAGTACCTCCAACAGAACATCTTCGCCAATATCGGGACTGTCCCCACAACAACTAGTATTGTTATTCTCTAACTGAATACTATTCTGTTGCTGTTACCCTCAGACCCGTTTACAAAACTGTCCAGTACTAGCAAAATAATATTCTGTTGATTGCTGTGTGGACAATCCGAATATTGTCAAAGTAGGAACACAGTGTTCTGCTGTAGTAATTCCATGTATACAGTTGAAAATACAATCACATGCAGGAATACAACGAACAGGTCTGTTGGTGTTTATATCTACGTTAAAAGATATTTAGGTGGTACCTGCATCTCGTCAGATGGCTGTCCTTATTTGAACAGTATGTTTGGGAGATCACCGAGAAAACCTCTGGACCAGTGGCATCGTCCGCCACTATTCCCACTTGCGAAAATCCGGGAGTGGCCCGGCCGGGGATAGAACCTGGTTCACCTTGGTGGGAGGCGAGCAGTCTAGCCACTCAGCCACCGCGCCCCTTCCTAGTTGATATTGCAGCGAATTTAATAAAACAGTTCTAAGCCTTGACCCTGTATTGGGTGTGTAGTTATTAAACTTATGGCCACGGATGTTAATATTTCTTGTTTCATGCACGTAATGGTACGAATCTCGGTACTATAAACACAGCTACATTGCTGATAATTCCACGATTTCACATCGATGAAGAATGAATGAAGTAATGGGGATCATATATATTTTTATTTCACGTATGACAGAAGTGGAGTGGAGAAATGGAGAGATTTGGGCGGCTCCTAACATAGAGGTCTTGATAGCCGATGAGGGTGAAGTGGGGTGAGTATGGAGCAGCGCCGGAATACAAGGGCGGGGTAAACGGGAGATCCCCGAGAAAACTAGCCGACCAGCGGTATCGCCCGGCACGATTCCCATGTGCGATAATGCGGGAGCGACCCCGCTGGGTAACAAACCCGGTTCGCCAAGGTTTCAGGGGGTTGGGGGGTGAGTAGTGTATCCACTACACCAACGCGGCCTCACCCTACTCAGGGCCGACAAAAGCGCTCAATTAACGTTGAACTGTGTGTAGGTAGGTAGCGACAGCGAGGTAATTAGAAACGCAGTATGTCGCGCCGAGAATGAGGAGCGGGGAAGTAATAGGCCACACCCTGCAGTGAGGAATCATTCCAGCATTCGCCTGGAGTGATCTCGAAAAATTGAAATCAGGATGACCGGACCGGGAATTGAACCCGTGTCATCCCTTACGCGAGTCCAGTAGTGTACCACTGCGCCCCCTAGCTCGGTGACGTGACGCTACGTCATAAACAACATTAAAATATAAATATTCGCTGTTTATTCACACATTTTAATCAAATATTTGAAGAATCACCCTATGTGTGAAGTGTTAGGTAATCTCCTAAACGTGTTATTTTTCACAAGTGTTTTATTTTGTGCTAATATAAATTATTTTACTTTTACTTCTATGTTATCTATAAATTATAATATTTCATTTATTAATAATATGAATAAATACGGGGATAAAATATATGTGTTGGTAATGCCTAGTAAGAAATAGTCAGCATGCAAAATACATATTATTTAAGTGAGAATGCACGAATGCTGGTGTGTCGCACATCAGTGTGATTTTCTAGACTACGATTTAAGATTTGTTCGCGTGAGACGGAGGAACAGACTGAACGTAGAACTTGAACAGTACTTCAGAATAATTCTAAGTAACTGCGAATTAGCGACAACTGGAAACTGTGCATTTGCTGACTTTTTTTTTTCACAGATTTGTTTCAGAATTTCTGTTAGTAAGTGTGTATTAGCTGTAGTATTCCTACGTCTGTGCACGAGTGGCACTGTAAACCCAGAGCCCGATGGTTGTATCGCCGAGCAGGAAGAAATAGCGGCATCTCGGGAGGTCAGCCGACTGAGAACCAACACGTGGCTGTACTCGCGAGGTAGCAGGTCGCGGATTCACGGATCGTGTTCTGCAAGAAGAGGGAGAGCTTGCCAGGTGGACGTGGGCCACAGCTGCGGCTGTCTTACGACACTTGCAGCGGCTGTGTCCTCTATCTCGGCGCGACACCTGGGCGCCGACGGCGGCGTCCAACCCGAGAAAGTTTTCTCCTCTAAAGAAAGACAAGTCCCTTGTTTCGCGGGCGGCATCTCTAGAAACAGCGGAACTGCTTGCCACCGCTACGAGATAACGAGCCAGGATGGTGGAGGACGTTGCTGAACCTCGACAATTACCGTACTCGGGCGTGACTCCTGGGGCACAGCGCTGCGGTAGGCCACTGGTATCGGCATTATGGAGGACCCTGGTTACATTCCCGGTTCAGGCCACCTGATATCGCATTTCCGTGGTTTCCCGAGATCACTCCAGAGGAATGCCGTGACCGTTCCTTACTACAGGCCATGGCCTATTCCTTCCCTTTTCCTGCTCCTCTGAGCAACTTGCTCCATCTACAATGACTTCGCTATCAACAAGAAATTAAATGCTTTGGTCACGAAATTATTTAATATTTATTCTATATTTGTACCACATCTTGTTAAACTTTTATAAAATAAAACTAAGCTAATAATTTTCGCATGTATATGTCAAAATCACATTTTTACTGTTTTAAAAATATTCAAATAGTGACAACTAACTTAGTACTGAAATGAGATAATTCACACTGAAAGAAGATGCCAAATGGTACTTCAACACGTATATATAATTGAACAAGGAAATATGTCAGCAATTTAACAAAAGAAATATAAGTTTACATGGCCTACTGTAGCGCTACTTGTGTGAAGAATTTTGTGAAAATCGGTTTATTAGTCCCTGAAATATGGCATGAAAATATTCTTTACTTATTTGGTGCTTTTTGACAAAATTGCCAAAACGGAGGTTTCTGTATACGATGCTACTAATAGATACTGTCAGCATAGAAATATTTAGTTAAATTTTGTTAAATGATTAAAAAGGAAGACCAAACTTAGCAAAATATTAATATGGCCGCCATGTTGAACATCAATTTCTGGCTCCACTTAAATCATGTAAATCTACGTGGCCTTCTGGAACACTAATGGTGTGCAAAATTGATGGTAATCTAATCAGTTCCGTTCTTCCAGAAACATGGCAAAATGTTCAATTTTCTCAACTGGCACTATTTTGCAAAAAGGCTGGCAAAATATCTCTTTATGCATATTGATGCTTCTCGTGCATCCTGTTACTGTACCATTTTTGGTTTCATTTGGTTTAATCGTTTAATATATATATTAGTGCCATTATAAACGGTTGGCCGCACATAAACACGTTAGTTTTCACACCACAATGTAGCAATACTTGCAGGTAAAATTTCGTGGGGATCGGTTGATTGGTCCTCGAGATATGGCATACAACCTTCATTTTTATCATGCAATAATCTTGTAAACAGAGGACGAAAATGTTATTTATTAGCACATGCAACAATTGTCAAAGATTGGCAGTACACAAAGATAAGTTAAAATCGGTCACATACATTCGTAGATATAACGCACTATGCCAAACTATTATTATAGCCTCTATTCTGAAATAAAATGACACACTTAAAACATTAAAATTAATACGGCCCACCACAGTACAAATTATTCACCAAATTTGGTGGGAATCGGTAGACTGTTTTCCGAGGTATGACAAAATTTTATTTTTCGATGTTGGATTATCTTACAAAATGGCAGAGAAATTACTCTATGCATAATCAAATCTGAAGGTTATAATATGTACTGCCAGGATACAAGGTTAAGTTGAAATTTGTTTCGCACTTTCGTTTATATAGCATACAGAAGTAAAATGTTTATATAGCCACCATTTTGAAAACTATTTTCTGACCCACTCAAAATATATACATTTACATGGCCTGCTGTAGTGTTACATGTTTGCTACATTTGGTGGGAATCTGGTTGTTTTCTCCAGAGATATAACGTAAAATTGTTTATTTGGCATGTAATGCCCTCTTACAAAATGGCTGACAAGAGACTTTGTGTGGACACATTTTATAGGTGTAATATGCATATACTGCCAGCATACAAAGCAAAGTTGGAATTAATTAAGTGGTCTAGATGATATAGCATACTAAGTTAAAACAGCTATACGGCCACCATTTAGAAAATAAGTGTCCAATTAATATATATAATAGTTTACATCCCCTGCCAGAGTACTACTTGTATGCCAAATTTTGTGGGAATTTGTTAATTATTTCTTGAGATATGACATAAACATTAAATTTATTCGTGTGGTGATATCTTACAAAAAGGCGAACAAAGGTAACTGTGTGTTGGCATATATGATTCTTGTAGTAAATTCTTTCAGTATACCAAATTTGCTCGAAATTGGCTGAACTGTGTGACAGATATACCAAATAAACCTAAATTACTCGCATGGCCGCCATTTGAATCGCATACATTTACATGGCCTACCATATATTATTTACTTGCAGAATTTGGTGAGAAATATTTAAGTAGTTCTTAAGATGTAATGTAAAGGCTTAATTTTTCATGTAGTGGTGCTATATAACAAAAAGGTGGCCCAATAAAAATATCAATTTCTAAATTCGATAATTTAGTTATGCGCTGACAACATACAAAATTTGGTTTTAAGCCGTTGAATGGTACCCGAAATATGACATCATCCAAAATGTTAAAAAGTCACATGTCTTTACTAAGTAATCTACGTGTACCGAGTTTGNAAATTCGGTTCACGTGTTCGAAAATTGAGGGGGGGGGGGGACACACGCACAGACACCTAAACACACACACACATACACGCATACGCACATTACATGAAAGTGATCTTTCAAGGCTTCAGTAGCCTTTTCTCCCTTCAGAATGTAGGCTAATAACACATTTTTTCGTGGTCAACTCCGTCAAATTGTTACATTATCTTTGAAGACGGATTTTCTGGTATTCGATTTAATAATTTTTTTGTGTTAAAAAAATGTATGACATATTATGTACAGTTTTTGCTGAGACAGTGCTTTATTAGCAAAGATGTTCTAGCATTACTGATATCCTATTTCTTCATAAAGTAAGTCTACATGTACTGAAAAATGGAGAATTGAACTATGCTGGCTTAACGCGAGACTGGGGGCAACAATGAGCAAAATAAAGGAATTGACTTTTCGTAAGGAAGTTGTTTGAATTATACGTACGAGGTAAGCTGTCCCAAGCCTCTTATAGAAACGTTTTGAATACGATCCCAATGGCTCATACTATGCCCTAGAGCCAAACCAGATGTGTGACATTACACGATTCACATGACAACAGCCATGCAAAATACTGATTTTAACTTAAACTGACTTTATCAACACAGATTTTAAACCTTTATACTTAGATTTTATCTCATATAAAAAAGTGCTTATATGGCCAAATTTATTTAAATATATTTATACGCATTAATGCTGTTTTTCTTTAATTACATGGATTAAAAACATGTTATTAGAAAAAGTAGAACACTGTTTTAATTTTATTTTACTCTGGAATGAAAAGGCAAAGACCTGATTCAAATTGCTTTTTTATCACATAAATACATACATTATAAATGCACAATATTTTCAAATTAAGAACCACGATTTTTGATTAAAACGAAACTTCATTGCGATTTCTTTTAATGAAATTTCGGTTGCACTGGTGTGAATTTACACAAAATATTCAAATTAATCATATATACATATAATGAATTAAAATGAACTCTTACAAATAAAACTGTATACATTTACTTACACAGGTAAAAATCACACTAATTCATAAAACAGAATATATGTACAAATGGCCATTTTCAAAATAATATAATTTAAGATGGAAATAAATTAAACATTAGAATTTAAATGTAAATATAATATTAATTTGGTAATGTATCTATTGGAATTTTAGGTTGTGATACTAAGATATAAAGAAATTTATGACAAAACATTTTTAAATTATGTTCCTTCAAAAAAAAAAAAATTTCATTTTAACTTGGCATATGGTATAATTCTTAAATATAATGAGTCAGATAATTTAGAAGCAAATATGATTGTAAGTTTTATACCAAAAACTTGTTTGAATTTTGAGAATCATTGATATTTGAAACTGCTCAAATGAAGGGAAAAAATCGCATTACTGTATACAATAGAGCAGAAAGTATTAATTTAATTTCATTGACTTGTGCTGAAATTAAAAAAAAATTCCTGTCAAAATTAGCAATAAGGGTATATTTTTTAAAGTAAGTTACGATTCATAATACTTTTACTAGTTTAAACAATTTTTATTAGTTATATGAAAAAACAAAAACACACATGTAAAAATGCAACACGAAAACATAATGCATTTTTAGTTAAAGGAAAACTTTTAAGAGTTAACTATCAGAATATTTCTATAGGCAGTTGATGTTTATAAAGAAGTTTACCTTTATATACAATGATAAAATAATAAAAAAAATTTATATAAGTATACTGATTGTATATAAATCATATTTAAATACATAAAAAAATTGTGGCTATATGAAAATTGTTTATTATTAAGTTAGTGAAATTTTTAAACTTTTGAAACAAAAAAATTATACAGTTACAAAAAATTCATAGAAACGAAATAAAATAAAAGAATTTTTAAAACTTAATGTGTCCTAAATTAAAGATAACGTATATGCAATCAATATTTAGTATTTTAATATGGTGTTATTGGTTTAGAGTTGTGAGATATTTAATGTTATGTATTTAAATATGAATGGGTATCAGATTACTTACATTTTCAAAAAGAAAAGAAATACCTTGGAAAATAAATGTTTTAGAAAGAAACATATTTATTGGTTGTTTTATTTTAATGTGCATAGTTTACTCCAATAATTTTCATGTTATTTTTTTATACTGCAACAAGTTTTATGAGTTTAAGTATATAATAATAGTATTTTGAATTATTTTAAGCAGTGCCATAATTTGTTAATATATTTAAATTATATTTTATTATATATTAAACAGTTAAAAATTTTACATTTAAAATTAAATAGGTTTTGTTTTACTGTTCACATTTTTTTATGTTTTTCATGTAACAATTTTTAAATTAAAATATAATTATATAACATTTTTTTTATTTAAAGTTCTGTGGGGTTTTATTTTATATGCATTAACATTTGGTTTTTATTTTTTCTGTACTTCAATTTTTAAAATTTTGTATTTATAATATTTTAAAATATATATACTTCATGGCAATAAAACTTTTTAAAATATGGTATGATTTTTTATAAATTGTATACTAAAATAATATAGGTTCGTTAATAAAACTTTGGCTTTATTCACAGGCTATATACAGATGCTAGATTGTCAGTACATATTGATGTATGATTACAGTTAGTCCCTGTTTGTGATCATTAAATTTTTTATTATTATTTACGAATAATAATTTAAGTCTTCATGAAACCTGTTTAACTATTTTAACATAAATAAAATTATTAATTTAGTATTAACTTCAAAAATGCTTAGTTTTGCAGTGAATTCATATAATAAGGTTGCATACTAATCTTTATCATCTAAATGACGAATATTGATCATCTAGATGACAAATATTTTTGAGTATAAAACCTTAGAAGACTTCGCATTTTTAATTATTATTATATTCTTTAATATTTGTATTATTTTTTGGAACATTTGTTTCAAGCATACCATTTTAGTCGATATCCACAAGGATTACTAACTAAAACAGTATCGTGCCCCTTACCCCCTGGAAACCACACACATTTCCGCCCCACGCTCTAGAGCGCGTATAATAATAAAGCAATCTGCAGACGTAAGTGGACTGTACCGTTGTTAGCAGCGCGGCTTGGTCTCGAGTCAATTGGCGCAATTTTCGCGGCAGTCGGCTGACGGGGCGACCGTTGGCGCGGTACCAGGAGTCGCGTGTGCATCAGCGGCGGGTTCCCGGTAAACAATGTGCAGGCGCCTCCCCCCAGCGCGACTGCGCGGCCTGCCAATTAGGCGCCTCGGTTAGACGCGAGACAATGGACTCTGCGCAGGACGACCACGACAGTCCCCTCGCCAACCCAACAGGACGCCGTGTCAACATGACGTGCGCACCGACGACGCACATTGCAGGCTGATCACTTCTGGAAGTTCTGCACACGATTTCATTCTCTGTCTATTTTTTACTATTTCTCTGCCACATGCATAATCATTTATGTTTTATTAAGATTCAAATACATAGTTTAAACGTTTTCAGACCCACTGTAATTTATGATTCCGTTTAGCAGAAAATAAGCATGTTTCTCGTCAACCCTTTCAGCTACAGTATCCAATATACAGGATGTCGCAGGGGAGGTGGTTGTGTAGTGGTTAGACTACTCGCCTCCCACAGAGGCGAACCAGGTTCGATTCCCGGCGGGGTCACTCTCAGATTTTTTGCATGTGGGAATCGTGCAGGACGGTGCCACTGGTCGGCAGGTTTTCTCGGAGTTATACGGTTTCTCCCACCCCGCTGCTCCTCACTTCGCCCTCATCGGCTCTCAAGACCCCGATATTAACAGCTGCCCAAATCTCTCCACTTAAATGGTCTACAAAGCGCACAGCATAAAACGAGGTCCAGTAGGTTTATGACACTCTATGAAGGCTAGCAACTAATTAAGTCATGAATTTCGCTCAAGTGTGTATAGGCTAGTGACGCCCAGCATGCCACAAAATAGTGACGCGAATGTTGGCATTTCCTTACACATAGGCTGGTTGCTTTCGCAGTGAGTGGCCGTGATTGGGCTGCATTTCGTTGACCATTCGCTGTTGGCTTAGGCGTCACGAAGAGGTGTCAGACAAATCGATGACCAATTACGAAATGATAATTTATTCCCGATATCTTCACACTTTTCGAATCAAACCTTGAAAAAAAAAATCACTGTATGCATGACTTGCTTGTTTGGTTCCTAAATATGGCGTGCATCACAAGCGTTTTATAATCCTGTTAAAATAAAAAAACTTAACTTTTTTATTAAGTTGGCCTTTTACTTATATTTTATAGGAAATTTACAATATATCATTTATAATTAATATGAATGGAAACAGGGAGAATGCAGGTGTGCTGGTAATGCCTAGTAAGAAATCGTTCCTATGAGGAGAAATATTATAAACTGAGTGCACACGAATGCGATGCGATGTCCCTTTGGTGTAATTATATACTTAGATCACCCTTGTTTGCACGAGGCGGAGGAATATCCTGTAAGTAGAACTTACGCAGAGCTCCAGGAAAGTTGAAAGTAACCACGAATGGACTTTAAATAGGGACATCCGATATTCGCGAAAATATTTACTGAATAGATGCACAGGTGAGTATAAAAAATACCCCAACTTTGAAGGTCTATAATATCAAAACCAAACAACATACAACCTTGATTGACCTATAAAATGAACCGTGGAACCGTGAAGTTTGTTTATCATACATTCATAAATGTTCAAAGTGACTTCCATGAGCGACCCGAACGACATCTACGCGATAATCAAACTCGTTTCACGCTCAAGTCAGCATGTCCCGTGTTACGGTTTGGATGGCGTTCGTAACTCTCGGCTTGAGGAGGTGAGGGAGGTGAGGGGGAAGCGAGTTCGCATTCGACACGTAAATATGAAGGGGACGGTCTGATGTTTCCTTTAAGGTGCGCCACCCATATTGGCACCTAGCTGTTCCCGGATACCTGAACGAGACGTTGCCGCAACGCTGGATTGGTCGAGGAGCAGCTGGTGACCAGGCTCTTCATCACTGGCCCCCAAGAAGCCCGGATCTTACCCCGTGCGATTTTTTTCCATGGGGATACATAACGGATCAAGTGTTTCGTCCACCTGATCCCTTTATGCCGGGCATGTAAATAATTCTACTGAGAAGGATTGCTGAAGAGGAGGATTGCTGAATAGGAGGATTGCTGAGGAGGAGGAGGAATGAGGAGGATTGAGGTGGATGATTGAAGAGGATTGTAGAGGGTTGAGGAGGATTTTAGAGGGTTGAGGAGGATTGTAGAGGGTCGAAGAGGATTGTAGAGGGTTGAGGAGGATTGTAGAAGGTTGAGGAGGATTGTAGAGGGTTGAGGAGGATTGTAGAGGGTTGAGGAGGATTGTAGAGGTTTGAGGAGGATTGTAAAGGGTTGTGGAGGATTGTAGAGGGTTGATGAGGATTGTTGAGGAGGATTGGTGAGGATTGTTGAGGAGGATTGGTGAGGATTGTTGAGGATTGTTGAGGAGGATTGGTGAGGATTGTTGAGGATGATTGGTGAGAATTATAGAGGATTGAGGAGGATTATTGAGGAGGATTTTTAAGGAGGATTGGTGAGGATTATTGAGGATTGGTGAGGATTGTAGAGGATTGCAGATGATTGGTGACGAAACTTGCTAAAGATTGGTGAGAATTTCGGAGCGATTGGGAGGAGGATTGCTGAGGAGAATGTGGAGGAATGCTGAGGAGGATTGCAGAGGATTGAGGAGGAAAATTGTTGAGAATTGTGGAGGATTTCGGAAGATTGCTGGGAAAACAAGTAATTATATTAATTTTCAATTTTTGATTTTTTTTTAATTTTTTGGTTACAGGTTTATCCAAAGTCATGGGCATGAAGTCAAGGTCTCAGATGTGAGGTCAAGGTGAAGGTCACCCAGATCTAACATGGTGGTTGGAGTCATCAGTGACACCTGGGTGTTAAAAATGTAAACAAATGACAACAAAAAATCAAATATGGTGGGTGAAGTGCATTCGACTAATTGAGGAAAGGTGTAGGTGTTGAGGAGGGGAATGTTAATACAATGTGATTGTTGTATGGTGGATGTGGTGTTGTGGGGGACCTCTGATAATGAAAGTTTTTAAAAATTATGTTTAGAAATAATTTATAACAATATTTTTAAATTAATCTATAACAATTTATTAAAAACAATTTCTAAAATTTTTTTTTAAATTAATTTTTATACATTTTTTAAATGTTACATAACTTCTTCCAATGAATTTTTTATAAATTTTAAGAACATTTTGTTGATTTTGGCAATTTTTTTGTTCAAGGTAAAAGAACACCAGGGTCGAGGTCATGGGTTAAGGTTACGGGTCAAGGTCACCCAGATACAATGTGGCGGATGGGTGACGTCACAACATGGTGGCTGGCCAGCGCCTGGTGCTGTCCCCTTTAAGCCCAAACATTAAAAAATTTTATTTTATAATTTTTAAAAATAATTTTTGAAATTTATTTTATAGATATTTTAAATAAATTTTTTAGATTTTAAATTATTTTATAATTTTTTTGGGATTATAGCAATTTCTTGGGGATTTATGCAATTTTTTGAATTAAAGGTAAAATGTCACCAGTCAAGATCAAAGGTCAAGGTCAATGTCACCTGGATCCAATATGGCAACCAAGATGGCTGACAGAACCAAGATCGCTGATGGTCAGGCCTGACTCCTGACCCTGGACCCGTGTGACGATTTGGCATATCTGCCCTAGGCCTATAAACTAATATGACTGCTACTGCTCTGTTTCGAAAACGATCCCCCCAAATCCTTTCTATGGATCGAAAAGTGCCTTTCGGTTGATTGTTNGATCGAAAATTGTCTTTTGGGGGATCGTTTTTTTTTTGCAGCTGGGAGATTTGTGCTTTTTTGAGGGAAAAAGGAAAATTTGGAGGGACGAAGGTAAATTTTACGGGAAAGGGGAAACTTAAAAGTGAGAAAAGGAAATTTTGGGGAAAAATTAGTAAATGGTCGCCGGAAGACCGGAACGACAGAGTTTGAACTGTTTAGAGCTCCAGTGCCCTCCCCCCCAGGCTTTGTGCATGTTTTACAAACTACATCATGTTATGCAATTAAAAACGCACACCCAGAGTTTAAGTCTAGAACTTTTCACAAATATAACTCCTTGGTGGTCTCGCCCATGAACGGCACTTTAAGTTATGCGATTTTGAAGCGATAAAAAAACTGGGTTTCATTAAACATTTTTGGCGTGTTTAAGGAAACAGTATGCATTCCTTTGATGTACTACTGCCTCCATCCAGACAATTTCTAAGGGCTTATTTGTCTCTTGAAATTGTGGAATTTCAAAGCCGAAATTGCTGTGATGTAATCACCGCCCCCCTTAAAAACACCTACCATGGAAAAATCCTACCATTCTAAATGCAGGTGGGCTTAGTTATAACATTAGCTTCTCGAAATGGTTTCCAACTCTCACACTTATATTTATAACTTGGAGTTATGGTGTTCGCTGTTTTCGAGATGTCCAAACGACGACTTCAGTCGCCTATTTCTAAAACAAACTTCGAGAAGGCGCTTTTTGGTATGTTGTTTTTCATTTCATTCGCGTTCTTCACGATTTGCTTGGAACGCAGGGGGAAACGGGAAAACGAAATAAATCTCTGTGATGCTTGGCGCCGGGGTTTTTCATAAACAAGAGGACGGCCGTGAGCAAATATTTGGTATAAATTTCGTGGACATCAGAAACGAGACGATCTCTTATTATTGTTTACGGTCGAAAACATTTTAATATCGTGTGTATATAGTTTGTTTCTCTTTATTGACATGTCTCCGGAAGAGAGGTTTTTGTGTAATGAAGACCAGAGACGTCGAGTGCAATGTACGGGGGAAGCAGTGGGTCGTAAGGGAATAATACAGTTCTGCGTTTTACTCATCAAACTAACCTCTGCGACAGTCATTGCTGAGAAATCGACCTTCAGCGCAATCCGTAGTTTGAAATCTCGCGTAGGGCATGCGTAGGACGCCAGATGTTTGTGGTGAAAGTAAACATTGACTCAATACGGGTTCAATTAAAAAGTGTATATTCTCCTTTATCATCTTTGTCGAACAACATATCTTTAATTATTTCTTATTACTTCAGAGTTTCGCAAACTGAGTCACACAAATAATGGACCAATATTAAACAATACACATGTGTTAGGGGTTTATTTAGTCAAGATACATACATACAACCATATCAATAATCAACAAAAATTTAATTAAATAAAAAACTAAAATTAAAACGACTATTAATTTTCAACAAATTCACCAGTGGAGTAAAATGAGTGGGTGACCAAATAATGCTTTAATTTAATTTTAAAAGCTTTACTGTCGTGGATATACAGGAATCTATCGCAGTAAAATAAACCTAAATATGCATCTTCTTAGTTACTAGGTCTTGTTCTGCTGACTAAGTTACTAGAACCAGCCGTAATATGTACACGGTAGTTAGTTTTCTATGTATGTCTCGTAATCCTGCAGGACGAGTAAATAAGTCAGTGACCTTGTTGCAAAGTGGTTGATAGGTTTTAGTCAGTGCCTGAGAGTAACAACTTCAGGTAGGTAGGGCTTAGTTCCTCATTGACAGCAAAACCATTAAAGACGGAGCAAGTTGTCTAGAGAAGCATCGACGGGGAAGGAATTGGCCAACGCCGGTAGTAGCCTAGAGAACCACACCAACCTGGAGTGATTTCGGGAAAACACGAAATACCGGAATAAGGATGGCAGGACAGGGAATCGAACCCGTGCTATCCCGAACGCGAGTCCAAAGTCTTACCATTGCGCCACTTCGCTAGGTCGATGTCTTGAGCAAGTGAAACGTCTGACCTCCTAAAGAATGCAACTTCACAAAGTTCCCCGGGGCCTGCGGTGGTGTAGTGGTTAGACTGCTCGCCTCCCACCAATGCGAACCGGGCTCGATCCCCGGCGCGGTCGCCCAGAGATTTTCGCACGTGGGAATCATGACGGACGATGCCTCTGGTCAGAGGGTTTTCTCTGAAATCTCCCGTGCCTCCCGCCCTTGCATTCCGGCGCTGCTTCATACTCACCTCACTTCACGCCCATCGCCTCTCAAGACCTCGATGTTAAGAGCCGCCAATATATCTTCACTCAATCACTCACTCCGATTATCACTTAGCACATTATCACGAGTGTTAGTGATATTTAGATTAAAAATTTTTGCCATAGACAGACTGCCAACATCTTTCTCCCCTTGTCGATGATGCTGAAACGAGGGAAGGAGGGGGAGAGGGTTGGTAGAGACTCCACCCAAAGAATCTACAGACGACATTTTCAAAACGTTGCTGGAATTTGGCAGGGGATGCGAAAGGGTATTATGGAGTATATCATTTAATTAAGAAAGGGCCAACTCTTTATTTTTGAAGTTGCACATAGGAATATATATAATTATATACAGAATAAATTAAAAATTATTTATATTTCTATGTATATACACTGAAGAGCCAAAAAGAACTGGTACACATACCTAATATCGTGTAGGGCCCCCGCGAGCACGCAGAAGTGCCGCAAGATGATGTGGCATGGACTCGACTAATGTGTGAAGGTATGTAGGAGGCATTGAAATCTTCGCCAATTTGAGAAAGGGCTGCACGTCTGTCATGTTAAATGATTCTCGTCAGTCGTCGTTTGTCCAGTTCGTTCACGATCTTTTTCCGGCCGCAGCGATGTCGAAGATTTGATGTTTTACGGGATTCCCGATATTCACGGCACACTCGTGAAATGGTCGTACTCGAAAATCCAAATGTTATCGCTACCTCGGGGATGCTATGTCTCATCTCTCGTGCGCCGACTATAACACTACGTTCAAACTCACTTAAATCTTGATAACCTGCCATTGTAGCAGCAGTAACCGATCTAGCAACTTTGCCAGACGCTTGTTGTCTTATATAGGCGCTGCCGACCGCATCGCGTTACTCTGATTTTTTTCGATACCTCTGTTATTTACATACGCACGCCTATACCAGTTGTTTTGGCTCTCCAGTGTATACATATATACACATGTGTGTTAATACCTGAGTGTTTTATTTTGGATCGAACGAGTATGCGAGTTTTCTCAGAGTGGTCCAATTATATTTTTTGTATTTTAATGTATGAAAGGAGGCCATCTGTTAGCATAAGGCAGGCTCCTTGAAAGAGCAGTACTAGAAATGTTCCTCCATTGAGATGGGTAGTTCACATGTTTCGTGAAGTGATTCGAGAGGGCAAGTTCGTACAATGCTTGAATGGTTAGTGAAAATTTTTGCGAAATGCTTTGCATACAAGTCGACTTGCTTCCAGGCATCGAAGATGTTGGCGAGTGTGTCGCCTGTTCGAGTCCCGATCAGATGGTGCTACATTTAAAGCTATGGACATGCTCACGAGTGAGCAGTATCGGGTGTGAGTTATACAGCATATGTTCGTTTATTTCGAGAATTCGTGGAGCAATAGCTTCTAAAACTGCATCGGCCATTCGCCATGTGACAAACGGCGGATACCTCACACGACATTCAACGAACGCGATGAATTATCTGCATATAGAAATCAATATATTCATGACACAGAGGTGAGTTGTGACGCGTCCCGCGTCCCGACAGATATTTTTCGTCAGAAGGCACACTCTGTCGAAATGCGCAGGCTGGCTACCGCAATAAATACTAAGGGTTTGGCGAGCATGCGAGAAGAATGACGCCAGGATTCCAAGGTGGTATGTACACATGGCGCAGCAGCTGTGTCTCGCAGCTGCAAGGGGACACAAGCTCACACCAGCAGCGGCGTCTCTCCCGAGCCAGCTACCGCAATAAATGATGAGAGCTTTTGGCGAGCGTGCTAGAATAATAGCGACACGATATCCGGAGGCAGCGGAAGAAACACGTGCACCGACCAAGGGACCACCAAGGGTTCCAGCTCGTGCAGAGCGGAACAATAAACGTCGGTGCCAGAATCGAGGGACGACGCCGGACCCACGTGCGCCGGAGCGCCTAACACGTGTTTTACGACCCAGAGGATGCGGCGGTCCGCCCGGACACGTGCAGAGATGATGCGAGTTTAATATGGCAAACGAGCAAACAAAAACAGGAGGAAGAGGAAGGAACGGGGCAGTCGGCCGTCGTCAAGCGAGGAGTGCGGAGTGGAGCAGGAGGGAAGAGTCCGAGAAAACGGCAGTCGGCCGTCGTCAAGCGAGGAGTGCGGAGCGGGCAGGAGGGACGAGTCCGAGAGAAGGCGTCGAGACGCCAACATTAGTTGGCGAGGAACTGATGCAGCCCCATGCGTCGCAGCCCGTCCACCTAGTGACGGAGCTGTCCCGAGGTCGCCAGCTGGAAGATGGACCATCGTTTCGAGACAAGCTAAGTAGAGACATACAGGAAGTGTGACGAACCTTGCTCCCCACGACGCAAATCGCCGCGTCAAGCCTTACGTAGCCTACATAGCTAGGGGGAGGGGAGAGTTGTCTCGTGTGTTCATGTAGAAGTTAACCTGTTAAGCAAAAATAAAGCTGACATATGTTAACTCGCAAAGAAGGTGAATTTATTTGGGTAAATTGGACCTAGGGATAGTAGCGTCAACATATTCCTACGCCCTAACCCGGAGGGCTAACATCAATTGCTGGCACCTTACGCAGAGAGCAGAATCAATACCTACTTACAAACCATAGCGCTGGGCAGGTATCAGCTGTTATTAAGCCAAAAAACCAGTAACATCTCGGCAGGAGTCAGTCAACAGGAATCAATCTACAGGAGTCAGTCTGTAGGAGTCAGTCAGCAGCAGTTAGTCCGTAGAAGTCAGTTGGCAGGAGTAAAGTGTATGAATTTATGAATGCTTGAAGACGATGCAAGCCACTGACGATATGAAATCGAGTGTGTCATATAGGCCTACGACTACATACATACCTTAAACGACTGTTAAATATTACATGTAGAGCAATGCTGTTGCTGCGCCAAGACCTTCGGTAAAAGTGGCAATGTGCGGCGACATGAGATAAGTGATTGTTTGATGAACCCATCTCAAGCTTTTCTTAGCTGCTATAAATGTTCCAGTCAGTTCTCTCGAAGTTATAACTTAAATAAACACACCAAGGCCGACAAATGTAGTGTTTTTTGGCCCACTGAGAAACAGCATGCGTTGATTTCGTTACTTCCTGTTTTACTTCCTGTTAATACACTTCTTAAAATATTCGCAGAGGACGAGTGAACTCGCGTGATGAAGCATTACGACAATGCCAGCAAGTGATGTCGTCAATACACCTTGCTGCAATGACTGGTATTGTTTCCACGGACGATTATGATGAGACAGTTAATGCAAATGACGGAATGAAAGACCTACGAGGCGTAATAGAGTCGGTTTGTGGGGAATATACCCTTGCTAGTCTTTCGTGTGAAATAGACGAACTTCAAAATAAACGATCGTCAGCTCTGAATCCTGGTGGCGACCATGTGACTCTTACACAGAAAAGTAAACTTGATATTGAGTTTGAAACAGGAGGCGAAGACGATCACGAAGGTAACATTTTTAATAACGACCATGACGACAGTGTTGATGAAGTATCTGATGAGAAGGATGATGATTCTCCCGACGTCCCCACACATTTCTCCAACGAATTTCCTTCAAGTGGCGTGAAGAAGTCGGAAGGCGTCAAGAACGCTCGTTACAATTTTCCCGAAGACCCGAATGAACTTGTTTATAGTCTCATACATTTGATTGACCTGCAAAAAGGCGAGGATCCCTCACGCATCATTGAGATATCTTCAATCATCGATGAACAGAAGGATTGGAGTTATATCAGATGAGACTGTTGGCTATTATCCATGATCTGCAAACATCTGAGAAATGTAAAGATCGAATGTACGAAATAATCAGTAAGATCGAATTACTGAATAAAATTAGTTTTTAAAACATTAAAAACTGCTTTATGTAAAATAATATAAAAAAAAAATTATGTTGAAAATAAAACAAAAATTAAATATGACAATTTGCGTACTTTGTGGGCATGGACCTAGTCGCTATTCAGTACAAGTCAATAGCAGGTGGCGAACTCGAGAAATTATAGCTCTACCCAGCGTTGAGAAGAACTGAAAATTAAATACAAGATGGCGGCTTCCAGCAATGTATAAACAAATGACAAACGAATAAAATACCAATATGGGTGCATCTAACAGAATGAATGTTGATGAGGGGGTGAGGGGGGATGTTGAGAGAACGCTATTGACTGTAGGTGGTTTAGTCGTATGCTGGACGTGTTGCTGGGGAACCTCCGGAAATGTAAATTTTTAAAATAAAATTCTTTATAATTTTATACAAAATTTTATAACTTTTATAAAGTAATTATTTGTGTAATTTTTTAAATATTTTTTTTTTGGAAATTTTATAACTGGTTTATAATTTTTTTTTAGAATATTTTTGGATTTTTCGGGTTTGAAGGCCAATCAAGGTCAAAAGTCACGGCCAGGGTCACGGACGGCGGAGGGGAAGAGGGGAGTCCGCTGATCCGCTCCGATCAGCTGGATCCTAGCTCGGAGCCTGGAATACGGTTTTACTGCTCTGGGTATTGAGAGGCTCAGTTTAGTATTTGACTGGGGCAGTTTTCCGTTCTTTCGAAATTTCTGTGGAAAAAGTGAATTTTGGGTTAAATAATTGATTTATGAAGTGATTTTAGAGAGCAAAACAAGTGATTTTTTTTCTCGATAAAATGGCGGAAAATATGGCTTCCGGCCGACCGGAATGACAGAGCATGAACAGCTCCGTACTGCGACGCCCCACGCCCTTGTGCCAAAGTCATCATAATCATTCTACTTTCAGGCGACGTAATATTAGCGCTTCGGCATCACACAAAGTACAAACAGATTGTTATAAAGAACAAGAGATTGTACCTGGTTCAACATGGGAGAGTAACAGGGTAGGCTCCCGCCTTTCTGGAGCTTTCCCCGCGTTCGAGGCCCGAGAAGCGCGGAAGCGATAAAGGCGACACTGCCACGCACATAAGGACGTCATCGCCTCTAAGCTCAAAGCTCAGTGTTCTAGTCGCACAGAGAGTACGTATAAGACTTCCAGCGGCGACCCTGTTATTTTATTGGTGGAAAGTCTGTAGGAAAGTTCAGTGCCGGGCCCTTGAGTACTTTTGTATTTATCTGATGCGTATATTTTGAGATACAACTACGAGGAATAAGCCGTTTTTAGCCGTATTTTAGTACATGCTCTGAAATGTGGGTTCTAACATGCGTGGCATTTTGAAAGCACTCGCCAGCCCTCGTGTGAAGTGCGTGTTGTTGTCGAAGGTCACCACATTGGACACACGTTTAATAGTTTCGTAGTAGAACATGTATTTCAAACCCACTTCAAGCAGTTCAAGAGCAACGTGGGCGGTAGGTAGCCTCAATGTACTATCTGAGTATCGTCTTGTAGCGCCGTCCAGCAGGCTTATGCCGTATCGCGAACGCTAAGTTGCTTCTTCAAGCTATCCGCTTTACTTCTGCTCTACAGATAGAGTTTCGTTTCTCGCGAGCGACTATGCACGCACAAGTTTGCCCCGGACGCTAAAATTTGCAACTGCGCAAACCATTGCTTCAAGGAACTAGCTTCACGAGGTTTTTCTTCGACGGTAGCCGTAGGTTGGCTGCCCTTTTGCAACAAAATATCTCGTTTCGCAACGAAAATGAGAAAATTGGCGCTGCTTAAGTTTGCGCACTTCTATGTTTATTTCTCGGCGATGTTTCTCAAACAAATCAACATTGAATGCCGTGTTTTGTAAACAATGCAATATATTGAAGTGTGAAATGTTAGGAAACGTGTGCAGTAAAACAGATTAAACAATCGAATTGCATTAAGTATTTAAGTAGTAATTTACAACATCCTTATAATTGCCACAGACATTCAATGTTTATTACATACGTATTTATTAGAATTTATTTAAGACATGAATGTGTTTCACTGTAAAAAATGTCTTTGGTGTAACGTTTATAGATATGCAGTTATGATTTATTCCTACAATATATTTATTTATCCCACTATACAATTCCAATTTTAATTGCAGCACATTTGTGGCACGTGTTTCGCTTTCTGCTGGAAAATTCATTTTAGCAATCATTAGTATATGCTTAAATTAGTTTTAAATAGTGGCATGATTAATTATTTATTTCTAAACCACAGATACGAGGTTTATTCTAAACCTATTCGATTCACACAAATGGTCTAAACTAATTTTGGCATATGACGATACTGGTGAACACACTAAAAATGCATTGAATAGCTTGCAGTCCTTGAACTTGTTCATAATAATTTTGCATACGTGCCATTTTTTTTTTGCGAATAACATTACGTGATATTTTTTTGGGTGTGGAGATGTTTCTTTCTTATTTACCTTAATTTCATGCCACGTTCAAAATTATATGCACTGTGGTGTAGATGGGGAAGAAACTTTAATTTAGAAGTTATTGAAATTTATTATTATATTTTTGCAACATAATTAATTTTAAAAATAGCACTACTCTTTCTCGTGAAGCATTAATATTAAAAACACCCTTCTGGGAAATAAATATGTAACTTAAAATACCGCACCACTGCATTTTTTCAGATTCTGCGTTTTCGTTAAAAAAAATTTAACATTTGTTTTCATTATAGATTTTAGGCTTCAAAATGTCGAGACCATGTTCTCAGACACACTACACTATGACGAAAACGATGTTATGTTTTGTACGTTATATTTTGTTTTATTACGAAACATGATTTAAACCTAGCAGTGCTAGCATGTCTCAATAACCGTTGCCTTTGTTGCCTTAGAGGCAACATTTGCCACTCATATCTCATTTCCTTGGTTACATGACATATTCGGAAACTCATCTCGGGAATTGTGAATGGGTTGCAATCCCATTTTTTTACGTGTTGCCGCTATATATGTACCTTTATTCTCTTTTTATCAACTACCAACGATAGGTTATGGTCGCCAGCTGTATATATTACTATTACATAAAATAAATATGGACGTATATTCCAACGAGTGATGTTGTGAGTTGCAGAATTATTCTACGATAATTTATAAACCACAGAGAATATCTATAAAAACAGTATAACAAGAAACGCAAACGATTAATCGATTTTGCACGACCTCCGAGGATCGCGCACGTTTGACTCGGTGTTTGCTTGAGTTTAGCGTCGACGCACGGAAGCGTCAACGCAACGCGAGTGGTGGAGAATCTGGTCGACGCGAACACGGTTAGCGCACGAAGCAAACTAGCGTAATAAGCGTGCAGAGAAGAGAAGGACAGTGCAGACTGGCGTAACGTGACTGGAGAGAGGCACCACGGCGGCGGCAGGATGCGACAATTGACGGGCGACAGCTGGCGATATGGCAGTCTGGTCACGGCCCCCGCCGGCGACCCACAATGGACCTGCGGCGGCCTCTCGCTCGCACGACTCTCCTCTCTCCCTCGTCCATCCTGCCCGTGACAGGCTGTGCCGCTCTCACCTGGGGACCTACACGCACTCGCCTGGGGACACGCACGGCACACGGGCTGCTATCGTCTAGTCGCTGTATCCTCACACTTTCTGAATCAAACCTTTGAAAAATCACCCAGTATATGACGTCTTTGGTAGTTTCCTAAACACCTGATTCATCACAAGCGTTTTAAACCCGTGTCAAAATAAAATACCTTATTTTTTGTTAAAATTCAACTCTAACTTATGTTTTATCTATCAATTATATTATTTAATTAATAATTAATATGAATAAAACAGCTAGAAAAAAATGTGTTGGTAATGCCTAGTAAGAAATAGTTTCTATGCAAAATAATATACTGAGTGCGCATGAATGCGGCGCGTTGTCCCTTTAGTGTTATTTTCTAGACTTGGTTAGGCTTTGTTTGCATGAGGCGGAGGAATATTCTGGAAGTAGAACTTAAGCAGTGCTTCAGAAGAGTTATACGTAACCGTGAACAGACTTTACGTTGTGAGTGTCCTGTACCAGTGTCTCTCGCAGTGATATCCCCCCCCCAGACCAACTTCTACCCCCTGCGGAGGAAGTTATTAGATTAAGTCATATACACCGGCTGTAGGGAGACCAAGCGTGTCCCCCCCCCTCCAGAGGGAACTCCGCCCCTCTAACATACCGACAGACACGTCGTACAGAAGTCATCAACTGGCACAAACAACCTAAAATGAGAAATAATGCCGGTTAGAGTGGTGAGATGTGGGCGGCTCCTGACACCGAGTTCTTGAGAGCCGATGAGGGTACACCGAGTTCTTGAGAGCCGATGAGAGTGAAGCTAGGTAAGTATGGACCAGCGCCGGCACGCAAAGGTGGGGGAAACGAAATATCCCCGAGAAAACCCGCCGACCAGCGGCATCGTCCGTCACGATCCTCGCGGAAGAAAGTCCGGGAGCGACCCCGCCGGGAATCCAATCCAGTTCGCCTCTGTGGGAGGCGAGCGTTCTAACCGCTGCGCCACAGCGGCCCCATAAATGACGAGAGGCTAGCGCCATGGACCACCATGTGTGAAATACTTCCTTTTCGTGTCGTCCGTTATCGGTTCGCGTGCGAACGCTTTTTAAGGCAGTCGCACACAATCCGTTTGCGAACCGACAAAGCCGGTGTCGCAATAGGACCGGCCGAGCACACGACGCGGGTATATCAACTGCCGCACTCGCCGAGGACTGAGGCTGCTTTCTTGTCATACTTAACCGTCCGCTCTACGCAGAGACGCTGTGGGTTTGCAAGTGCAATGCGCGTCCAAAATTCAACAGGCGTCAGTATACTGGGTATAATGGCTACTCTACCGGACAGCAAAGCACGAAAGAAGGTACTGCGCTCACGCAAAGTGCGGCATGCGAAGGGAACATTTTAAAACATCTTTGGAAAACTATTTGTCCGTGAAAACGAGTTGATCAGCTACTTCGGAATGAGCACAGCCACATATGGTTTCATTCTAGAGATGACCTTACAGGATACCACTTGCCCGTCGCTATTTTCCGATGTGTATCAAATCACGACTGCGGTCAAACCGAGTGGCAACACAGCGAACCTTATTGTATGTAAAACAAATAACGTCTGCCGATTCTCATAAACTAACATAATCCTCGTCACACGGGCCGATAAAGTGCCGTCACAATTTCTTAGAATGATTGAACTGACTGCATTTTCACCGATATCGGAACAAAATTTTGTATGATCGGAAAGCATGAGCATGTGTGTGTCTATATATATTGCAACGACTGGCCTGCTGTCCGAAATTGCTGTCGGAAAGGGATCCGACGTTATCGGTGCGTGTACGAATTGTTCACACAGTCCAGTGTCTCGCCTGAAGAAGGGGACAGATTCAAGGCCCCGATATGTCATGGAGACTTGTAATTATTACTGTGTTATAATTTTTTTTGTCATTATGTGTTGTTTATGTTGGCATATTTGTTATTTACTCTGGTTAATGTCGTGGTTCCTGTGTTGTTCGTTGTGTTGAATTATTTTGTTTCATAATCTGACAAGGAATACTTTTTCCTGACTTGTGTTTCATTGTATCTTTTTGTCCTATTTTTGTGTGTGATTTTAGTTTTTATTGTTTAGCTGTGTCCACTGATGTTTTTTTGCGATGTTTTTTCGCTTGTGAGGTTGTTTTCGTTTTCGTCGTCGTGTTGTCTTTTGTTTTCTGTATGCTTTTATTGTCTGCCCTGTTTTGTAATAAAAAGTTGTTCGTCGAAGTTTATGTCGTATTGATTGTGTGTGTGTATATATATATATATGTATATACACACCCACACACACACGCACATATATCTTTGTTTTCTATCGACAAGGAAACAGTTATTCCTAATAATCTCTATGTGGTGTTGTAAAAAGGTTTTTTTGTTTTTTGTCTTGCTGAGGTCTGTGTATGTGTGCGATTTTTATTTAGTCTCATTGTCGGAGATGGAAACAGCCCAATCATACCAACATAATAACTGAAAACGTGTTATCTTATGTTTTTGTTTCCAATGGAACTTAGCAGGTCGTGTGCGGTGTTGGGATTTCCTTAAGCGTTAAAAGAAAGAGTTACATTTTATATGTTAAGTGTTTTGTGGCGGTAACCAATCAGAACAGAGCCATCGGTGTTGTTGGCGGAACCTGTTATTTGCAAAAAATGTAAGCATAAAAACCATTTAAAAAAAGTTTTATGTATGTGCATGTTATCTTTGTGAATTAAGTTCTGTGCGTTTATGTTGGTATTATACGAGGTTAGGTTAGGGAGAAACACAAACATACAGGCTTGCCGCTAGTTTTGATTGGCGGGACTTGCAAATTATCGTATGAACTGTTAATCGTAAGCCATAAGCCGCAGTTTGGTGTGAGTGAACTGCGGCTCCAGGCGGAGGTGTCGGTGGGGGAGGGGGACGGAAATGCCGGGCGCGCGCGGACCACTCGTCAGCGGAAACTCGCAGATGTGCCGCTGCAACACTTCGCTTCATCTCGGGCCGGAGTCGCAGACCTCGTCACCACGACGAGCTAGCTCCAGGAGGCGGCGTGACGCACGCTCCCCGGGACACGCCCCACGCACCCCTGGCTTTGTCCTGACACCGGCTCCCGCACGGGACAGCCCGGCTGGCTTGTGTCCACGCCCCTACAGCCCGGTGCAGACCAGAGTTCCTCAACTACTTGTCGCCGAGTGTAGTGATGGACGCTCGACAGTTCGTAGTTCTGACATATTTCCTGTAAACTCGTTGTCTACGCGCTTGCGCTTACGTATCTCAGCAAATAAATATCCTGGCAATACGGATTTTTGCCAGGAAATACGAAAACAAATTATCTATGCGCGTTTGTTTTTCTTTTCGTCATGTTAAGTATATTGAAAGATAGGAAAAAATTTGTGAAAATGGTAAAAATTCTCATTTTGAAAGCTTGTCAGCGCGGTTAACTTAAGAGGCAGGAAGGAGAGAAGTTGCAGAGTGCAGTCGTGGTTTGATCTGTAGGCTTTGATAGCGTGTAATAAAGTGAACTGTTGCAGAGTTACTGTGCGCAGGGAAGCACTGTACGCCGGTCCAGCGTTTGAACGTCTCAGAGATGCTGCACTGGCCGCGCATATCTCGACCGCTCAGCCTCGAACACAACAACAAATCCCTGAGCTCACGTACTCTCTAGAGACTACGAAGTTGTCACGTGGGTATCGTTGTAAGAAGCTGTGTCTATTACAATTGTTAAACAACTGTGATATATTTCCACGAGAGAAATGAAAGTCGATATGTTGTTATTCAAGTATACACGTGGTCGTTGAAAAGTGCCGAAGCCAGCAAACATCGCTGTGAGTATCCCTCTGTTTACGATGTTTATTTTCATGTAAAGCATTTTTTTAAAGCCACAGCGAAAACGCTGTATATTTTCTGAACAGATTTCTGTAGCAAAATCCTATAGTCGCCACTTGAAACACACGGGAAGCTGGCTTATGCCGTTACCGTCACAACACTTCTTTATGGCCGGATGCTGTGTTGTTCACTAGGGATTCGCCTTGTCAACGAGGTCTTGAGAGCCCGTGAGGGGGAAGCGAGATGAGTGTGGTGCAGCGCCGGAATGCAAGGGCGGGGGGAAACGGGAGGTCCCTGGAGAAACCTACATGCCAGCGGTAACGCCGGTCACGTCTCCCACGTGTGAACTTGCGGAATAGGCAACGCCGGGAATGTAACTCGGTCCGCCGTGGTGGAGGGCGAGTGGTCTTACCACTTCACCACCGCGGCGACTTGAATGTGGAAATCTGGATGTCGGTCGAGAGAACGTACCACAGGCGTACCTCCCTCGGATACGAAGTGGGAGTGCACTGAAAGGCGCTTGAGTGCATTTGAACGCAGTAATGCAAAAGGGAAATAACCCACAGCCCGTTGGAACATAGGTATTTTGAGTTCAAAATTTTAATCGTGCGTCTAATTTCAGTATCACAACTTCCAGTTCGGCTATTTTCTTACATATGTATGTTGTTCCAAAAAATATTTGTGGCAATATGAGTACGTCATTTTCGCAATTGGAATATTTTTGAAAATAGAACATGTTGTATGTTGCCAGTCTACCTCGTCTCTAGTCTACGCGATGGACCAGCGTGAAATGTGTAGCAGTGTGCTTGAATTGTTTTTTTTTTTGCGAAACTATTCTACGTGATCCCGATGGGTTTGCCTACGAAAATAAAACACATTCCAGACGATAAAGGAATTGCACTTTCGAGGCATTACGCACACTGCCAACATTATTTTCATGCCCTCAAACAAAGCTATTAGCGGCATTTCCAGACTGCTATATCTCAGACTATATTAACCACAGACTAAAGATGAGATAGACCGATCTCGCTGACTGCGCACAACCAATCTCCGTGACGCAACATTGCTGATTGTGGCGCATGTGGTGCATGTGGTGCTGATTGTGGTACATGTGGTGCTGATTGTGGTGTTGATTGTGGTGTGTGGTGTTGATCGTGGTGTGTGGTGCTGATTGTGGTGCTGATTGTGGTGCTGATTGTGGTGTGTGTTGCTGATTGTGGTGCTGATTGTGGTGTGTGTTGCTGATTGTGATGTTGATTGTGGTGTGTGGTGCTGATTGTGGTGCTGATTGTGGTGTGTGGTGCTGATTGTGGTGTGTGGTGCTGATTGTGGTGCTGATTATGGTGTGTGGTGCTGATTGTGATGTCTGTGTAGCTGATTGTGATGTGTGTGTTGCTGATTGTAGTTCATGTGTAGCTGATTGTGATGTGTGTGTTGCTGATTGTGGTTCATGTGGGTCTGATTGTGATGTGTGTGTTGCTGATTGTGGTGCATAAATTTTAGGGATACAAAATTCCCTGCACTGTATTCAAAATTATTGAAACTCCATCAATAAAATATATTTATTTTTCCAGGGGTTAGTCCAGGAGAACCTTTTAAAAAACTAATGTAAGTGCTTATCTATCCGCACACAAACGTAATGTTGAATTGTTATTAGTCAAAAATTAACTACAAGACTTCAACAAATTTTGGCGCATTTTGCAGATATGAATCTATTTCGACATTATCAACAATTGAAAGACACTGCCACTGGACAAGTAGAAGACAGTAAAGTAAATGTTGATGAAGCAGTTATTATCGGCAATCATATTTGAAACTCAATGATAGGAAAGAAGTGTTAGATGTCTCATTTAAAAATAGTAACCAAGCTGCAATCAAGGGAACTGGAAAAACTTTTATACCAGACTATGATGTTATTCACATAGATCCGCAACTTTTGCTCCAGAAGCATGTTAATACATTGAGGTATAGTCCAGAACATATAGCTCATTACTTTTATTATGAGTTATGCACGTCTCCTTTGACTTTATTTAAGCCTTATGGTGTACTGTGATTCTCAAATAAGGTCTCTCTAGCAGATAAAATATATGAGACAACATGTCATGAAAAGTAAGAAGAGACTGAAAATGATACATCTGTAGGTCAAAACGAGAATACAACTGAGATGAAGTATGTCAATGATGGAGGATATCTACTTCACCAGTTACTTCGGCCCCATAATGCAATATACAACGAAATTGTTCAGATGCACGTAAGTTTTGTTTTGAAGCGTTATAGTTTAGCAAAAAATTTTTTTTTATGTAAATGGGAAAACCGAAAGTACAATGGATAAAGCACACTTGAGAAGAACAAGAGGAAATGCATTACTTGTAGATTAATTCACTGCAGATATGCAAATATCACTCCGTAAAGACGCATTTCTTCTGAACGAGCACAACAAGGCGAAGTCTATAAGGTTGTTGACAACACATTTATGCGAAGCAAGGTGTCTTGTTGTCGAAACACCATGTGATGCAAAGTTCTAAAAAGTACAAAAGAATATTCAACTACAGTAATAGGATCGGACACAGCAGGCTTACTTGTTCTCTTGCTCTACTTCTTTGAAAAATGAACAGGGCCAGAATAAAATACATAAAACTAAGAAGCTAAAACCAAAAATTGGAGATGAAGTGTGTAGCAATATTCTCTTCTGTCATGGATTCTTGGGATGTGATACATCTATGGTACAGGGAAAGGAAAAATAGTAACTCTGATTCAAAAAGACATTACCTTTGGGCAACTGGCGAAAGTGGCAATCTAAGTGTGCCAAAAGAGGAACTTGTAGAATCGGGGGAACAGTTGCTAGTATATATGTACAAGAAGTAAAGAAGTATCAAACTTAACTATTTGAGTTTTAAAGTGTTGTGTGATAAAGCAGCTATAAGTTCAAAAAGTGTCCACCCAGAACAATTACCCCCAACTAGTGCCTCAGATCGTTTCAATTTCTTAAGGGTTGTTCACCAAATACAAGAATGGAAGGGAGTTCAAATGAATCGGGAAGAAAGGGGGTTGAGAAAATAGAGCATATTTCTCTTGCTAATACCTACCAAGATGCCCCCAGCTCCTGGGTGTCTTTTGGAGGCAATCAAATTCTATTGTGAGAAAGATGATTGTGGTGCACCAAACTGCAGTTGTAGGAGACATGCATGCTCTTCAGCTTGCGGAAACTCTCATGGATTAACATGTCAATATCTGAGAGAATTGCCTCCAGAGGATTGCGTACATGGCGACAACAACTTTCAAGGTAGGGTGTGCCTGCATATCCATATTGTTTATTGTAATGTAATGGTGGATCATTTCATTTTGTGTTAATGCATCTTGGAACATTTTCGGCCTGGAAAAATCCTGAGATAACAAAAAAATACACTATATATTAGTTTATTTTTTTTTTAATTTTGTAGATGTAATGGGAAGTTTTTTTACATAAGCAAAATGTTGCGATATTATTTTCAAAACATATGATTTTTTAGATTCGTCTGATTATTTGGGGAAAAAGAGCTTTCAAATGGATTTTGATATTTTTGGGAAATGTTATACTACATACTGAGCACGTTAATTTTTGCACCACAATTTTTGTCTTGTCAATTTCTAATTATGAAGTCTTTTTAAAGTTTCTTCGGGATAAATCCTGAAAAAACGAATATATATTTAAAGTGGATTTTAATCAATTTTATATATATTATGGAAAATAGTGCGTACTTTAACTTATCCCCTGAATGTTTGTTGTATTATGAATTATTTTTAATTTTATCAAAATTAAAAAAAACCTTTTGAGACCATTCGCGGGAAAAAATATATAATAGGTCGATGTTTGTAAATTTATGTTACGTAAATTTTTATATTCTTTAATATTTGTCTATGCACTTTTGGTTGTAAAATTTCGAATTTTTAACTTTTTTATAGTTTTCCGGCACAATTTCTGGGAAATATTAATTTAAGTTGAATAAAGTGGGTTTTGGATTACATTTGGGAAATTTTTGTGTTCTTTAATTTTTGTCTACGCACTTTTGGTCGTTAAATGCACCGTTTTCGACTTATCAAATTTTATAGTTTTTCAGGGACAATTCCCTGGAAAATAATGGGAAATATAAGGTAGCTTATGGTGGATTTTGGGTATCAAATGGAAAATTTTGTCTTCATTAATTTTTGTCAATGTACTTTTGATCGTAAACAGCTAAATTTTCAAGTTCAAATTTTTTTTTATCGTTTTTCCAGGACAAATCTCGGAAAAATAGTGAGAAATGAGAATTGTTCCGCGAATTTCAGTAAATTTGGCTGTAATGTAACACATTTTTGTGTTATTTAATTTTTGTCTACGCACTTTTGGTCGTAAAACGCACCGTTTTCGACTTATAAACTTTTTTTTTATCGTTTTTCCGTGACAAATCCCAAGAAAAGAGTGCAAATTGTTACGTGGACTTCGGTTAATTTTGGATATAAAATGAGAAATAAAATGTTATTATTTTTTTGTCCGTGCACTTTTGGTCGTAGAACCCCTTTTTTCGAATTATTAACTGTTTTATAGTTTTTCCGGGACAAATGCCGGGAAAATAGCGAAAAATGTTATGTGGATTTTGGATATGTTATTTTAAGAATTTTTCTACGATTTTGACGTAATAAATTTTTTTCTTGCTATTTGTCGGTGTTATTTTCGTAACTCTCCTGTTTAAAAATATTTACAGCTGAAATACATGGGATGATAAAATACTGTTACTTTTGTAAGGATGTAAGATTTGTATTTGTGATATTTTCTTGTGGTATGGGAGGGGGCGATTTGCACTGAGTTTTTTTATCTTAAGGGGAAACACATTATTCTGCATTTTCCCCTTGAAAGTGTAATTTTTACAAGTTTTTATATTATAAATATATTTTTATTGTAGATTTCCATTAAAACAGTTTAATTGGTGATACGTTTTCATCTTTATCTTTATTTTCATCTTAATCTGACGTTCGTAACTCACTCAAGAGTTTCGTTTCTTACGGAATGTTCCTATGTAAGGGTAACTTGTAATCTTTAATGTAGGGTATTATATTCACTAACTGAATAGTACTGTACTACACAATACCTTTCCTATTTTGGACGGTAACCATGACTCTGTGAGCATACAAATTTTAATGAGTGACTATATATATATTACAATTTTATAAGTTTTATTAAGTAAAAAAATTCAGATTTTTTTTAACGAGTCAACCTAATTGAAAGC
Organism: Clitarchus hookeri; assembly: GCA_002778355.1. NCBI lineage: Eukaryota > Metazoa > Arthropoda > Insecta > Phasmatodea > Phasmatidae > Clitarchus > Clitarchus hookeri. Next base: position 94,511 of record NQII01003491.1, on the reverse strand, counting down.
CCGTTCGTAACAAACACATGCTTGTTTCTCAAAACAAGTAAGACTCAAACATGTAAATTAATCATAATTAATTGTGAAACACGAGGTTATTCGTATCGTATTTTCCGTCTGCTCCCTTCTTCTTTCTTAATGATTTCTTTCCGTAACCAATTGATGACTATGCCGTTTGTATACGTAAATTTTAAAATAAAAGAACGAGTGCCTATTATTTTAGTAACACTTATACAATTTTACATAAGCTACTTATGACTATCAGCTACGTATTTATAACCGATTTAACCCACATAAACCACAATAGCTGCATGATTTCTTATTGGCAAACCATAAGACGGCTACTTTTCTGCTCTCTTATACGTTCCCATCGCGCTAACCCAGTGGTTTACACTCAAAAATGCCCGATGCCACCAAAAATTGCCCCCTTCACTGAATACAATATTAATTCGCACCCTGTATGTGAGTAGCCAAAAGCGACAGCAATAACTGCTCAGATATTTACAAAATATTAAGATTTCCTGTTTCTGCACGAGATCTGCATCTATTTAGAAAATACGAAATTAATCAAGTACAGTCTTCAAACTTACATTGTAAAATAAACTGAGTTTTTGTACAGTTTTAAATATGACTATCGAGTCATTCGTAATTTATTATTATGAGTATAACGTCTGTCGTAACACACATTATTTACACGTGTTTTGAATATTATGTTACCGTGGTTGTCGTATAAGAATATTCACAAAGTATATTTTTAAAAGAAAAGCAATAATTAGCTGCTTCTTCGCTCTTGCCACGAATTCTAAAAAAGTTTTTTTTGTCGAACTCTGTATATTTAGATTTGCGGGTCGTTATTGTTGTTTTCAAAGAACCTCAGTTCACTATTCAACAACACTTTGACGATGAGGTAAATTTAGGAAGTTGTGGGACGAGAGGAATATTTTAACGATAACAGGGATGCCTTTGAAGTATTTTTCTCTTATTTGAGCTCTCATTTCGCAACGTCAAGTTTATGTTCTTCCAAAGGATTTCCTTTTGCCGTGAAACGTTTCTTGACTTCAGATAATTGCTGTGTTTGGCAGCCAACAAGCGAATAGTACTTAATGACTCTTTTTCCTCATTAATTACAAATTTCTTTTAAATTACCGGAATCCAAAAACAAGCGCACGTACATTGTTTTAAAAAATTTCTCTTAAGTTTTACTAATTACTTCCCGTCCCACAAAATGCCCTGGGGATAAAAACAAAAAATTATACCTTCACCAAATGGGTAAGTAGTTTGAAAGAAAATAAACTCAGAATTCATCTGAAATATTAAGACTTAAGTTATTTTACATTTTGTTTATCATCCAAAGTAAACTCGTAAAAGAACGGTAATCTGAGGGCAGTGTTTGAGTTTTTAAAGTTAGGAATGACCCGTTCTTCAGTCGAACAGCTCCCATCCATTCTGAACTTACCTCTATCTCATTGTAACTTCGTTAAACTTGAATTATTCAATATTTAAACTTTTCATTGACTATGGTACTACTTAAGCTGAAGTCACAATGCCCCGACGAATACGACACGACAGGCCCGACCCGACGACATTCGAGCAGCAGCCAATGAAAAGCAAGGTCACTGTGACTTCAGCCCGACAAAATCACAGCTCCGACAGCCCAACGAAAATAGACTATATTTCTAATTTTTGCTGCGTCGAACCTACTCCGGGAATTTACGAGACCAAAATTTTTCGCGAATTTCATTAACTTGGTACATTTCACTAATTTGAAAATAAAGTTTTATTATTTCAACATATTTGTTGTGCAAGTTGTGCTTATAATGGGCAATTTCTGCGAACATGTGCTGATTTATAAAGTTCAAAATTATAGCGAACTTTATGACATTCGAACAAAAGATTTAAAAAATCAGCCGATAAACATAAGACATGGCTTGAAATTGCAAATAAATTTCAAGACGAAGATGTTGATGGTAAGTATTTAAAATGAGTCCGAAAATGGTTTTATAGTAAACATTTACATACCGGTGCTTAAATTACCAATAATAATTCTTGGTTGTATGCAAGAATAAGTTTCTATTTGGTTAGCAGTTTAAAACGGCATGTTTGATGATTCGGTAATATAAAATTAGTATGTGTGTCAAAAATAAATTTTTTTATTTATACCAGTATTATGTTCGAGCAATATAAAAATAAAGTGGTGTTCTGTTTTTGATCCAATGAAAGTGAAGGTAATGCTGTTAGCATGCTAGGGTAGCAAATATAATATAATTAATGTATAAAAATATGCGAGGATAAATGTTGTCACTATCTCACTACATATCTCTTTTCTTTTACCGCCTCATTTTGCAAAACAAAGTGGAGGCATTTGAGAGATTCGTACCTGAGAGAAAAGAGGGCGATGAAAACATTTAGTGGGCAAGGTGCAAGTTCAAGAACAAATGGAAGCACACAGATTCTATACGCTTTCTGGATGATACATTGGTTCAAGAGAAGAGTTTCACAATTTTAACTCAGCATGAAGGCGAGTCATCACAAATGAGTAAGGAACATGAAGAGCCTCTGGTTGACGAAGCACTGCAAATAGCGGTAGTGTCTCGTCCTCTGCTGTTTCCAGCGTTTTGTGGGTGGGAGTGGGGGAAGAAAATAACAGCACCAGATGACTTTGAACAATTCATTGTAAACGATCTGAACAAACCAAAAGAATCAAAAGACGACATCGAATTATTTTGTGCGAATTTGGGCGCAAGCCCTCGCATGTTACCTGGCAAACAGAAATCAGGTTACAACAGGTGATGGCAGAGGCTGAATAAGAGGCTGAAAACATTATTATAATGGAATAATGATTGTGTAAATGTAAACAGCAAGCTAATTTTCTTTTTGAAATAAATGTAGATAGCGATACAGAAACATTACTGCTAATTACTCCATAAATAAAAGTGATGAATATAAATATACATAGTTGAACTACACAATGTTTCCCATCCATCTCACCGATGTAGTTGGGGAAATTGAATTTCTTCTCAGAATCTTCAGCGAGACGTTCCCATGTCTTCACACTGAGCTCTGAGAAGACTGAACTGACGATGCAATTCCATATTACTTCGCAGACTTCTTTTATAATACTAGAACACGTGTTTGGTGCAATTCGGTACTCATGCGCTATGGATCGCATCGATTCCCCCCTGTACTGTGCACACTACACATTAAAACGTGTCAATTTTTGTCTCACTTTAAAAGCAAATTGAATAATTATTAACGCACTGAAATTCGAAGGACGAGTGACTAGTATAGTACTAACCTTAATGTCAATGCCAATATTTCTCCTGGTGTAATACTCTCTCTCTCTCTCTCTCTCCTTGACTATTTTGCAAGTGAATCCTCCCACAGTCGTAACAAACGATCAAATTGTGTAGACGACATTCTTACATAATTAAAAAATGACTCATCTGTTTATCTCATAGTCTGTATCAAATGTGAAAGATCTCAGATTCCGCGCCACCTTTTCCTTGTTCGTCGCAATGCTAACATTAACAATACTTTTCTTCGGTCCCCAGGCATTCCGGCTGTTTTAAATAAAAATATATATAACCCACTAGCTAGCCCAGCAAATACAAATACAACAAATGCAGTTTAGCTTCAGTTTAAACTTTCGCGCCAAATACTCGTTGTTTGTTTACAAGTAATGTAACTTTTGTTGTTATATTATTTACTTTTATGTATTTAAATAATTAATATGGCAAGATCTGTAGTTTTGTATTTCATGTCGTATTGGAGATCGTATATGACGCTAGAACACACATTTCACTTTCATATATTCAAAAACATCTGAATTCATGCTATATATATATATAAATAAATACATGTATACACACACATTAATATATATATATACATATAGTTACTACTGCACTACAATACATAATTACACATTCAATGAAGGTTTGTAAAGCATTGTATATTATTTAATTTGGTTTTCAATACTACTTTAAATTATATTGTACATTTTTTCAGGGATCAGAATAAATAGAAAAGAGCGCATTTTATACTGTCAGTTCAATACCATCCCGACGAAAACTGCTTGATATTGTCAGGGTATTGTGAACACCAACCAAAAAATTCGTGGAGTTTGTCGTGCTTCGGCCGCCCTGGCCCGACCGTAGTGTCGTATTCATCGGGACATTGTGACGCCATCTTTAGAGTCAGTAGAATTTATGACGTAGGGGGGAAATAAACTGCATCCTGTATTTTATCCCCTGAGATAAAAAAAATTGATTACATTTCATTGGTGTTCACCGGTATGACTAACCTAACCATATACACTCATTTGCAATAAAAAAAAATTACGATGAGCGAATCGCCAAGTACAACAAAGGTTGCCACACGGTATCGCCCTGTGCCCGATATACGTTTATTGTGGTTTGCTGGCACGGATGTGCCACTAGGGGACATACACATGCATGCCCCCCCCCCATCCTTCACAGCTACAAGATACTGAGCAATGCCTTAGTAGCAGCGTGAGAGCCAAGTCCAGTGAACACAGCATGCGCGGACGACGCAGTGACAAGCGTTTACCCAGCTGGATGAGTTCGAGAGAGGCCGCATTGTCGGCTTCCGAAAACAATAAAACAATCAAACACATTAAGTTTTCCCATGCGAAAAAATTTGCATGACAACTTTATTTACGGTAGTTATTTTTATTCTGAGCAAGAAAATGTATATTTTCGCTTAACGGAATATGTACTATGATTTCGAAAAACAAAGTTCCATACTGAGCTCCCGCGAGGACTCGGCGTCAGGTTACAAACGAGCTTCCGCTAACAAATGAGACCGACGTCCGGCACACAGTTGTCTCCTGTCCTCACGCTCCGCGATGCATCGCACATATCGGACGGTGACGAGTGTAATTAATTGCGTGGACGCGTGTGCTGACGGGTAATGATATCTGGAGCGCCGCGCGGGTGGAGCGGTGCCGATATTTATTACCAGCTCCCGCACCGAAGTCGCGGTATCGCAGGATCGCGCCGCTGATAGGGCGAGCGAGTCGGTTAAATGTTTCGTCGCGGTCGTTAATCACGGCGAAACCAAATGGTGATTTATAGCTGCAGACCTTTGAGCCCGGTCGCTCTCGAATCTCGCCGTGATTAAATTAACAACCCTGTTCCGGCCGAGAAAATGACGGTCGTTCGGCAGATTTTTCAAAATATCCTTCCCTTCCTTCTCTAATAAGGCTCGTGGCTTTTAAATACCGTAAATAAAGGTGAATCCTAGATAATAAAATTTAGAACATCAAGGTAACGTCTGGATATAAGGAAACACTGTGACGGGACCTCTCAGGCTACTATGCACTCCCTGCTAACTGAATTTCTCGCAAACTATACAGTAGTAGCCAACAGTCTCATATGATATAACCCTGATCCTCAAGCTCATTGATGATCGAAGATATCTCAACAATGCGTGAGAGATTCCAGCATTTTTCAGCTCAATCAAATATCTGATTCCATCAAAAAATTCAGTCGGGTTTTCGGGAAATATGTAACGGTCGTTCTTGAAGTCTCAAGCACGCGAAATAGCTGCGGGCAGGCGGGATATGGAAGTACGGTTGCTTATACGGAATATTATAGTAACTGGTTAGAGCGCAACAACAATACGAGGCACCAGCCGTCGGTGTGAGAGTTGATGGGTTTGAATCCAAAGTAGGGCGGGACCGCGAAAATGCGGGGTTTGAAGTGGTTGCCAACGAGTTTCGAGGTGAAGGTGTCGGCCCCAACTCACGAGTGGATGTATGTCACTCTGCACTCGAAACCTAAGTTCCATTACAAGGTCTCCATTAGCCCTTCCCTAAAATACTTTAATGATATAATATGAGACATTTAACAAACCGTAATTGCAGTATAAGAATTAATGTCACGACAGCTGAAACCTCCTCTACAGATTAATCCATCCACTTAGAGAAGGACAGAAAAAATCACAGAACGAATTCAATTTAGCGTTAGAGTAAGGTGATGCGTGATAAGTGCGGGACTTTAGAAAATTGCGGAAACAGAAGAGAAGAACTACGGGACAAGATAAATGAAGTTTTACTCAAACTAAAATATGTGATATCTGATCAAAATTCGAGTTATAAAATGCAATGATGATATAAGGTATATTTTTATGTATATTTTAGGTATATTTTTAGGCAAATTAATTATAATGACATAGCATTTTAATTGTCCTTCATTTTAGTTTTCCGGCCTGGAAACATTTCTAAATGAACCTGTCTTGTCACGAAGAGTTATCACGTGAGAAAAGCACAACAAATATATATTTCTAAGCCAATGAAAATGTCAAATACGATCATCTATAACGGAGAATGTAATTTTATGAAACATTTGGCAAGGGTAATTTTAAAGTGAGCTATACACTCCCTCAAAGCTCGTTAAGCATAAAGAAAGAAATCTATATGCATGAACAATTCAGAAGAAGTCCAGATACGACGATTATAGGAAGAAAGCGACCTTGCTGTTGAAAGAGAAGCTACCCAGCGCCGGCGGCATTGCCTCAAACAGCGGTCGCTTGCTGAGAGTAAAGTTTACTGTACTTAGACTGGGGAGCTCGCTGTTAATTAATATTTGGGCGAATAACATTTTTCACCTCCAGGTAGCTTAACTGTTGCATGTGTATAGGATTTTTCCGTTTTGTCCGTAAACAAGCGAGATAATTGCAATTCCAACAACATAAATATAACTGTCTGAAATCCTTCGATTCATACCACGTTAGAACTTATGAGGAATGACCTTTGATTTTCACAGTAAGAGATAAATTTAACTAAATATGTTCACACGTTGTATAATACTTAGTCGTAAAACTGGATATAGGACAAAGTTGGAATACTCAATGAACTTAACTACACGTGACAACATATTCAAAAAAATTTATTTTTATGACAGCTGTCTTTGTTACAGCCTTCGATTGATAACTTTATTATACAAACATAAGGATTTCAACAAACGCTCAAAGCCAAACATAATTGTATTTTTTACTTTTTACGATTGTAAACACCATTGGAGAGTTGTGCATATTAGTTACAAATAAAAAATAATACTTAATATTTTGACAGCACCAAGTATATATCTCAATTTGGCCCAAACATAAAAACTTACACACAAAAAATTTCCGCCAGCTTAAAAGTGGCTTCTTTGTAACACCAGCGCACTTTGCGGGGGAAAGTTTCAATTTACCGAACTCTCCCATAATGAATCTCGTTTTGTTTTCGACCTGAATAGAATAAATCTTACTGAAAGCTGTGTACACTTAACAAGGCCGCGTCTCATCGACCAAACAACTAGTAACTAAGTAACCGGAGGGAAGGCGCTCGATACAGGGGAGTTGACAGTAGCTACAGAATTGTACGTGACGTATCCAGGATACAAGGCAGATCCGTATCCTGAGGGGGGGGGGGACCACAGCGCCTACTTCGCACTGACAGTGTAACTACAGCGTCTCAACTAACCGCCATCTGTAAAGTTGCATGCATATACACACACGAGTATCTGCGACCACTTTAAAGTTGCGTGCGTACACACATACGGGTATCTAAAACAACATTAATACGTTAACCAGGTCTCTACATTTTATTTTTCTAGTCTCTAAATGAAGAAGTCAGGCTTGATTTAACCAATAATAAGTTACTTTGATGTTTTTTTTATGTTAACATAATTACAAAACGTTTGTGATACATAACATAATTAGAAAAAAAAAACCAAACACGTCATTATAGGGTGATTTTTCAAAGGTTTCATTCAAAAAGTGTGAAGTTACCGTGAATTTACTATACTAAACATAAGATAATATGAGAGTGTCACCACTATAAGTCCGAAGAGGCGAGTCAACGAGGGGAAAACTACAAGACGATTAATTGCCTTGTTCGTAAAGGCGATCAGACATGCGATGCAATTGTCTAGGTCGCCCATAGCCCTATCCCGTTTTTATGCCTTTTATACGAAAAATGCCTCCAACCAGACGGCGCTCTCAAGGCACAACAAAAAAAATTATTATGATTACCGTCGTTGTATAAAATAAAATTAGTAATCCTACCTTGAGCTACACATTAATTATACTATTTTTTTTTTTGCGACGCAGACACATATTTGAACAGCCTGTTATACAATTTCAACAGGAGAAAAAGTCAAGGAAAAAAATTAAAGTAATAGCCAATTATTAAATTTTCATTCCATTGTACTTTGTCCATGCACAAACAATTTCTGAGAGGAGATATTTGTAAAAGGGAGGAGGGGTGGGGTTTGTTTCTTGAGGGTTCTAATTTTTACGTATTGCTATTTCCATTCGTTTTTAGAGAAATTCTTGAAAGTGGGTAAAACTCAATCCCTAGGAAAGTTTTCAACAATTTTTTTTTCTTCTGTAAGAGTGTAAAATAAACTTTCAAAAAATATTATTCTCGCTAACAAACATGTGCAGTTTGTCGAGTTTTGTACGTACTCGAAAGAGAGAACTAATAGCGCAGAGTAACTGTTCCCGTCACTAGATATTTATACACTACAAAGCAAAAAAAAAAAGAAAAAAAAACTGGTATAGGCGTGCGTATGCAAATAACAGAGGTATGGAACCAATCAGAGTAACGCGATGCGGTCGGCAGCTAGATCGGTTACTGCAGCTACAATGGCAGGTTATCAAGATTCAAGTGAGTTTGAACGTGGTGTTATAGTCGGCGCACGAGAGATGGGACATAGCATCTCCAAGGTAGCGATAACCTTTGGATTTTCGCGTACGACCATTTCACGAGTGTACCGTGAATATCGTGAATCCGATAAAACATCACATCTTCGACATCACTGCGTCCGGAAAAAGATTGTGAACGAACGGGACGAACGACGACTGACGAGAATCATTAAACGTGACAGACGTGCAACCCTTTCTCAAATTGGCGCAGGTTGGATTTGTGGACTTCCCTGCAGGATTCATGGTGTGAATTGCCTCCTGCATACTTTCAGACATTAATCGAGTCCATGCCACGTCGTCTTACGGCACTTCTGCGTGCTCGGGGGGCCCTACGCGATATTAGGCAGGTATACCAGTTTTTTTGGCTCTTCAGTGTAATTTGTCTTTATAAACGCGGTAGTTTTGCAACTGCACAGTTGCCTATCCTGTGCCGGGCATAGAAGCGGACCGCGCGAGTGCGGGGAGGCCCGGGAACAGAGATGCGCACGGACAGCTCCCCACCCGGAGCGGCATTACGCAGCGCCACGCCTACACATACAATCCGCGGACGAGACGAACGACGCGCACAAAGTCAGAGCCTCGTCCTCCTTGTCCCACACTGGCCGGGGCACTCCGCAACACTCACACAACTCAGGCTTCTCCCTAGACGTCCACGTTCCCTCGACACTTCTTCAGTACCCGCCGTCGTGCACGGTCGGTCTCGTAAGTGCTGGCCCGCCTTTGCGTTTGTCTCGCGTTTCGGCGTTTTTTGACATTTATTGTTTTCGTTATATTAATTTTCTTGATTATTATTTTTTATGTTGGGCGTGTGCGTTTAGATGTTGCCAATTAAAATACACTTCAATTGTCCCACATTCCCTTCAAAGAAGGGGAATCTTCAATCATTTACCTATACACTCATTGCCATAAAAATTGCAGTACCCAAAAGGAGACATCTGAATGTAATGAAACTTAGCAAGGACAACTATAAACAATTATATAAATAAGTTATTCTAAATATAGTTAAATTGGCAATTTATTCAGCCTGAATTGTGCACATGAAAATTACGTTTAGTACATTATTTCACAAATACAAACTTTAATAAAAGCGGCCATATGGAACGGCATGGAGTATTAGAGAAGTTCAATGCTATCCTGTGGAATATCGCCCCATTTTTTATGCAACGCCCGCACTGAGTGCCGTAGAACCGTCCACGGCCGAAGCTGCCGTCTTAACTGGCTCCATACATTTTATATATCCAACAAGCCTGGAGACCTGACTGGCTAAGGAAGGGCATTGAAAGCATAAATTCAATCCAGAAACCCAGCCCTATACGTGGGCAGACGTTACACTGCTGCAAATTGCCCGTCGGAGAAGTGCAATGTAAATAAGTGCATGAGGAGACGGCATGCTGCACCGCCAGTGTTGCTCTGATCATTGACTGGGAAGACCAAGAATCACAAGTGACTTCTCCCTATGCTGCCACCACTTACTATGGTGCGTTTCTCATCAATGCAATTCGTATTGGTAAACTGTCCAATGTCCCCTCTTTCCCACACTAGTAAGACTATCATCCATGTCGAGCGTGTTCTCAGGTTCGTCGCTAAATACGAAGTATTACTATTACTCGCTCGCAATGCCACTCGTTTACAACAAAACTACCAATGAAATCGGTGTCAATGGAAGCCGGCTTAAGCGACGTCAAAAATGGAAGTATTCTTCGGCAAGCGGCCTCGCGAAGGCGCTGGTCGAAAGAGGAGTAACTAAAGAAGACGTCGCATGTTGGATGGTGGGAAATACGTTGTTGGTTGAGCTCGCGCCTGCCAGACAATAGCACATGCCTCTCTTCTGGTGTCATTTTGGGTCACCCACACTCTAAATCGAATCAGAAATTTCAATCAGAATTACTGTACTGAATCTTCCGGTAACGAACTCTTATCTACTGGCAAATTAGTGGAATGCACTGAGGTTTAAACGCCAGGCCAATTGAGATTCATTACGAATCAGTAGAAATAACGGTTTAACCAGTGAATAGAGCAGCAACTAAAATTATAAGTAGAATTTTGCTGATCTAAGTGGAGCTTGCTTTAACCGATCTGCAGTCAAATTCGCTGACTTGGAGCAGTTTTAATTGTTCCTAGTTTAGAGCACAGAGTCTTCCTGGCGCAGGTGTCCCTCATGACCAATCAGCTCACAGCACCGCCCACACAGAACATACACCGCCCACACAGGACATACACCGACCGCCCTCCTGTAATATGACCATTCGCTCTCCGCAATAATCATATAAGTTTTCATTCGAGCATATCAGAGTTCGATTCCCGATCCTGCCATCCTGTTATTGTTCCATGATTTTCCGAAATCATTCGAGGTGGATGCCGGGATGGTTTGCTACAGGTGATGGCCGACTTCTTCCCCGACCCTGCTTCGCTGAGCAACTTGCCCCATTTCCGACGTCCTCGCTGTCAACGAGACGTACAGTCTTGTAAGTCTTCATAGACCAAGTTGAATGCGTTGCCGAGGCACGCTAGCTAGACAGCGACAACCACTCAAACTCGCACACCGATTATAAATTAAATTATAACCTGCGATGATGCCTCTCCTATACACGTATTTCTGGTCGCGGTAAAGGCGTATACTGTATATACACGCAACTTCCACTGCTGGAGTCCCCGGGCCGACCTCTCACGCTTCTCAGGTCGGTTATTCTGACGAGGGGAATGTAATGCACGCCGCCACGGTTTAAGGATTTTCTCGGGGTATTATTCTCTTCTCCAACTCAGTCATTCTGTTGCTGCCCAAAATATACCTCATGTCACCTCGTCCGGGCTGACCGAGAAGACAGGTCCCTCTGGTTGGCCGCCAACTTGACTTAGCATCAGTTTCCCGTAACCAAAGTTCACCCTGCTTGAATGTGTCAATCAATGAAGTTAGAATTAATTTGTATGCAGTTGTTTGCACATGTGTTTCTGTGTGCATATATATTTCGAACACTGAATCGTAGCGTTTGCAGTGTTGTAATATCGTTCATTAATTTCTCGATAACTGGTTGTGTATAGGGTATTAAAAACACAAAGTAAACTTTTTTTTTCACTATGTACGGTAGATTACTAATCCGCAGGGAACAACCCGATAAACATCGGATAGTTACATTTTCAATGCACAAATATGGATCCAACTCATTTTTTTACGCAAAGGGTTTATTGACACCCTTTTTTTTATGGTTTTCTCTTCGTCGTTAAATAAAGCGCTGTCCAGAAACTCAGACATTTGTTTTTCATCCCGGCTGTTACTAACAATAAACGCCGGTTTCAGCTATGCTTCCGGAATAGACTTAGGCTTTATGTCGTATATATATGTTGTACCTATTGATTGGTCAGGAATCACCTGCCGAATAATTTTTGTAATTATTCAGCTATTCTGTATATTAACACATAATGGCGTGTGGTGAACTTTTTGCAAGATATGCTGAATGTTGGATATTGCTGAGGGGCGCGGGGTTGGTGGCGTGGCATATCATTTAAAAAGCGTGCATTAAAAAAAAATTGTATAGGTTTTAAGACAATTTTACAGTGTAGAAATTAGTAGAAGTTCGTAAGGAATCCGTAGATACACAATATTTTTGCCTTCCTTATGGAAACATATTTTCATTACCAGCACGGATGTAGCTTACGCAAGTGAACAGGCCTGCATGCCCGCTTCATCCTGTTAAAGACTGTCGCTTGTCGTCTTCCGTTCCCCTCCCATTCCGAGGTTCCGCGAACTGCCTATCGATCGCGCCTTGTTGCGACTTCAACACCAGTCTCAAGGTCGCAGCTCTCGAGTCTGACAATAGTGTTCAGATCGAGCTGCGCTGCGAGAAGCGACCTATCTGTAGTCAGTCACTTGTGTGTTTCAGAGTCAACACTGGTGAGCCAGGTCCTTTGCGAAAGGAGTTGAGTTGAGTTGAGAATTGAATTGAAAGATCTGGGCGGCTCTTAACAACGAGGTTTTGAGAGCCGATGAGGGTGAAATGAGGTGAGAATGGAGCAGCGCCGGAATGAAAGAGTGCATAAAGGGAAGATCCCGAGAAAACCCGTCGACCAGCGGGCTCTTCCGGCACGACTCCCAGTAGCGTATATATGGCGAGTCGGGCACATGGGTTCAGGAATCAGAGTTCGGAGTTGTCTGCCATGACGTCACAGGCACGGCCGGCGGCCATGTTGGTCGGGGCCGACAGCCATATTGGTAGGCGTCACAGCCAGGGATCGATGCCATGTTATCGACAAAATCACTTGTTTTACCCGGAAAATTACTTTTGAAATAAATTACTTTGCCCAAAAATACTTTCTTCCCCTCAAAAATTTTCTCCCACCCCCTGCCATAAACATTCAAAATTTCCAAAAAATTGTGAAAAAAGTGTTTGCTCCTCAATGTGGCTGACTGATCCCTCATTGTGACTGACTGATCCCTCATTGTGACTGACTGATCCCTCATTGTGACTGAGGCATCCCGAACATCAGCCACAATGAGGAATCTGAAAGGCCAATAAAATAAAATATTTTAAAAAAATTTAAATTAAAATATATTTTAATAATAAAAAAAATTTAAGACTTAAGTATGTTAGCGCGTGTTATAATTTGTTTAAAAGGCAAACTTTATTTTTAACATTTCTGGTGTATTACAACCTTTTTCGTTATGATATAGAGAAATTAATTTGAAAATAATTACTACAATGGAGGAAACAGAACAAAAAAAAAAAAATGGTCAAAAACATTTTTGGTTACATTTCTTCGTACAAATCTCAAAATGCTACCAACATAATACGTTAGTATATTGCTCAAAATAATTGTTGGTGTTTTATTACAATATCATGAAAAATATTTCTTGGAATTTCCTTACGAGGTTAAGTCCGTATTTAAATTTTAACTTCCGAGATAAAATTTAAAGCAGAAATAGCCACAAGTTTAACCTTTATGGCAGCTGAATCAAGTATTGCATTTTAAAGAAATTGCGAAACGTTACTCCCCAGCTGAAATTATATTTTTTGCTAAACTAACATTTTGACATTTGTGCGAATAGAGATTTTATAAGTTAAAATTCTAATTTTTACTCTTAAAAACAATGACGGAAGTTATTTTAGAAGTGGTTCCGTATTTTTGCCAAGTTATCAACATCATGCCACGAAACCGTGAAATATCTTCAACGTGTATAAGAGAATTTCTGGCTCTCAAGCTGCATATATGTACATGACCTAACACGGACGGAACACCAGTCCGATGCACGAGGAAGCTGGGGCTTGCGAGTCCTGAGTGTCCGTTGCTAGGTGGCTGCTCTAATGTTGTACGTGCACTCTACCCCACAAGGCGGCGGGAGAAGTGCTCATCTACTGGCGGGACTCTCTTGCCAACGCACGTGACCATCACAGTACTTGTGCACAAGTGTCACACCTCTTATCATTCTGCGTTCTCACGTATCAGCCATACAGATACCTCGTGAAGCGGATCATTCTATTACCCATCACCTGTGTGACGTAGTTTCTCCTTAGACAACTCACCACTCAAACTGACTCTTGCAAAATGCATATACTTCTATAAAAGACGTTTATAAAATTTCGAAGTTATTATGTTTTCAGAGTTATGCTGAGTCTCTGGAATTTTTTTAACCCATTTATACTAGACTTGGACTACTGGCATACATTTTCGTGAGATCAAAATCGCTCTTTTATTAACTTAAACTGCTATTTTGTGATACAGCGCCGGTTTTAAAATTCTGAATTTATGTTTTATTTTGAAGCTCCTTTACCTGCACAGTCATAGCAATCGTTTTCTGAACGTACTGTAGCTTCGTGAATTTCGTACAACCACTCAATGCACGGTGCTCTCGTGTGCTGTTTCCAGCCGTAAATTTATTAAAAAATTATAATAATTATTGTTTTTATAACCCACTACAGCTACGTTTAATATAATCTCATTTAAAGTTTGTTTATTTGTTGCTACGAAATAGTTTTTTGACTGACTGCTATGCTCATTATCGATTCTGTAGTCGTAACAAAACTAACATTTAAACTGGTGACGTAATTTTGTTGGTCGAAAAAAAAACCTAATATTCCGTTTAAATCATTTCACCTTATTTACCTTACAAAATTAGGTACTCAGTTGATTTAAACCAAATTTCTCTTTCCTTTGTGTACAAAATATCCCCGCAATAAATGTACCAGAACCGCAAGTAGAAGAAAAAAGAAAATAATAAACTAATTTGGATAAACACATAGTAACAATATGAAGCCGACATAATTAAATAAAGTGAAATATTTACTTAATTCAACAAAACAATATTTGAATAGCAGCAATAAAATACGGCTAAACGTATTATTTTAACAAAACTATTTGTTTTCACAAAAAGTTGTTTTAAAGAATTGGTTTGGCATATTCGACTGTATGTTACTTTTGTTTCAGGAGACAATACTTCGTTACATTTCATTCGCACATTTAATAGCAATACTATTTGAATGAATATTTTGTTGGCTTTCAAAAAATCTTGTGTTCATGATCTCAAGCTATCATCTTGAAAAACGTATACTTGCATACTTCTCCTCATTTTCCTCTAATGCATTTTCCTCTGCGACAGAATTGCTTTCTAAAAGGAGGGGAGTGGCGTTATATATCACTTAGAAGAAAACAAGAAACCTCAATATTGCAACAACGCGAGGACAAACTGTTTTATAAAAACCAAACGAACGAAAAATAATTCACGATATTTTTATACTTTTCTCAGCGCCCGTCATTTCCATGTCAATTCTGCTGCTAGCTGGATTTTGTTCCAAGAATACAATACTCGCCGGAAGTCAAACCGAAGAATTTGGATATTCTTTGCGCAGTAATGTTACGAAGTATGATTCCCGAATACGAATAAATAAAATAAATAAATACATATTATATCATCTGAAGAAGACACTCAGAAATATTACACTGCAAATGCAAACAAATTTTTCTGTACAGCAAATAAACACATTTCTTCGAGGCTTGTTTGTTTACGTAAACAAAATCGTTCATTAATTCAAAGGATAGGTTGGCATAAATAAAATTAAGTTAGCTGTTATTACATTTTTTTATGAATTTTTGTTTTATTGCCATATTAGACTTGTTTATAGTGAAGAAAATTGTTTCTTTGGGTTTGTTTTGATTTCAGTAAAGAAATATTGTTATTCACCAAAGGAAAGCGATAAGTAATATGAAAACATTTTTTTCATATATAATAGTTTTTAATGCTACAGAGAGTTACTGAATGCTAAGTTAGCAAGTAGCGAATTCCTTATATAATCTACATAATTGTTGAACCTGTGCTTTTACTAGTATAATATTTTTCAAGTTTGCAGCGATGTTGGTAAATAATTTTCATGTCGTAACGCTGTATTACGCTTATATTGCATTACAATGAAATTATTTGTACTGAATTCTGTGTGTTTAATTCACTTACAAAAAACTGGCAAATTAAAATATATTTACGTTTCTAAGGATTGTAGTGTTACACTTCATCGACGCATGAATACGGCAGTAGGCACATTGACTTTATTTTGTTTATCGCGAGGCATGTGAACAGCACTACAGTTATGGTATTTGTACTATAATGCGCACGATGTTCTCTAAATCATTATAGTACGCGAAAAGAGTTTAATTCATAATTAACCACAATATTATTATACTAATTATACTAAATCTTTAACTTTTGATTGCACAGTTATATTCACAATGTCACTTATATATCAACGTAGGGAAAACACTGGCATAAAGGTTTTATGGATAAATTTCAATATAAGTAACTATAGAAACACCTAAATTGTTGAGTACTACAGTAGTATTTTTAAAAACGTATTTAGTGCAATGTTGCCAATTCATAAATTCTAAAACTTTTTAAAAATATATAGTTGTGTTTATTTCTCAATAATTAAACACTAAATCTGAAATGGCTGCCAAAAGAACTTTCGTTTAAAACACTATAATTTTGTACACAATGCTATAATTTTTAAAAAAGTGTGTTTATTTTTTTTTTTTTTTTTTTTTTTTACTTTTGAGGTTTACCTTCTTGTATGTGGCGGAATTATGTGTGTGGAAGTATGTGCCAGAAGTATGACGGTTATCACAAGTAGAACTCTAAAAAAGTGCTCAACGGACCGCGAAGAGTCTTCGATGTTATTTATGTTCGTCAAACCCGAGCGTGTTTGTTATGTATTGAAACGGCAAAACAATGTTTTCTTAGTTTATTACAGTTCTGTTTGCTGTGGGAACAATCCCGATATTGAGGAAGGGGTTCTCTTTAGGGAACTATCTGTTCTGTAGTAGGAACAGTATGCTCTGCTGTAGGAACTATATCATTACCAACACAGACAAAACCACACCAAAAAGTTCTGTTGCAGTTACTATCTATTTTTAACAATATTAAGTTGGTAATTTGGCATGTAATGAAAAATATTTCTTTAGAATTCCTTGTACTGTTTCACCGGATTTCAGTTTTATCTTTTGAGATAAAAATCTTAAGTCAAAATAGTTAGAAGTCGAATTGCTAACGCAGATGAACCAAGTGTCGGCTGTCAAAGAATTTGCAGTTATTTTATTAAATACTTTACCTGAAAATAAATTTTGTGTTAAAATCATTTTTTAAAAATATTTTTTAGGACTCAAAGTTTAAAGTT
Organism: Clitarchus hookeri; assembly: GCA_002778355.1. NCBI lineage: Eukaryota > Metazoa > Arthropoda > Insecta > Phasmatodea > Phasmatidae > Clitarchus > Clitarchus hookeri. Next base: position 77,154 of record NQII01003491.1, on the reverse strand, counting down.
GAAATTGTTATATTTCCGCTATAAAACCTCCTGAATTTTATTTTTCTAATTATTTAAAATCAATCAAATTATAATCTATATTGTATGAAGAAATCACAACATAAACTTATAGTTAAAAAGAAAAATTGTTTTTCGAACAGTTGTAATTATACGGCAGCACAATAGCAAACTTTCTAAATCAAAAAGTAAAAAAAAAAAAAAAAGATTTATTCTCCGGCGAGTATCTCGGTCATAACTAGCGCAGAATATGCTCGAGCGAATGCTGGCCATTCCACGTAAGACGGGTCATAACCTTAACTACCGACATTGATAGTGATAGAACAGTGCTGCCAACGAGGCAGCGTTATTTCCCCGTACCACGCACTCTCCATATTCTATCTCCGCCTAATAGCGCAATATCCGCGCGCTCAGCGTTAAACTTTCTGAATTTCCTGACAAGCATCTTGATGTCTTCCGTTTAACTGTCATTTAGCATGCGTGCTGCATGCGAGAGCGTACAGCTTTAGACGAGACTAACACTTGACCATCTATAAAATCTCGTACATCCATCAGAATTCCGCAAGAGACGGAGTAAAATATCGAAAGATTAAAATGAAAGTTATAGCAACCAGAAATTCGCAATTAAAGCCTTTTATAAAATTAGTTCATATTACTTCACAAAAAAAACTTTTAATTGTGCTTTTCCATTGTTAGTTTAGTCTAATAGCCTATTCGCGATTTCTTCAAAATTTTAAAATCAAACTTTTGAAGAAACACCTTATTGATGGCGAGGTTGGCTGTTTATTAAATATGTTACAAGCGTTTTATTTTTGTGTTTACATAAAATTACTTTCATTTTTGTTTAAATTGAACTTTGACTTATATTTTATGTACAAATTACAATATTTCATTTGTAACAAATATGAATAAACACAGAGAGAAAATAGGAGTTTTGGCTATGCCTAGTAAGAAATAGTTCTTATACAAAATATTATTACACTGAGTGCGCACGAATGCGGTGCGTTGGCATTCTGGTGCAACTTTCTAAGTTTTGTTTGCAAGAGGCGGTGGAATATACTGGAAGCAGAACTTTAGCAGGGCCTCAGAAAAGTTGGAAGTAACTGTAAATTGACTACATTTATACACATGCTCTTTTTACAATCTTAAGCCAAGAATTTCGTAAAAACAAAATGTATCTTAACAGAAGGAAGCTTATTTATTTATACAATTCATTTTAAACTTGCGGGAAGCGTAAAAAAAATTAAGATAACAATTACTCCAAAAAAATAAATAAGTAAAATAATAGTATGTGTACGGAGTCTAATGTCGCATGATCGCGGAATACGACAAAGTGGAAGGTAATTAATATTATTATTATTTTTAATGGTGGATAAGAGAAGAGTGTTTGCAATTATCGTTGACGCATGGAACAACTTAAGAGGACTTTGTCTCACGTTAGGCTAGAAAATAAGACGTGGCAGATAAACTGATGTACATCTATTCATAATAAAAGTTCTCTAATTCGACAATAGTTTTACTAGAACTACTATAGTGTGTATGTCAAGTACCACGCTAGCAGCAACTATTGTCAACTTAATTTTGCCTTCTTTTTTTATCGGCGTGTTTCACGTGCACATGCTTAGGCACATACGCTGAAATAAAATGGTTCTGTGCACAAATTTGCAATATTTATTGCTTCGTTGTTAAATTAATTGCTTTGGTTATTAACATATTTTTATTTTGAAAATCTTGAAGCTTTTAAAATTTGTTAACGCAAAATGGTGGGAAACTTTACTAACACTGTTTTTCGTTTCTGCGCTGAAACTTACACATAGACAGTTACAGTGCATAGACATGACCATAGTTTTGCTAACGAACAAACACCGTGAATAAAATTCAACCGTAGTTTAAGCTATTTTTTTACGCATGGACTAGTGTAAAAAACACTACAATTCTACAAAAACCATTAAAATATTAGATATCACCATAATAAAATTAAAGCCGTTGTGTATAATGGAGGAGGTTGCAACCGAGCAGGGTATGTGCGTCAAACAGAGGAAATGTAACAAAGCAATGCTTGTGAGATAAAGAAATGAGCCAATTTTGCCAGAAAGTTGGAAAGCCAACAAATGGAACTAATATACAGATTATGCGTTATAAGAATGTTACTGAAATAACTTAAGTCGTTAATTGTTAATCTCGCAGAAATTAGTATTTTCTCTGCATTCCCACGCTTGCTTGATACACTTGCTGAAACTTCAAGATAAGAATTTGAGAGTGGAAAGATGCAGAATCAAAGAAAATACACGAACTAATGATTTTAAAAAAACATTTTTAGTCTTAAAAAGCATTCTGATTGTCGAGGTTACTAAGAACTTGCCTTCGTGTTACAGGCTGCGTGTTCGAATTCGGGAAAGCCAATTAGTTCATGCGTTCATTATAGACTATAAACGCACTTTGTTTGTTGTCTAGCCTGCCAGTGTAAAATAAAGGCTCTATTAAGCCCAAATATACAGAATACAAAAATTATAAATTTTAAAATTGATTATTGCAATAAACAAACGTTTCAGCAAACAGGATATTTATTTTACTGTGTGTATGTATAATTATATATATATATAATTATATATATATATATATATATATATACACACACACAAAGTCAGTAAGCAATGAAGAATTTAAAATATATTGGTAAAATAAATATCAAAGGTGATTTTCTGAAAATATATAGAAATTATTATATTTCAAATGCAGGTATTATCAGTGTTTGACATTAATAAATATAACAGTAATAATAATGTGCGGGGATAGGGAGTTTAGGCTGCTCACGCCAGAGCGAGCACTTTTGAAAGCCCTGATGAAGATCTACTAGTATGCAAGATGTGTATTCTTCGACCCTATATGCAATTGACTTTGCCATGGGCTATGTGATGCATATTCATGCGACGTCAAGTACGGCTGTGAAACTAGCAGAAAAGTAAATCAGTTTACAAGTGTGCTAATTTTTATACCTCTAAGCAAAAAAAAAAANAAAAAAAAAAAAAAAAAAAAAAAAGCAAAAGAAATAATTGCAGTATTTGCAAATATTTTATATAATAGTTTGAATTAATTGATAACATATTGAAGTTTTTTTAGTTTCTCGCCTCTGTCGTTACGAACTTCACTGGGCACATGCCAGTCAGTGACCACTAACGTATTTTATGCAGGGCAGTGACTTTGTAAAGGGCGATTTCAAAAGTGCTCAGTTAATTGTGACAGCCTATGCCGAGTGGAATGACGGTAATTAATGCAGAGCTCATAGGGCACTATCATCCATGAAAAAACAACACGAAATGAGAGCCTGTTGGTAATATATGCCTAAATATAATAATGCTGGTGTGAAATGAATCGCAACAACAAAATTCGCTGGCGGCTGCGAAATTTAAATAGGAAATCTCATGTTAAGGCTATTTATCAACATAACTTTAAAGATAAATGTATCAAACAAAATGTATTCTGCACGAATTTTTTAGAAGTTCCCTACAGTGGAGATGTTTCCATAACGTATATAGCCTATTTGCAAGAAACTTTTAAAATGTACGTTTTACAAGAAAGTTCATACTGACTATCTATATTGAAAATATACTCTCGTAAGGACCTTAACGTAAAAAATCCGTGAATAATACCTTTTTATTTGAAACGCCTATCTTTAATATTAACTCATCGAGGCGATATTTCCTTGACATGAGATCTCCTATTTAAATTTCGCAACTGTCAGACGGTAGGCAGCGCCCTTAAGCGGGCATCGGCCTGGTGCGAGGACTTGAACACAGCGTGTGGAGTGGCGTACGCACGTTGCGTATTGCAGTTGACTTGTGTTCGGCGAGAAGCACGTGGTTGTCCATCGCCCGTGGTTTGTTGCCCTCCATGTTGCTTGGATGAGTTGTTGCCCAGTTTATCTGCGCCACGAGGAAGGAACCAGGAGCTGCTAGACCTCACTTGACTGAGTGGCTGTTCCAGTGACTCTGCACAGCCCCCGTTTTCTGGCGTGTTTTCCGATGATCGCCGAACTTCACGCTTCAGGGGAGAGT
>NQII01003491.1:0-63995 GCA_002778355.1 Clitarchus hookeri | reverse complement strand
GTGTTGTATTCAAACTTAGAAATAAGATATAATTGTATCAGATAAGATATAAGATAGAACTGTATTACATCGAGAGGGGGTGTTAAAATATGGCAATGTAATAATTATTATTTGGTAACTTCAGTTTTAAGTTGTTGGCAACACTGTGTAGTGTTTTGTTTTTTCTAGTTGATAAATATATAACGGTCAACATTGTTGTATCAGTTTTGCTGTTAAAGTATAATAAAACATTTCGTTTATTAAAAGGCCTTTATTCATTAAACCTCAACAGTCTTTATTTAACATTTGTGGACTATTACACCCATGTAAGGAAATAATCCATGGCAATATCGGTATAAAGCAAGTGAAACCGTGGAACTCTGGAAAATACTGGCGAAGCCTGCTCGTGAGCCAGACTTTCGGCTTGAGCCCATCATATGGGCGTGGCTCATGCGGAAAACGAAGGCTGTTTGTGATTGGCTGTTCCAGTTTTCCGCTGTGTCTGTCGGACGTGGTCGTCTTGCGTGTGAACCAGGCGATAGGCTGTCGCTAAAGCGAGCAGTTCATTGCAGCAGTCGCGAAGACCGGGCTTGACCTTGAGCTGCCGNCGTGGCTCATGCGGAAAACGAAGGCTGTTTGTGATTGGCTGTTACAGTTTTCCGCTGTGTCTGTCGGACGTGGTCGTCTTGCGTGTGAACCAGGCGATAGGCTGTCGCTAAAGCGAGCAGTTCATTGCAGCAGTCGCGAAGACCGGGCTTGACCTTGAGCTGCCGACTGCCCGACTGCAACTTTCCTCTAACGAATGATATCAGAGTCACAAAAGCACGACTGAGACAACACGACAAAAACAATTTCCAACAGCCAACAAGAAGCAAGGTAAGCTCTATAAAATCGAAGGCCAGACAGCGCGACAGAAGTAGATTATATTTGTACTTTTCATCATGCCGGTCTTGTCGTGGTTTGCAAAGTACTCAAACACAATACAAAACCAAATTCCGTGCATATTTCTCGTATTTTCGCACGTGGGAATCGTACCGGACGATGCCGCTGGTCAGCGGGTTTTCTCGGGGATCTCCCATTTCCTCCGCCCTTTCATTCTGGTTCTACTCCATACTCACTTCGTTTCACTATCATTGGCTCTCAAGACCCGCTGTTAAGAGCCGCCCAAATATCTTTACTCTTCGCTCATTCGTGCATATTTGTATATTGTAGTACGTAATATACAAACTATCTGGGTGCCAAAACCACCTTTACCGTTTTATTTTAAAATACAGTGTCTTCGTATGCATTTAAATCTGTGTAAAGCAAAGAATAATTCATTTATCGTTAGATTACAGCCACAGCACCTCATTTTTTTTAAGTTGTTTCTCTTCCTTTATTAAACATTATTGCCTGACTTATTTATTATTTTAAGAAGAAATAAATTTAAATTTGCGGAAAACTTATTTTTACAAAACACAACATTTTTACATAAGGTAACATGCAAGATTTGAGGTAGTTACTCGATACTTACACAAAAATAATATTAATTTAATATGCTTGTAGGTGTATATATAAATATATAAAGGAATATAAAATATTAAAAATTATTCTATACATAATTATGTATATTTGTATCTGATATTTATATGTATACATATCGTAGTATCTGCATATTTTTCTTCTAGAGAGAACGAGTATGTGGGTTTTCTCAGAGAGCTCCCATATTTTTAAAAATAAAAATGTATGGCAGAAGACCTTCTGGGAGAATAAGACGGGTTCATTCAAATATCCGTATTTGAAATGTTCCTCTAATCTGATGGATCGTAAATAATGTGTTTCATGAAGTGATTCAAGTGGGTAAGTTTGTACAATGGACGAATGGTTCGTGAAAAGTTTTGCGAAATGCTTCGCGAAGGGACGACTTGCTTATGGACATCGAAGATGATGGCGAGTGTGTGTCGTCGGTTCGAGTCCCGATCGGATGTGCTACATCGACTATCATGGGTATGTTCGCGATTGAGCGGTATGGATGGTGAGTTATCCAGCGTCTGTTCTTTAGCTCGAGAATTCATCGGACAATGGTTTGTAAAACAGCATATCTCTTGCGCCATACGCCAAATGGCTGATAGCTAACTCGAAATTCAATGAACGCGATGAATTATCGAGAAATATATATTAACATATTGATGCCTTATAGGTTAGTTGTTATTGAACCAGAAAATCAGTAACATTTTGGCAGGAGTCAGTCGGCAGGAGTCAGTCAGCAGGAGTCAGTCAGCAGGAGTCAGTCGGCAGGGGTCAGTCAGCAGGATTCAGTCGGCAGGATTCAGTCGGCAGGATTCAGTCGNGACTGCCCGACTGCAACTTTCCTCTAACGAATGATATCAGAGTCACAAAAGCACGACTGAGACAACACGACAAAAAAAATTTCCAACAGCCAACAAGAAGCAAGGTAAGCTCTATAAAATCGAGCCCAGACAGCGCGACAGAAGTAGATTATATTTGTACTTTTCATCATGCCGGTCTTGTCGTGATTTGCAAAGTACTCAAACACAATTCAAAACCAAATTCCGTGCATATTTCTCGTATTTTCGCACGTGGGAATCGTACCGGACGATGCCGCTGGTCAGCGGGTTTTCTCGGGGATCTCCCATTTCCCCCGCCCTTTCATTCTGGTACTACTCCATACTCACTTCGTTTCACTAGCATCGGCTCTCAAGACCCGCTGTTAAGAGCCGCCCAAATATCTTTACTCTTCGCTCATTCGTGCATATTTGTATATTGTAGTACGTAATATACAAACTATCTGGGCGCCAAAACCACCTTTACCGTTTTATTTTAAAATACAGTGTCTTCGTATGCTTTTAAATCTGTGTAAAGCAAAGAATAATTCATTTATCGTTAGATTACTGCCACAGCACCTCATATTTTTTAAGTTGTTTCTCTTCCTTTATTAAACATTATTGCCTGACTTATTTATTATTTTAAGAAGAAATAAATTTNATTTTTTAAGTTGTTTCTCTTCCTTTATTAAACATTATTGCCTGACTTATTTATTATTTTAAGAAGAAATAAATTTAAATTTGCGGAAAACTTATTTTTACAAAACACAACATTTTTACATAAGGTAACATGCAAGATTTGAGGTAGTTACTCGATACTTACACAAAAATAATATTAATTTAATATGCTTGTAGGTGTATATATAAATATATAAAGGAATATAAAATATTAAAAATTATTCTATACATAATTATGTATATTTGTATCTGATATTTATATGTATACATATNAAGGAATATAAAATATTAAAAATTATTCTATACATAATTATGTATATTTGTATCTGATATTTATATGTATACATATGGTAGTATCTGCATATTTTTCTTCTAGAGAGAACGAGTATGTGGGTTTTCTCAGAGAGCTCCCATATTTTTAAAAATAAAAATGTATGGCAGAAGACCTTCTGGGAGAATAAGACGGGTTTATTCAAATATCCGTATTTTAAATGTTCCTCTAATCTGATGGATCGTAAACAATGTGTTTCATGAAGTGATTCAAGTGGGTAAGTTTGTACAATGGACGAATGGTTCGTGAAAAGTTTTGCGAAATNGTGTTTCATGAAGTGATTCAAGTGGGTAAGTTTGTACAATGGACGAATGGTTCGTGAAAAGTTTTGCGAAATGCTTTGCGAAGGGACGACTTGCTTATGGACATCGAAGATGATGGCGAGTGTGTGTCGTCGGTTCGAGTCCCGATCGGATGTGCTACATCGACTATCATGGGTATGTTCGCGAGTGAGCGGTATGGATGGTGAGTTATCCAGCGTCTGTTCTTTAGCTCGAGAATTCATCGGACAATAGTTTGTAAAACAGCATATCTCTTGCGCCATACGCCAAATGGCTGATACCTAACTCGAAATTCAATGAACGCGATGAATTATCGAGAAATATATATTAACATATTGATGCCTTATAGGTAAGTTGTTATTGAACCAGAACATCAGTAACATTTTGGCAGGGGTCAGTCAGTAGGAGTCAGTCGGCAGGATTCAGTCGGCAGGAGTCAGTTGGCAGGAGTAAAGTGTAGGAATTCATGTATGCTTGAAGACGATGCAAGCCACTGACGATGTGAAATCGAGTATATCCTGTACGATTACATGCGTGCCTCCAACGACTGCACAAATATTACATAGAAAACAATGCTGTTACTGTGCCAAGTCCTTTAGTAAAAGTTTAAATTTGCAAATAAATAAGAAGAATGAATTTTTGAAGAACTTATCTCGCGCTATTCTTAGCTGCTATTAATTTTCCAGACAGTTCACTCGAAGTGATAACTCAAATAAATACATCAAGGCTGATAAACGTAGTGTTTTCTCGCCCACTGAGAAACAGCATGTGCTTACTTCGTTACCTCCTGTTAATACACTACATAAAATGTTTGCAGACGACGAGGGAACTCGCATGATGAAGCATTACGACAATGACTACATGCAGTTTATGCAATGTGATACAATGAAGGAACACGTCAAGATCTGCAAGGGTTCGTCTACTGGGAGCCAGTAAGTAATGTCGCCAATACCTCCTGCTGCATCGATGGGTACCGTTTCCGCAGATGATTATGACGAGACAGTTAATGCTAATGACGGAAAATATACATAGGAGGCACGATTGAGTCGGTAAGTGTGGAATGTTCACTTGCAAGGTGTTTGCGTGAAGTCGATGAACTTCAAAATAAGCGATTCNGATTGAGTCGGTAAGTGTGGAATGTTCACTTGCAAGGTGTTTGCGTGAAGTCGATGAACTTCAAAATAAGCGATTCTCAGTTATAAATACTGATGATGTCTATGTCTCTTCTACAATGAAAAGTAAACTTGATATTGAGGATGAAATAGGAAGCGAAGACGATCACGAAGACAGCATTGATGATAATGACTATGGCGACAGTGTTGATGAAGTATCTGATGAGAGGATGATGTTTTCCTCGACGTTCCCACACATTTCATCAACGAGTTTCCTTCAAAAAGTGATACGAAGAAGGCAAAAGTCGTCAAGAACTCTAGTTACATATTTCCCGTGGACCCGAATGAACTTGTTGATAGGCTCCAATATTTGATTGAGCTGCTAAAACGTGGGGATCTCTAACACATTGTCAAGATGTCTTCAATCATCGATGAACTGAAGGATCGGGGTTACATCAGATGAGATTGTTGTCTGCTATCCATGATCTGTAAAGATCTAAGAAATATAAAGATCGAATGTACAAAAAATTAGAAAGATAGAATGTATATACCAATTAAATAAATTAAATTTATATATACACATTAATGTGTGTTTAATTTCTTATCCAGTCCCTTCTGCTTCTATAAAATACTTATCAATTCAGTGGTGTAAACAATCGGTTGCGTGNGTTTAATTTCTTATCCAGTCCCTTCTGCTTCTATAAAATACTTATCAATTCAGTGGTGTAAACAATCGGTTGCGTGAGTCTGTTTTAGATAACATATATGTGAGCATGAACAGGAGGAGGGCTATAGTTTGATCTGAAGTATTATGTCTTACTGGGTGGTTTAAAATGGATGAGTTCTATATGGCGAACGTATGAAATGGGGAGAATATTTTTGAGCAATGTTTCGCAATTAGTTGGTTGGCCTGGTCAGTTGGTTTGGTAAGTTTGTACGCACCTTTGGTATGGTTAGCTGTGGTAAAATTGTTTTGCGAAAATTTTGCGAAGATTTTGTGCGAAGAGGTTAGCTACGAAACTCTTATTAGAGACTTTTTTTCGAGATTGTCCATCATAGTTTGTATAGGTGGGTGTGGCAGGTTGGTTTTGCAGGAACTGGTCTCACCAGGAGCTAGTCTTGGGTGGAGTTAGTCTTAGGCGGAGTCAGTCGTTGGCTAGTATGGTTAGTCGGTATGGGTCCTTGTGACCAGCTAGTAGTTGACAACTGCATGGACTGCGATTTTTCGAGTTCAGGTCATTGGGGTACTGTGAAGGTCAACAGCCAACATGGTGGCTAAATACGACAACTCCTCTGGCGGCGAAATCGATAATTAATACTCTAGTGTCACCTAGGCGTAAACAAGTAGTAAACAAATGACCAACGAAAAAATTCATATTGCGGGCGTAGTGCATTCGACAGCATGAGCAATGGTGAAAGGGTAGGGGAGGGGAATGTTTTTGGGTTTAAGTCCATCCAAGATCAAGGTCAAGGTCACTGACATCCAACATGGAGTCCGTAGTCAGTAACGCAGTATGCTAGCCAACTGAATTTATTGGATTTTTGAAATTGTTTTTTGAGTTTTTGTTTTTAATGTCATTGGGGTTAAGGTTACTGGCATCCAAAATGGTGGTCANTTTTTGAAATTGTTTTTTGAGTTTTTGTTTTTAATGTCATTGGGGTTAAGGTTACTGGCATCCAAAATGGTGGTCAAAAACATAGATGTAATTTTTTAATATATATTTGTAATTTTTGAAATTTTCTAGAATTTTTTGGCTCTAAAGCCATTTAAGGTTAAGGTCAAGGTCAAGACCATCAACATCTAACATGGTTGACTAGATGGACANTATATATTTGTAATTTTTGAAATTTTCTAGAATTTTTTGGCTCTAAAGCCATTTAAGGTTAAGGTCAAGGTCAAGACCATCAACATCTAACATGGTTGACTAGATGGACACTGTTCGACCTGGTGAGGGCCTGTTATGTCGGGAGCTAAGTCGATCCACCGGTCACCGATCTCCGGACATCCTTCTTTAAATATTTTTTTTATAATTCTTTTTTTACTTAAAAATTTTTTTGGGGTATTATAAATTTTTCGGCAATCAATTTACATTTTTTTTGGTTTCTAGGTCATTCAAGGTCACGGGCACAGGGTCAAGATAACGATCATGGGTCAAGGTCAATATCCGCAAGATCCAAGATGACTGTTGGGTGACGTCACGACATGACGGCCGGCGCCGGCGCCAGGTGCCAGATTTGTCCCATTTAAAATACGTTGCCCCAGACTCGTCTTTTATATTCTACTGCGGAATATTTACACGTGGAAACAAGTACATTTCAAGCAGGGCTTTCAAAAGGGCTTATTTCACCGTGCACAGCCTATAGTCACAGTACCTCGCATATGCNAGTACATTTCAAGCAGGGCTTTCAAAAGGGCTTATTTCACCGTGCACAGCCTATAGTCACAGTACCTCGCATATGCTACGTGTTAACAGCCCTGTTCAACGCCGACGTCAGAAGCTTGCAACACTGGCCATTCGTGGCACGGCGAGGGACCCTAGAACGACTACCGATTGGTCCGTAAGGAACACTTTGGCGATTGAAAACCAGGAGAATCCGCGCGAGTGTAGAAGTACGCGCACTCTGCCGAAGCGACGGAAGTCAGGCAGGGAAGAAACTGTGTCGACGTGACAAGAGATCACGAGGTATCCCCCACGCCGAGTACCTGGAGGCACGTCGAGGCAGCGGTGTTGTCGACTAGTGATCATATAGAGTGCCTGGCGCCTAGTAGCTACTTCGCTTTCCAGGCAGCGCGCTCACTCTAGTATCGACCGCCGTCACGTGCAGATGTGGGCTGCATTCTCCGCACGCATCATAACAGAACATACTACATGCTGTGGTGAGTCCTGGGCTGCGCTAGAATCCATTGCAGTCTGCCCTGGATCACTTCCCGTGTCGGGGGCCGCGGTGGTGTAGTGGTCAGACTGCTCGCCTCCCACCTAGGCGAGCAGGTTTCGATTCCCGGCGGAGTAGTTCCCGGGTTTTCACATGTGGGAATCGTGGCGGACGATGCCGCTGGTCGGCAGGTATTCTCTGGGATCTCCCGTTCCCCCCGCCATTGCATTCCGGCGTTGCTCCATACTCAGCTCGCTTCACACTCCTTGGCTCTAAATACCTCGATGTTAAGAGTCGCCAGTAGGGGTAGCACAGCGGTTCTACGATATTTGGGAGATATTAGTGGCCTGAGTGCCATTTGATTAAACTTGGAAGGGGTCTCGGAGGAGGGATGCTATTTGCTAGCAGCCTTTAACCTGGGAAACATATCGTCCCTCTCCCCTTCGCCTTTTGGGAATTGTGTTGTGGTTGGCTGACGGGTTCTCCTACCTCTTATGAGATGTGCTGTGATTGACTGTTGCTTGTGGGGTACCTTTCAGTGGACAAAGCGCCCACGGGACATTTGTGTAACTTACATTTTTCGAGAAATTCTGGAGGGCAAAAGACTAAGAGTGGGTTAGGGGGGTGTAGGGTTGGACCAGGAGGGTTGAAGAGTCGGTCAGTCCTTGGTTCGAGACCCGTATACGGTACTTAGATGTANTTTGTGTAACTTACATTTTTCGAGAAATTCTGGAGGGCAAAAGACTAAGAGTGGGTTAGGGGGGTGTAGGGTTGGACCAGGAGGGTTGAAGAGTCGGTCAGTCCTTGGTTCGAGACCCGTATACGGTACTTAGATGTAATTGCGTAATGAGTAATTGCGCAATGAGTAATTGTTTAATAAGTAATTACATAATAAATAATTACAAATACCAAGAGTAAGCACATACACCAAGAGTATGTACAAGTACCGATACTAAGTATATGTACCGAGAGAGTAATTACACACTCAGTACACGTCCTACCCCGACCATTGCTCACTCGCAACTGAGCTTTGAATCGCTAATATGTTTGTGATATACGTCCGCCATCTTGGTTGGTTTCGATTCCTGTCATGGATAAGTAACGCGTAATTACATTTATACTATTCTACTACCTGAACCGATTCTCGTTGAGGATAATTAAACCTTAAATACATTTATAATTGACCAGACCTCTATTCGAACCCCGTCGAGGGTAAGGAAAAGAAATATATTTGTACTGACCTAAACCTTGCTTCGATTCCCATTGAGGATAATTAATGCTTAAGTACGTTTGTATTGGGTTAGTCCTTGGTTTTAATCCCACCAAGGTTAAAATATGATTTTATTTACACTGAGATATTCATTAGTTCGATCCCCATCGAGGGTAATCCAAGCGTAAATACATTCATAGTGTCATATTCCTTGGTTCAAATCCCGGTGAGGGTAAATACATGTGTACCGATTTAGTCCTTGGTTCGACTCCTGTAGAGGGTAAGTAAATCGTAATCAGTTTATAAACACACAGTAGAAGGAAATTAAAGCATAATTACATTTGATAAACTACTCGTAATTACATATGCAACCTCTACGATAGTCAATACCATACTGAACGCCATCACACAGTCGTGACCCCAAAATAATAATTGGAAGTAATTGCGTATCGAGAGTAAATAAATTCACAGACACATATAGGGAGAAAGTACACAACCGAACAGCTCGAAGCCTGGATGCAGACTGAATATAACACACTAATAACCTTTGTTTATACCCCTAACATCTTTAACGTCAAATAATAGGGAAATATTTTAAAAAGTGATGTAGTATTTGCCAAACATTGCATCCTAATGGTAAAAAAAACACCTTTAATGTAAGTATATCGTGTAAATAAGACCTCCACAACCACACTGATATCTTGTCGGAATACTTTAATAACCAAGAATAAATCCCGAGGAGCTCACGAGTGTATAGCAGAGATTCCTGCCGTCGGGCGAGAGTGTTTTCCCGCTAGGAGCGCTGTCCAGCGCAGAGACTCAGTCGACCTGCAGACGTGAGCGAACGAACAACGGGTCGCTCCCTGAAGAATGTTGGGAAGGGAAGGAAGGACGAGGTGCGAGGGTACGCCGCGTCTCAGTTGGCCCAGAGAGCGCCACCAGGTCATTTTGACGTCACAGAGAGCGCTCTCTCGCACTCTCTGATCACGCACCGTATTTGTTTACTTTATTTGCGTTTTTTAATAAGGTTATAGCAGCTTTCTGAGCCGAAACCTTGTCGCATTTTACCTGTAAGTGAATAATGTTAACTGTTTTAAGCAACGAAATAACTTACGTAACATATATGTGATGTTTGAGGTGATAGCCAAAGGTCAAGGTCATGTGACATCATCCAAGGTCACTGTAGCTTGTTGTTATCGGTATCGTTCCTGCTATTGTGAGGAGGCAAATGGATTTTCTCAGAGTGTTTCCATGATTGTTTTATAAACAAGATATATATTTTTTCCCCTTCGTTTCTATTGTAGATGTCCGAAATGTTGTTCAAAGTGAAAATTTTCTGCAGAGAACGTACTCTTATTCGATGATGGAAAGTGAGACGGGAATGTTATTTGTGTTGCTACTGCAAAAATTCCTTATCTAACTTAAACTGTCGACAGCATGAAGCTGGTTGTCATCAGAATATAGTACGTACTATGTTCGCATGAGAAAAGTTTAAATCTCATTTTTGATATCGTAGCAACTTGAAAATACATCTTGCATCATGCAAGGGTCTTCCTGCACTGTCTGTTAAGCANCTCATTTTTGATATCGTAGCAACTTGAAAATACATCTTGCATCATGCAAGGGTCTTCCTGCACTGTCTGTTAAGCATTACCTGTGGAGATTAGCAGATTAATGTGAGGATTTATCAATAAATGTTGAGAGCAGATCTTTGCTCCCACCAAGTCAATCATGCAAGGTATGTGACGATACATTTACACATGCATACGACTCAAGAAGAGATGAAAAAAGCATGTATGCGAGGAGCACTTTCGTATGACATATCGATGTGAGAAGTGTAGACGAATGTATCCATGTGTTGACAATTTAAATGGTTATTTGAAAATTCGTAAAGGAAAGAATATAAAAATATCGGATGAAAGACAAGGTTATTCTTCATCTTCGCAGTTTTAAGTCGCAAAATATCTCTAAAGCTGCCTCTATTTTATATAGGATATTACGCTTGTCACTTCATAGTCAACATCTGATTTTTCAACACAGTTTACGTCAGTGCTCTGCGAGACAAAACCTAATATTAATGGCTTTTTTTGAAGCGATCTGCATTCAGAAGTTTTCTAAAGGAATATGTTGCACCGAATATGTTATTTACATCGAGAGATGTTTGCTCTTAGCTGCCAAGTATGAAACCTATTCTAATGAACCAAATCATAGATGAGGTGGAAAAATATGGTGTTGAAAAATATAATACTTTGTTGGACTGTAACTATACGAAACCAGAGCCTCACGATGGCGTGTATTGTAGCAGAATCCTTCAAAACTTCTGAATGTAGATGTGTATCAAGTATACATAATATAAATCATTGTTGTTTATAGTATACACAAGTTATGTGTATACTTATGTCCAACCCGAACCCTTGGGTTCTTGGACCCTGTCTCCAGTACATCATCTAGAGCTGAGAACAGGTGGGCAGTATCCACTTGGTAGAAAGACATACAGTATATTGATTTTCCTCTACCCCAGTATAGAGACCTACAACATAAATTAGCTTTCGATTGACAGGATGATCTTATAAATTACTGCAACTGCAGAAAATCACTCATTTGTTAAACATACATGTGCAGTGTCGGTAGTGCATGAAGTTATCAGTGAGGAGTCAGGAGTGAGGAGTCAGCAGTGAGGAGTCAGNTCGGTAGTGCATGAAGTTATCAGTGAGGAGTCAGGAGTGAGGAGTCAGCAGTGAGGAGTCAGGAGTGAGGAGTCAGGAGTGAGGAGTCAGCAGTGAGGAGTCAACAGTGAGGAGTCAGCAATGAGGAGTTAGCAGTGAGTTGTCACTGGTCAGTAGTATAAGTGTTTGAGTTCACATGTGATCGAAGATGATGAAAAACACTGAAGATGTGCAATCGAGTATGTCATGTACGAGTACACGTAAACATCACCGAGTGCTCAACAATTACATGGAAAACAATGCAGTTGCTGTGGCAAAACGTTCAGTGAAAGTTGTAACGCACGTCGCCATGAACAGAGCGAATGTTCAAAGAAACTGAGCTACAGAATACTAACATGTGATATGCGTGGTGCAGCGTTTGGTAGATGCGATAGTCTAGAGTCATATTAATATTTGTAAATGTAAAGCACCTTTGCTTGGCTTGAGAGAGCATGCGTTGAACTTATTGACGAGGCTGTGGGTAGCCTTCCTGCTGATTCGTTGTGTAAACTAATGCTGGTTCGAGCACCCATAACATTGCTCCGGTCTGCATCATGAACTCGCAGCTAGAGACTTTATTGAATGACATTATGTATGTGTATGAATTGGTTAAGAATATGAATAAATACAAACATTAGAAACAAAACGACCTCATTTTTTATCAACTTTTTTTTAAAATTCCGATCGCCTAAGAATGTATCTACTGGTATGTATTTATAAATGCTCGGTAGACTGCAAATATTTGCGATGGACATCGTGGAGTATGGCTATGTACAATTATATTTTTGAGATATATTTCATTGTAAGCTGCAGGGATGTAAGGGTTTTAACTATACATACATACATGCTTGGTCTACCTGAATGCCACAGTACGTGAACTCACTTTCTGATGAACAACAATCATTGTCATTACGTTTCTTGTTTTGTATCTTCAATCTATCATTGCGGGTAAAAACCTGATTGCAGTTATCGCAGTAGTAAGTATTGTACACAATGCTGAACATGCAATGTTTAGTTTAATGTCATCTTGTACTAAAGGCTTCAGTAACACTATTTCCACAAAGCTTTCAGTGATTGCGTACACTTACTCTTCTGAGCAGGGCGGATTACATTGGGCGCAATATTTTAACATATTAAGGGATCTGCCTATCTTTTGCTTAGTAATTTTTAAGTTTATTTTTTTACGTGAAAAGCATGTAGCCCACTTGTGTTTCCTATGTGACACATTAACAGTGCGGTAGTATGTTTACCATCTCAGTCTGCTGCGTCAGAGGTAATGATGTCGGATATGCGTTCTTCAGAAGAAACTTCACAGCAAACATTGGATTGGAAACAAAAGTGTTGTTATCGTGTTAAGGAGTATCTCGATGTGAGTAAGTTCCGTTGCCATGGACTGTATTGTCGCAGTAACTCTACTCGTCATATACATCGTTTTTTGTAATGTAAGTGTTTGTTTGATAATAGTGGTGAACTATATCTGCATGGTGTTAGATGCTGCGGCTTTGCTCCTGCAATGGGCAGACCATCGCCTGTATTTCAGTGCCAGTGCTGTTATGGAAACTGCAGGCATAGTCGTAGCATGCGTTGTCATGAAAGAGGCAGTTGTGTAAAGAACCCTGAGTGTATTACATATCGCTGCACAGAGTGTGGTCGTACCTTTACGAGGAATTCCAATTAGCAAGGCAGCCAGCGGTATGTACAAGCAGTGCTCCACTGTGGTCAAACATTTACCACATTTCGACATGTGTGGCAACATGAAATGAGGGTATGATCCAAGAGTCCTAAATTGAATCTATATCGTTGTACATTACGTCTTCGTTTATTTAAGAATGACAATGCACTAAAGAAACATATAATTATTTGCAATTATTCCTAAACTGCAACTACTAATTCGAATACGTCTCCAAATTCGTCGCCGTCAGCTACTTTGGAAGATAATACAAAACCTCGACACCAGTGTGTTCACTGCGACAAGAAATTTACTTTAATTCGCAATTCGAGAAGACGTCAAAAAATGTCTGGGAAAAACTGATTGACATTTAACGCAACAATGTTTATTCCTATCGTTGATTACTGACCATCTGCAGATTGAAAAACACTCGTTGACATGCGAACAAGGTGTTGCGGTGAAAATATCTCCAGCTTCTGGATATCGCTATCCTTTTTGTCGGAAGTTATTGACTTTACAACGTAATATGTATCGTCGCATGAGGAGAAAATGTTTAAATAACCGCGAGTGACGTACGTCGGTGAATGTTGCGTGGTCGTCTGTTTGCAAGAAAGTCTAAGTAAATGGTAAAGTGTAAGTGCAATTTATCACAGTAGTGTTTGATTTTTCTCGAGTTCTGCACATACTTGTGGGCAATATGTATGCGATTTTGTAGTTCTGTATTCTTATATATTGTTTAATGTTTTAAGGATGTAACAAATATAGTTGTGTTGATATTATCGTTTTTTAAATTTGGTATAAGGTATTGTTTGGTTGTTTTTAAGTGTGGTAAGATAGATAAAGGTTTTTTTTATATATTTTTTATTAGTGGGGCGCTAGTTTTTATTGGATTGGTTACACACGGGCTCTCTGGTTTTGCCGAATGTATATGCAGTCACAGTCCGCCCGGAGGTTTCCACTATGAGTTCTAGTGAGGGAATGATGTTTGGGAATGGAGTGAGCTGTTGTCAGCGAGGGGTTGGGGGCGTGATCACTCCTGAACTTGGCAATAGAAAGCAATTTAAGCAATCATAGATTAACAAGTATTGGTGTACGAAGCAGAATATGTACACTACTTGCGGAATGTTTGTGATGTAGGATGTTGCAACGCATACACAAATGTTTATATCTCTGTACGCCTAAAAAAAACTGTCACCTAACGAATATTGCTCGTTTACAGAGTTTGTTTTATGAATTTCTCTATGGAAAATTGCTCTATGGAAAAAATAAAGTATGGTTACAACAAATATTTAATTGTACCACAGAACGGTGCTTTGCATCTTATCAGCATTTCGTTTTCGTAATTTCCTAACTCAACCATATCGGGAAACCACTTTTGTATTCGTTATTGTTCTGAGTGACGCGATTATTTCATTAGGAGTAGTGTAAGAATTTTAATTTATTTTACCGTTAATATGTGACAACTTAGAAAAATTATTTTTGAAAAAAAATTTTTTTATGCTTTTAATAACATACTCCAATTAGGCACGTGTAAGTAATTTTACATGTAACATTGTGTTATCGTTTGTGAAACTTCAACCATGATAGTCCTCCCCCAAGAAGGGACACACAATGCGACACTGGTGCACACACCCACACACATGTTTAAATGAACATGGCGATTATTAACTTAAGTTTTGGGGACGTATTCCACATTGACGTAGGAGCGTGTCTCGGCTTACTGGCAGTTTCGTGTACGCTTCTCGGCGGTGTATATTTACTTCTGCTGCTCGCCAGCTTACATANTGTCTCGGCTTACTGGCAGTTTCGTGTACGCTTCTCGGCGGTGTATATTTACTTCTGCTGCTCGCCAGCTTACATACGTTTTGTTGTTCTGTGTAAGATGGTGTTGTGCCCTGAATTACCGTGTAATTGTAGTGTAGCCCTTCTGACCTTGTGGTACTTACGGGCTGATCAGAAAAGGTGATGGGCGAGTGGGACCTTTGCTTGGGGGTGAATGGTTTCAGTGTATTGAAGGGGGGCGTNGCTGATCAGAAAAGGTGATGGGCGAGTGGGACCTTTGCTTGGGGGTGAATGGTTTCAGTGTATTGAAGGGGGGCGTTCCGGTTATTTAGCGTTCCGACACGCATGAAGAGGTAGGTAGTAAGTGAGCGAAGTGTAGAGTGATGCATTAATTGGATTTACTTTTTGGGGCGAAGAGTTTGGGTGAGTAAGGGGTAAATGTGNGCTGATCAGAAAAGGTGATGGGCGAGTGGGACCTTTGCTTGGGGGTGAATGGTTTCAGTGTATTGAAGGGGGGCGTGCCGGTTATTTAGAGTTCCGACACGCATGAAGAGGTAGGTAGTAAGTGGGCGAAGTGTAGAGTGATGCATTAATTGGATTTACTTTTTGGGGCGAAGAGTTTGGGTGAGTAAGGGGTAAATGTGNGGCGAAGTGTAGAGTGATGCATTAATTGGATTTACTTTTTGGGGCGAAGAGTTTGGGTGAGTAAGGGGTAAATGTGGCGAGCCCAGTGCTAAGTCAGCCTTGGCCTGGCCGTTGTCATCCTGGATCTTCTCCCCCCTCCAGGATAGCTGCGTCTCTTCTCAGATGTCATGGCAGCCGGAGTATCCTAGAGCGCTGCGACAGCCTTCCTCGTCCCTGTCTCACCTACTCTTCTAATAGAGCGTCTCTGTGTGTTAGCTTCGGTCTCTGGGGAAGGAGTGCTGTCTCCCCGCAGCGATCTCCGAGCGCCTGTCGGCATTTAATGGAACTACGCTCGCCCCTCGTCCTTCCTTCCCTTCCCCGCATTCTTCAGGGAGCGACCCGTTGTTCGTTCGCTCACATCTGCTGGTCGACTGAGTCTGCGCTGGACAGCGCTCCTAGCGGGAAAAATTTCGACACACTCCCCCGACGGCAGGGAATCTCCGCTAACATTCGCGAGTTCCTCGGGATTTTTTTTTGTTTAACGTACTCCGACACGATATCAGTGTGGTTGTGGGGGTGTTATTTACCCGATATACTTAGATTAAATGTGTTCTTTGCCATTGAGATTAACTTCACATCTCTTTCTTGTAATGTTTGGCACAGACCTCTTTTTTTTTTTNAAATGTGTTCTTTGCCATTGAGATTAACTTCACATCTCTTTCTTGTAATGTTTGGCACAGACCTCTTTTTTTTTTTTCCCCCTCTCATTTGATGTACAAGATGTTAGAGGTTTAAACAAAGTTATTAGTGTGTTATATTCAGTCTGCATCCAGGCTCCGAGCTGTTCGGTTGTGTATTTCCTCCGTATATGTATCTGTGTATTTACTCTCGATACGCAATTATTTCGAATTATTATTTTGGGGTCATAACTGTGTGATTGTGTTCAGTATGATATTGACTATCGTAGAGGTTGGATGTGTAATTACGAGTAATTGCTCAAATGTAATTACCCTCTGTAATTATGCTTTAATTTCCTTCTACGGTGTGTTTATAACCTTATTACGATTAACTTACCCTCGACAGGAGTCGAACCAAGGACTAAATCGGTACACACGTATTTACCCTCACCGGGATTTTAACCAAAGAATATGCCAGTATGAATGTATTTCCTCTTGAACTACCCTCGGTGGGGATCGAACTAAGGAGTATCTATCTCACTGTAAATGTAATATATGTTTTAACCTTGGTGGGATTCAAAAAAAGGACTAACCCAATAAAACTTACTTAAGCATTAATTATCCTCAACTGGAATCGAAGCAAGGTTTAGGTCAGTATAAATATATTTATGTTTTCCATATCCTCGATGGGGTTCGAACCGAGGATTGGTCCTGTATAAATGTATTTAGGGTTGAATTATCCTCGACGAGAATCGAAGCAATGTTTGGGTGAGTATAACTACATTGATGTTTTCCTTACCCTCGACCGGATTCAAACCAAGGACTTGTCGTGTAAAAATGTATTTACCGTTTAATTATCCTCAACGAGAATCGCGCCAGGTAGTAGAACAGTATAAATGTAATTATGCTTCACTTACCTATGACAAGAATCTAAACCAACTAAGATGGCGGACGTATATCACAAACATATTAGCCATTCACAGCTCAGTTGTGTTTGAGCAGTGGTGGGGGTAGGACGTGTACTGAGTGTGTAATTACTGTGTACATAGTCTCGGTACATTTGTTACTCTCGGAATGTAATTATTCTCGGTACATGTACCTACTCTTTACGCAATTACTCACCACGCCTAATTGCTCATTACGCAATTACCCATTACGCCTAATTACTCATTACGCAATTAACATCTATTTATACCTAATCACCTATTCGTCTGGAGTGATTTCGGAAAACCGTGGGAACCCGACTTCATGATAGACGGACCAGGACTCGAACACAGATAATCCCGAATGCTAGTCCAGTGATTTGTCACTGCACCACCTCGTTCAGTATTTTTTCCTGTACTACAACATTTTATTGCGAAGTACANATAGTCCAGTGATTTGTCACTGCACCACCTCGTTCAGTATTTTTTCCTGTACTACAACATTTTATTGCGAAGTACAATTTTTTTGCAAAAATATTTTTTTTGTGTAGTTTCCATATTTTAAATTTTTTTGAAAATAATTTCCTATGTGTATCTCTGGCTGAATAATCGATAAGTGAGGACAACCGATTTTCGCGAAATGAAAATCACGACCAGTTGTATTTCACAACGTTTTAGCTCAGATCCCTTTTTGTGATTGGATGGTTTCCGTGTTAGGCGTCTTAGGCGTAGGCGCATGAATCACAGACGCACAGTACCTAAGTTACCTAACTCTGATTGGACAGTCAAGTAAGAGTACGTCTTCTTACAAAGTTACGCTGACAACAAGCAAAATAAAACTGCTGGTACTGCAGTAGAGTATTGAAACGCAGCATTTGTGTGTGTGGAAATATTTTCACGAAATTCAGGCGTCCTTATCGACACGCCAGCCCCTAAAGTTTAATTTCATCGGTAACAATATGGATGTCGGTGGCTTTATAGAATCCGTGCTACATAAAATTAAGCACGACTGACAGATAACTACTTTTTTTNCAATATGGATGTCGGTGGCTTTATAGAATCCGTGCTACATAAAATTAAGCACGACTGACAGATAACTACTTTTTTTCCAGTGTGTTCTTTGTTAAATTCTCAGATGACCGGCGGGGTCGCGGTTGGCCCAGTGGCTAGAGCACTNTTTTTTTTCCAGTGTGTTCTTTGTTAAATTCTCAGATGACCGGCGGGGTCGCGGTTGGCCCAGTGGCTAGAGCACTCGCCTCCCACCAAGGTGAATCGGGCTCCGTGCCCGGCGGCGCCAATCCCTGACTCTTGCAAATGGGAATGCTCCGGGTTACGTCCGCTGGCCAGTGGGTTTCCCAAGGCCACAGTATTATTTAGGACTGCCTCTTGCTATAACTTACATTACTGCTTCCTTCCAGCTGTAGGGCCAGACGGTTGTACTAGCTATGTCTTCCCGGCACGTCGACTTCTTAAGCATTTACATCTGCACCAACAATATTTTGGTAACATGTTTCCGAAGTATTCAGAATGGAAATACTCTTAAATTTGGATTAAAATTAAATAATTCTTAATCGATTTAAAACCTTAAAAAAAGTTAAACATGTCAAAATACTTTAAAGTGTTACAAAATGTATGCATTCTTCTTTAATATGCAGTATAAAGAGTACTTTCCTGACAATTTTGGCAGGGTGTGTACTACATTTTAATGAGTTGTTGATGTTGTACTCCACAGGAAGCTCCTCTCCTTAAACATTAACCCATACGGTCACGCATTAATTTCTGAGTTAATGTGTTGCACTCACGCAATGTTTTGCTACGTACTGTACTTGTGTTGAGGACTTATCTTGCAACTTCCTGCGTGATCGACGATATTGGCATTAACCATTGGTGTCAAAGGAACTTGGCAAATCCCACAAATCAGATTATCCATAAGGCAGACTCTCGAAGTAGTGGGTTCTGAGGCCTTGATACGTACAGTACCGGGCATGACTCTCCTTCATTTGCAACGTGCCCAGGTTCATGGACGAGGTGACAGGACGAGTGAAGCATCCCACCTGCCGGGCGGTATACTCCAGGGGCCTATAACACAACTCCTACACGTCGACAAGCCTGCAACTAGTGGACTTGTGGCCTCGCAGCAAGAAGTCACGTTACACGAGCTGAGATACGAGACTTGTGGAAATACATACCGATTCTACAAAACTAGTCAACAACTGTGACGGGTGTACCTTCGTGGTTTTGTAAATAACGGTTTGTTGTTTTGTTTCAATATTCCGTGATACTGCCTACAGTTTCCGAACCAAAGTAATCCAATTGCATTGTTTATCCTGCTGACAAACTGAAAATGGGTTGGCTTCGTTTTCAAGGAATCCGGCTATTTTGCCCAAAAGCAACTTAAAATTCTATCGTAGTAGTAATCTGGATTTCTCTTTAAATTCAAAGTCTTTGAGTGCCACGCAATTGTTTCTTGGCGAATACACATACGGCTGTCTTACATTTGAAGAGCTGTCTTCTTTATGCGCGAACGTTAATTNCAATTGTTTCTTGGCGAATACACATACGGCTGTCTTACATTTGAAGAGCTGTCTTCTTTATGCGCGAACGTTAATTGATTTCAATATTACGCAGAGCTACTATAACCAAAAAGAAAAATACGAACCCAAATTAAAGCTCAAAAATACATCATAATTTCATTACAGCTGCACTTATGAACACTATCTTCCTAGCGTCTGAAACGTGTAGAAAATATATAGCTATTGAGGATTTTTCTGTAACACAACTTACAGGTTTGTAAGTTTGTGTTACAGAACTTTTCTACAAGGGTGAAGTTTCACTTGTAGTTACAAGTCCCACACTGCGGGCTTCAAGTATGCTCGTGTTACAGAAAATACACAAGTGCACAACTGTATTTGCAACTTGTAAGACTTTCGGGAGNGGGCTTCAAGTATGCTCGTGTTACAGAAAATACACAAGTGCACAACTGTATTTGCAACTTGTAAGACTTTCGGGAGTTTTGTTATAGACCCCAGGAGGTATTTAGCATGCCCGAGGCCTAGAAGCGCGGGAGCAATAAGGACGACNTCGGGAGTTTTGTTATAGACCCCAGGAGGTATTTAGCATGCCCGAGGCCTAGAAGCGCGGGAGCAATAAGGACGACCCAGGCTTATGCACATGCCTTACCATAGCCTCTACGTGCAAAACCGGGAACTCTCTTGCAGTATCTCCATTGGCAACTACTTTCTGTGAAACTTCCAATGACGACATTGTCATTTTATAGAGAAGTATAAAATAAAAGGGCGTACTGAACTTTACTATGAAATTTAAAATGTCCCGTAGCAAGGAATTTGTTCTTTTTCGTTGAAACGACTGGGAACGGATTTTTAAATCAATTTTCACTTCTAAAGCAATGCACGTTATAAATGAACATACAAACCCGAATCTAGTCTCCAGACGTGAACATTTTAAAAATGAAAACGGCAAGTATCCATCTCTCAAGAAAATTAACAGTTTTTCAATAAAATAATTTTCACTGCAGCACTGTGTATTGCCAGACGGCCTGAATGTATGGCAGCAGTAAGCCAATAAATGTTTCCGTTAGTCGCATAACGCGATTAGACCACGGACATACAGACAGGCAACGTGACACGCTAAGGGCTTAACAAACACAGTAAAAGACGCATGTATATCATAGTTCAAATGTTTTAGAACTATATTTTACTTGTTTACGAACAAAAACATCACAAGGCATTTCGTTAAATATTCCGTTTCTTTGCGTGGGGAAAGAAACGTTTTGTGAATTTTTGTTTTCTCATGTAAGGCGGGGCTACGCTGAGTTTGCAAGTGACATCATTCGCTACATACTACAGTTTATGTCATTGCAATCGCCAGCTACCACCTATGCTGTTGTTTGACACGGCTTACAAACAGTTCTGAAAAATCTTTACCTAGCATATCACTGCTTTTATTAAAAACTTTTTCTAGCTAAATNCACGGCTTACAAACAGTTCTGAAAAATCTTTACCTAGCATATCACTGCTTTTATTAAAAACTTTTTCTAGCTAAATAAATTATGTCACTGGTTGCAAAAACGGTTCACATCCTGCAGTAACATTGTAAACTCTTCCCCAATTATCTTACATATTAAGTTTTTAAAAACAAAACTCAGATGGTGTCCACTCACATTATTTACAAAATACTAAACACAGAAGACTACGAAAGCCTTTCAAACTATTTCTCTGAATTTCTGGAAAGTGCGTATCGTTATGCTGTTGTCAGAAACTTTGTAAATTATGTAATGAAAGAGAGATATAAAACTATTTTCCAATGTTCTTTATCTGTATTGCATATATTATACACACAAATATAATTTTGACCACGTAAATTTATTGTTTGACTATAACAGCTTTAACGCCAGCAGAAATTGAGAACAGTTTTTCGGGAAAGGAAAAGAAAACCAACAATCAAGCATGTATAGCTTCGGAAAACTAGGAAGTCAATTAAATGCATAAACACCCCATGTCTTGCATTTCTACACTCAGCTAATAAATTATAACCCGATAACTCATATGACAAGGCAGAACAAGATGCAGTATATTCTCTGTCGACGTTCATCATGAGATGTTTAGCGAGAAGCATCTCCGTAATTGGACAATTTAGTCATCTGATCGCCATCCCATCTTTCAATTCAAAGCGAATTGAAGCCGCTAAACGCAGAAAGCACAAGTGCTACGGTTGCCGCGATCATTGAATAATGTCGCAACACTCGTCAAGTGCGAGCGTACGAACATTGATTCATGCTGCTAGTTCCACTTCAAANATCATTGAATAATGTCGCAACACTCGTCAAGTGCGAGCGTACGAACATTGATTCATGCTGCTAGTTCCACTTCAAAAATAGAAGTGGAAGCGGAGAAATATGGGCAGCTCTTAACAACGAGATCTTGGCAGCCGATGAGGGTGAAGTGACGTGGATATGGAGCAGCGCTGGAATGCAAGGGCGGGGGAAACGGGAGAAGAAACAAATTGTTTGTTATGCATGTAACCTTTGTAAGAAGTCGGTACTGTTTGAAAAATCTGCCAGTTTTATGTTCATAAAACATTTTTAATAAATTTGTACACAGGCATAAAATTCCACTCTCTAATAACCGGGATTTTTGTTCTTTCACAAGTCATTTAAATACATCAGATACCACATAAACTTTCACGATCTTCTACAGGGACTTCTACATGAAATCAGAGGAACACCTGCGTAAAGGACATTTTTTTCCCCCCAGCTAAGCCCATCTCGTCATGTTTTCAGAAGTACAGAACCTAACATCGATGGTCCCAGTTGCGAATAACGTTCTTATTAACCACCTTCACTCCCCTCCCCTGCCAAATTCAAGGCAGCGTTCCTGGCAAAACTAGCAGTCAGTGTGATTCTGACTGTCAATATTCTACGACTGTTATTGTCCATCATAACAAAAATTAATAAAACAAATATTTGGTTTATTGTCGCCTTACCTTCATAGTGTGAAAACAACGCATTTAATGTCGTGATGGTACGCCTCTCTACATAAAAAACGCACTCTTACACTTCGTAGAAATCCTACTCCATGAGAAGGCTGTCGCCTTATATCTGAATCAGTCAAATGAAATTGAGAGAAAAGCCGTTCTNTAGAAATCCTACTCCATGAGAAGGCTGTCGCCTTATATCTGAATCAGTCAAATGAAATTGAGAGAAAAGCCGTTCTACAGTTGCGACTAACAAAGAGTGTAGCTTGTATTGAAACAAACAGCTACAAAATAAATAAACTCTGTAGTAAAAATACCAGTCTCCGGCTGCATCTTGAAACCCTTGCGAGAGTCTCATTATTTNTAGAAATCCTACTCCATGAGAAGGCTGTCGCCTTATATCTGAATCAGTCAAATGAAATTGAGAGAAAAGCCGTTCTGCAGTTGCGACTAACAAAGAGTGTAGCTTGTATTGGAACAAACAGCTATAAAATAAATAAACTCTGTAGTAAAAATACCAGTCTCCGGCTGCATCTTGAAACCCTTGCGAGAGTCTCATTATTTTCAGCTCGTGTTTCAGGAAGACGTACTTTTCGTGCCAAATGATTGTAAAACGACACACGGTGTTCCTTGGAGCAGTTTGGTTCTGTGGTTCAGACTCTAGGAACTAGAAATACGTTACGCTCCCAGCTGCCGCTGTTTCAGACGTTTTTAGTATTATTATGTAAAAGGCCTAAGAGTCTTGTTACCAGGGGCTCATTTGATGGTTGATGAGTCCCTTGTGCCATTCATGGGACAAATTGGTTTTCTGGCCGAAAAAGCCATCCAAATAAAATGGCGTGGGGAGGTTTGGACGTCATTTGAAAACGAGGTGATGGTGAAGCGAGGTTGCTATGGAGCAGCGCCCGAATGCAAGGGTAGGGGAATTGGGAAATCCCCGAGAAAACCCGCTAACCATGAGCATCATCTGGCATGATCCCCATGAGCCAAAATTCGACAGTGGCCCCGCAGGGAATCGAATGCGATAAGCTCTGGTGTGATACAAACGCTCTAGAGTGTACGCTAACCGCGGCCTGCCATAAGAATAAATTTTGATAAGACGGTTCTCGCAGATAATCACGATGCTTACATGTATAATGCTCACGCACATGTATACTAACTTAGCATGTCAAAGGATGTGCCAGAGTGACACATTCCGCTAGGCAGAAAAAATATCGATCGTTCTTTCTCACTATGTAACTCGTCGTGCTAAANGCTAGGCAGAAAAAATATCGATCGTTCTTTCTCACTATGTATCTCGTCGTGCTAAATGCCTGCATGGTAATTTGAGAAATATAAAACTATTTAGTTTCATTGGAATAATTTCAAGAAGTATCTAAGAAATGTTAACATTAATACTGACAGTGAAGCGACAAAAGACCCAGATAACAGCACAATATCTATTCGTTAAGAATAAAGAGACTGCTTCCCGCCTGTATGGTTTTGCCAAAGATTTCACGTTAACTTCTCGAGCACAAAGAAAAATGAATAAACGGTGCAACCTTCCTCTCTTAAATCTATCATTCTGAGTTTTCCGAAGTTTATAATGACAAGCAGGAAGAAGTATAATTTGACTGCACCAGAAAAAGTGGAACTGATGCCGTGGACACGAAGTTCAGTGTCTGTTCCAATACTTGCAAACAGTGGATGGCCGGTAGCCATTTCTTACCGCATTGTGTCCAGGGCGAGTTAAACGTGTGTATAGACTTTATGACGATACGAAAATCCCTGTCTTGATTTAATTTCTTGTTTTGTAATTTGTTCATGAATACGTGAAAATGATATTAGAAATACCTTATCTACCCCAAGAATTTAGAAGGCTACCATCAGAAGCTGCGAAACAGGTCTTGAGTCATCAAAGTTGATAAAGCAGTCAAATCAACTTGAAATAAGGTTGACTAGAGGACACCTTTAGTTCCTAAAATTAGTGACTGGCTAGAAAAAAAAACAATTGCACAGATGTGCATAAAACGTAAAGAATTAACCTGCCTAGATGTATTTGATAGAATTCGCTTAGAAAGCATAATATTGTAAAGGGCTTGTTGACGTCACTTACTGTTATGCCTGAAGTCTTATCAGGGCACGGCTTGCAAACTAACATATGACCTAACTCAATCTACAGACATGCCTTGCCTGGGGTTCGAACCTAGAGCCTCCCGTACCTCAGACGGGCGGCGCGCCAACCGACTGCTCCACGGGAGGTCGACGTAAGCGAAATGAAACAAGATGCTAAGTAAGAACACAAGTGCCAAAGTTTTACTACTTAACGTTTCATGTTTGGAGCAGTTTAGTTCATACTGTAGGACAATACAAAAATAGTCACTGTAAAAAATATTGGGAAAATTACCTGACAACTGGAAGGTAATATTCGCAAACTTGTTTGTGAAATCATTTTTCGTTACATATAAGATATCATTTCCACGCTCTGGAGTAAAATTCACTTACGTAGCAGTGGAAAATTTCACACACGGATGGGAAAATTACCTTATGACGTGTGGATCTCCTCAGCATTGTCTCAACAGCTGACGGGAGGAAGAAACAAAACGAGGCGCCATCTTGGACAGCTTGTAGGAATTGCATTCGTTAGAGAGGGCATAATACTAAGCAATAAAAATTAATTTTAAGGTAGAAAATCTGTAAAATACAACTGTCAAATTGTTACGAATGGAAATTTATGAAAAAAAGGAGGAAGTTAGAAAATTCGAACGAGAATGTGAAACAACTGATAGCTTTCTGTTCCGTGTTCAGATCTCACNAAAAAGGAGGAAGTTAGAAAATTCGAACGAGAATGTGAAACAACTGATAGCTTTCTGTTCCGTGTTCAGATCTCACAATTCATCTTTATTTTTGCCCGTGTAATTTTTATGTCAAGGGAATTATTAAGACTTGGGAAGGTATTGACTTCCGANAATTCATCTTTATTTTTGCCCGTGTAATTTTTATGTCAAGGGAATTATTAAGACTTGGGAAGGTATTGACTTCCGAGCACTAATAAGGCCACTAAAGAAATTCTACACAAACTTTGCTTCGTCGCGCACAAAAATAACTAAGAAATCTATTACACACAACAAATATAATAACGAGTTCCAGGAATAACTAATTTTTCAAGTTTCTCTTAGAATGGCGGGACGGTTCAAGCTAATAATAATAATAATAATAATAATAAAATTTTCAGGGAAAACTTATATAGTTATTTCAATTAAAAATGTTGCAGGTAACTTAAATCAATACTTTATTGTTTCTCGTGGTGAATGTGTTAGTACGCTAATAATCACTAGCACAGATACATTGTCGCTGGGGTGTTGTGGATAGCGCACCGACCTCGCGAAGCCAATGGCTACAGTTCGCGTCCGCCCGCCTCTAACCTTAGAGGCTTTCAGAATAGGTGGTTTCGCTTACAATTTGCCTGAGGGTGTTTGTCATTATAAAGTAAATCACACTTATACTCCCAAGTCTCTTAAAATACAGTTTCTTATACAATGTAATTAATATTCCCTTACTGGTATGGGATTTACCCCCACTCTTTCAAGTACTTTTCCGTACCATTCGAGAATATAACTTTACTTGTTATGTAAATTTACTCTACAATAAAGAGGTAATTTTACCTGACATGTAAGGGTAATTTGCTTCCTTTACACGAAGGGTAATTTTACCTTTTTTTTAACATCTGATCAGTGTTCGTTTTAATAATTTGCTATATACCTTAGTGTTGTATTTTTTTTCCTTCAGTGATAAGAAAACGTATAACCTCATCTGGTTAATTTTTGTAACAGACTACATATAAAGTAAAACTGACATTTCAATTACTTAAAACTGAATGTGATAAATAGAAGTCTTGTCAACTAAACTTTGATTTTGTAGTGAGAATTTTATTTCTGGTCGGAGGAAGTGATACATTAAACCTGCCTTTGTCACTTCTATCTAAGAGGGGTGCGATAAACGAGAAGTATGACAGCCCGGTGCGATAAAAGTGAGGCTTATCGTTTCTTGCAAGATGTTCGTTTTTGGCACCCAAAAAATATTGGCCTTGGCGAGTGGAAATGAATGGTGTAGGGTTGAAAGTTGCCAGTTGTTGCCTGTATGGTGTAATGAGTAAATTTACTTCATTAATGTAGATAGCCAAATGTGAAGTTAAAAATAATTGTTGGAAACCCTAGAATTATATGTAATGAAGCCACATCATTCGTGTGGCTAAACATTTAGAAAACGCTAGTAACATAATGTCCGGAAAAGCAACCTGTATTAATAAATTGACGTTGAAGTTGGGAGCAACAATACCAGGAGTTGTAAATAATACAGACTAATAAATGTACTCATCACATTTTCTAAACAAAGGTATGGCTATTCAATACAAGTGTAGTACATTCTGCACAATACACTGCAACAAAGTACGTATCTCGTGTCCCCTCGTACCTTGCTTCGCCGTCACTTTAGTAATACAAGATTGCTTTTCCGGGCATTTTGTTACTGGGACGTTCTGCTTATTAGACTCACGGATGCCGTGGCTTCATTTCCTGCACGAAGTCCAGGCACGTCCTGTAGAGTCACAAAAGGACTATTTATGTAGCATATACAAGAAGAATGCATATATTTTGTAACAATGTGTTAACTATTCTGCTAGAATTTATTTAATATAATGTAAAAACCAATTAGTTAAAGTCTATTGTAATCAAATTTTAAGCGTTTTGCCAAATATTGATGATTCAGAAAGCACGTTATAAAAATCATGCAATATCACATAATTATTACTCTCGCAAGTAGTGAAGAATTAGTAATAATGTTTTCAAATGTTTTAATAATTGATTTTATGTACATCTCTATCATTTACGAAACCAATGTACACAAAACCAATAACTAAAAAATATTTGGTAACATCAGTATCAATATCTATATAAATAAATAAATAAATATATATATGTACACTTACAATCATAGTAGGTATTATTTTTGCAAAGTGTGTTTTCGAAAGCATACGGAGTAAAAATACGTTTACCTTTTGATTAAAAATATAATATTATTAAAGATTTTATTAATGACTAGAAAAACATTTTGCACGATTCAAGTAGGCGTTATTGTTTCATGTGCAACATGAATCGAACTTTCTTGACAACTTTGATAGCGTTTGTATACTTTTTAATGAGTTCTGCGTGTTGTACATTCGAGTAGAGTGCTCCATTTGTAATCCACTGTACTTGCACTTTAACGAACCGCTCAAAGTTTATTCATCCGAAATATATAAAGTAAGGCCGCTAGAACTGCTGATGAGCTCTCTGGGGCTCAGTTTACGCCCTGACACTTGCGTGCGTTTCTAAACTCATTTGGCGCGAGGTTACGACCCTCGAGAGTCGGCAGAGCACATCCAAGAGCGTATCTCAGCGGAGGCAGCCTCGCGAGTGCGCACTCGAACGCAGAGCACGCTCGCTACCCGCGAGGTCGCGATCACAGCAGGAAGTAATTACTCCGCCTCACGGCTTGTTCCACCCACCCTCGCCGTCTTGCAACACGGCCGATGTCTCGCCGCGACTTGCACGCTCGCTCTGAATATTGTGATTGCCGGTCCCCATCAGCGGTACTCATTTCCTACGACGAGCCCCCCCAGCCGGGCGACAGACTTGGCTCATCAATCGGGAAAATAACCTTCCGGAGCTCATCCATTACTGCTGCGAAGGAAAATAACCTCCGCGTCGCTCGCTCCTCATCCCGCGCGGTAATCAGCGTCTCGGCGCCGCACCGCACCGCGCCGGTTCTAACCGCACACTGACAGCGGCGCGGTGATCACGCTAGCCGCGCCACACCCAGCGCTGATCTGCTTGTCTGCCAACACGACTGTCACAGATAATGTCGATAACATTTGAGGCTAGACCACTGCTTAGTAAACAAGTGCTTCCAGGTGTTTCTACACTTTCTCTAACCAATTTTTAATGTAATTTCTTAAGGTTCAAATCGGTAAAAGTATTTCATTCATATAAAACGGCTTGTNTTCTCTAACCAATTTTTAATGTAATTTCTTAAGGTTCAAATCGGTAAAAGTATTTCATTCATATAAAACGGCTTGTTCTTTGAAAATTAAGATGTAGACAGACACGTTGACCACGTGAGTTTGACAGTTGTATTGGAGTGGAGGTAGATCAAAGTCGGGTACACGTGCGGAAGACGAAACACTTGTCTACCTCATCTTAAGTCCATGGTTAGAACCATCGTAGCCACTGTTTACAATATAACTATTTTATAGCTAAACCTAAATACTTTCAGAAAGTAATTCCTACAAAATAACCACTTACCATTAGCTTTATTCATAGCCATAAAATTACCACTTTAGATATTTTCAGTTTTTTTTAATATTATTTAAATATCTATATACTATTGTACTTGTCCTGCTGTTCCACTCTTTTCGAAGACCTGCGTGAGGCAGGTTGATTAAATATATTTTAATATCACAAGCATTTATTATTTGTATAGTCCACTCACGGTTACTTCCAACTTCTCTGAAACCCTGCTACAGTTATTTTTTTCGGGATTTTCCTCCGCCTCTTGAAAACAAAGTTTCGCTACGTCTAGAAAATCACACCAACGCGATAACGCGCCGCATTTGTGCGCACTCAGTCTAATAATATTTAAGC
This sequence comes from Clitarchus hookeri, assembly GCA_002778355.1. NCBI lineage: Eukaryota > Metazoa > Arthropoda > Insecta > Phasmatodea > Phasmatidae > Clitarchus > Clitarchus hookeri. The sequence continues at coordinate 34,674 of NQII01003491.1, read as the reverse complement.
GTCACCAACACTCCAATTTTCTCTCTTTTTTATTAATATAAACTATAAATGAAATACTACAGTTTATATATAACGTATAAGTAGAAGTTCAGTTTAACCAAAAACAAGATACCCAAGTGTTAAAAGAAGTATAAAAGGCTTCTGATAGATGACGTATTTAAGAAACAACCCGACATGTCGTGTGTGAGGTGATTTTCCAGATGTTTGATACAAAAGTGTGAAGACACCGCGACTAGACTACAATAGTGCATCGGAGAAGGAGAGCAGTTGGTCTGCGAGGATCCACGGCACAGAGAACACCCGTGCTCACGTGACTGGGCGTNTGCATCGGAGAAGGAGAGCAGTTGGTCTGCGAGGATCCACGGCACAGAGAACACCCGTGCTCACGTGACTGGGCGTGGTACTTCTGAGATACACGCGGTGTGTTCGCAAGCGGAAGTCGCAAGTGCAAAGCATCCTGTAGAACTTGCTGCTTCAGCGGTTCAGTTAATACAGTTATGAAATAACATTTCTGATAATCAACACCGCATCCTTGTCCGAAGGATACACGAGTTTATCGGGAGGTGTGGCTATTTTTAAATGGANTTTCTGATAATCAACACCGCATCCTTGTCCGAAGGATACACGAGTTTATCGGGAGGTGTGGCTATTTTTAAATGGAGATAAAAGATTACTTCGCCCAGTTTATAGCGACGAAACTAATAGCATATTGCAAATACTGCAAATGTGAACTTAACTTAAAAAAATTCGATTTTGAACATCATGTTTTTATATGACGTGAATTTATANCAAATACTGCAAATGTGAACTTAACTTAAAAAAATTCGATTTTGAACATCATGTTTTTATATGACGTGAATTTATACAATTTTTATTGCGTGTTAAATAATTTCATTTAATAATATACTTTGCATTATCGGCTAGCTTATATTTTATCTTTCCCAGTAAAGTGGTTTAGATATTTTCGGCTATGTTTTGACGTCCATTTAGAGTTCTTTCCTGGCTATGAGATGGCAACAATAGCCGACTTCGCCATGTGCCGCCCTCGGGAGAGGGGAAAGGGGGTTGGTAACTTTTCAAATAGTAGGAAAGATGTTTCCTAAACTATTCTATCCAAATACGTTTTCTGTCAGGAACCTGTTCCATCCAACTCCTGCTGAATCAAACGCCTGTTAAGAAACATGAAGCTTCAAGCATAACTATTTAGCGTCCTTGAACTTGAAGTAGGGCCCTTCTCTAAGACTTCGTTAAGGAACGTATGGGTTGAAATGAAATATGAAAATTTCAATTATTTTGAAAATAAGTGCCTGTCCCACTTAAAACATATCAGTTTACGTGTCCTACAGTAGCGATATTTGTTCGCCAAACTGTGTCGGAATTAGTTGGTTATTTCTCCAGATTTTCTTAATAGTGGCGTTTTGAGCCTACTTTTAGAATATTATGAGATCACTTTCCTGTTGGTATGGATGTGTGTGTTGTGTGTGTCACCCTTTCAATTTTTGAACGCTTCAAATGAATTTCACCAAACTTGGTACACACATAATACTTCGTAAATACACCTTACTTGTATAGTTTTCAACCACGCCAGACACTTACATTAAAAATGTATGCTAATTAAAAAAATTTGGGAGATAAGTTATATCTCAGGAAACTTTCAACCTTTTTTTTTAACCAAATTTTGTATGCTGGCAGAGCATTTTGTAAGCATTAAATTTCACTATAGATATTGTTGTTGGCGCAACATTTTGTAATATAGCACTAGTTGAAGAAAATAAGATTTTGCATTTTATATCGAAAGCTATTTAACCAATTCTCTCCCAAATTGGAATGTAATGCAATGTAAACCTAAGTGATTGAACTTTATTAGGTACTTATTTTCAAAATAGCGGCCATACAAAGGTTTTATGTTTATTTGGTATATCCACCATACCATTTAAACAAATTAGACAAAATTTTGTATACTGAAAGTACCTATAGCAAGCATCACATATACCATTAAATATCCAATTTTGTCTGTCATTTTGGAAGATAGCACCATACGAATAAATTAAGTCATTATGTGAGAACTTGGTAAACAATCAACCGATTCCTACCAAATTTGACAAACAAGTAGTACTGATGCAGATGAAGTTAAGTGCTGTGTTTTAAGCAAATCAGGAACTGATTTTAAAAATGTATCCATATATAAATTTCAGCTTAGATGCTATAATGTTGAAGCTATGTAAACAATTCTAACATAACGTTGTACGCTGGCAGTAGACGGTACAACTATCAACTGTATCTACATTGAGCACATATTGTAAGCCATTTTGTAATATAACGCCCTGCGAATAAAATAAAGTTTTTATTTCATATCTTGAGAAAGAATTGACCAATTACTATCAAATTTGGCAAACAAGTAGTACTGCAGCAGATGATATCAAGTGGCATGTTTTAAGCATGTCGGGCACTTATTTTCAAAATGGCGGTAATATAGCCATTTTAGCTTAGAACGCTATATTGTCGAAACCATAAATCAATTTCAACAAAAATTTTTATGCTTGCAGTATATATTACAACTATCAACTGTACGTACATTGAGCATATTTATCAGCCATTTTGTAAGATAGCGCCATGCGAGTAAATAAAGTTTTTTGTCGTGTATCAGGTAACAATTGTCAGATTCCTTACAAATTTGGCAAACACATAGCACTGCAGTGGGTGGTGTAAACTAGTATAGCTATGTATATCAGGCACTTATTTTCAAAATGGTGGTTATATATATTTTAGCTCAGTATATTTTATTAAAGAAACAAATTCCAACTTAGTTTTGTATGTTGGCAGTGCCTATTGCAATAGTAAAATTGGTCTGTACAGAGTCTCAATTCTCTGCCATTTTGTAATATTGCCCTACCAATAAAAATGATTTTATCTCGTATCTCGGGAAACAATCAACCCATTCCAATATAATTTAGCGAAAATGTTCTGTGGTAAGCCATAATAATAAATGTATTTTATTTTAAGTAGGACACAGATTTGTGGGTGATATCTACGAAACTATAAAATCTATTTTAACTTAATTTTGTATATTGGCAGTATACAATCATCGAAATTGCTACTACATAACTTTTTTGTCCTCCATTTATGAAGTTCNTAATTTTGTATATTGGCAGTATACAATCATCGAAATTGCTACTACATAACTTTTTTGTCCTCCATTTATGAAGTTCGCCACATGAACATTATGAAGGTTTTATGCCATGTCTCGAGGACCAATTAACCCATTCCCAAAAAATGTTACACTGGAACATTTCAAATAAACTTGCACTGAAATATGCACACCGTAAATGCTACAGAAGACCATGTAAACTTTCATGATTTAAATGGGTCAGACAACGATGTTCGAAATGGCATCTTCATAAATTATTTAGGTAAATTTGACATATATATTAAACAATTTAACTAAATTCAAACGAAATTTGTATGTAGGCAGTATACATTAGAATCCACTTATATAGAGAGCCTTTCTCTGCCAAATTTGTACGATAGCATTAAAAAAGGAAATAAATTTTTTTATTTCATATCTCAAGGATCAAACGACCTATTTCCACCTAATTCTTCGCACAAGTAGCGCTACGGTAGTCAATGTAAACTTGCATATTTTACGTGGCTCAGTCTCTTATTTTCAAAATAAAGGCCTTGTAACTATTTTAGGTTAGTNATTTGTACGATAGCATTAAAAAAGAAAATAAATTTTTTTATTTCATATCTCAAGGATCAAACGACCTATTTCCACCAAATTCTTCGCAGAAGTAGCGCTACGGTAGGCTATGTAAACTTGCATATTTTACGTGGCTCAGTCTCTTATTTTCAAAATAAAGGCCTTGTAACTATTTTAGGTTAGTANATGTAAACTTGCATATTTTACGTGGCTCAGTCTCTTATTTTCAAAATAAAGGCCTTGTAACTATTTTAGGTTAGTATACCTTACAATTGAAAACATTATACTGATTTAATCAGAAGTTGATGCTCCGAATCCGACTTCCGTAATGCAGTGGATTGCACGCTAGCCTTTAGTACGCGGTTTTCTGGGTTCAAGTCCCGGGTAAGGCATGCGTGTATTTGTAATTATCTCACTACTGTTGCATAAGTTTCTGGTTTCATTTCAAAAGTTATTACTTTCAAAGAGAAGTCAAGTCTTTCCTACCAACTCAGCTTTTATTAAATTATTTCAATATTAATTGCACCCGTGTTGAGGACTGTAGGCTCATTAGTTATGTTAAAAACTTCTTGTTTTTAAATGTTGGACAAAAGAGGCTCTGTGCAAACAAATTTGATGTTTTTTATAATGGCTGCTGCTAACATACAATGTTTGATTGAAATTGATTACATAGTTTTGTAAATATAACATAGCAATAGAAATGTTTATGCGGCCACCATTTTGAAAATAAGAGTTTGGTCCACTGAAAAAGCAGGCCAATCATTTGACATGATGTGTCGAAGCATTTCTTATTTGCTGAATTTGGTAGGAACCGTTATATTTTTTTCCCGACTTATGAAACAAAATTTAAATTTTTTCATGTTGCGCTATTTTGAAAAAAATCATGGATGAAAAATGCTATGTTTTAGTATATATTTGATGCGTGCAGTTGATACTTTCAGTATACAAAGTGTTGTCGAAATTGGTCAAACTGTAGGGATTCAGTGCTAAATTAACCTCAAATATTTGTATGGCCACCATGTTGAAAATAAGTGACTATTTGAATCACTTATGTTAATGTTGTTTATCATTGCAATGCCTACCTGGAAAATCTGGTCGTAATTTACACAGTTGTTTTTGAGACATAATGTAGAAGCTTTATTATTCATGTAAATATATTTTCCAAACTGGCGGACCAATAAAATGTTCCTCTCTAAATTCAATATTTACATTTAAAATTTAAAAATAAACAATTTTGGTTATATTAGTTAAATGGTTCCCAATATATTAAATAGCTTCCTAAATTTTAAGAACGCTATAGTTTTGAAAGCAAGTACACGGCGGATAGAAAACAATAGAAATTCGATGTTCTTACTAAAAATTACGTGTGTACGTNAGTTTTGAAAGCAAGTACACGGCGGATAGAAAACAATAGAAATTCGATGTTCTTACTAAAAATTACGTGTGTACGTGGTATTCAGTTCAAAAGTGTTTAACGAGGAGGGCGGGGGACTCACACACATACACACAGACACACAGACACGCAGACAGGAAAGTGTTCTCCTAAGCCTATGTCACTTTCCGCTAAAAACCATCTAATAGCACCATTATTTTTTAACAACAGTTAAACAAATAATTATTGTATCAGTAANCACTTTCCGCTAAAAACCATCTAATAGCACCATTATTTTTTAACAACAGTTAAACAAATAATTATTGTATCAGTAAAATGAATGTCTGGGGTTTTCTCCACGCCTACCATTCCTCAAATAAAATGCGAAATTTCGTCGATCAAAATATTGTTTTTACCCTTTTGATAGAGCTCGTCTTTCCATTAGGGAAAGCAGATGTATACCCTCTTGCAAACCCCAGCTCACTCAAATTTGCCTGCAAAGAAATCAGAGTTGTTTTGACATCAGAGTAGATTGAAATACTTAAACACGTGCGTTACTCGTTTAGCAGAACTATACATCGAGCTTGTGAAGACTGCGACAGAAATAACTTCCGCAACAGAGAACAATCGAACGACGCAACCCTTTTTTGAAACACGAGAACCAGTTCGCGAATGAATATCGAGGACCGTGAAACATATTCGACGGCCGCGTTGATTCGAGAATATTTTCGGGCTCCACTCAAAGGTGTCAGTAACATCACGAAGCTCTGGGGATGGTCCATTTACCAGCCGCGTTTCGCGAGAGAGCGGGTATTTATAAACGGCGCAAGTTCCGCGGAAGGCAATCAGATTTTTTTTTTTTTCGCCATCGCAGAGGACGATTACGTAGCGACAGCGGGACGTCGTAAAAATAAGTTACGTCTGCGTGAAAAGCCATTTTGTAGGAGGGCGAGGAGGTAGGATTTGGACGTGGGATTAGCCCCCCCCCCTCCTTACACCTGGATGTAGCGCATCACTCCAGTGCTCCAGGAACGTGGTCCTGGACCGTGTCACAGACGACGGTACTGATATGAACGTGAGTCGTTTATGTCGTTCCTGGCACGCAGACGAACTTGAAACTTATGTAGCATGTTGCAGACGTCTATGGAAGAGTAATTTACGTTCGCAAGGAAATGAAAAGAGTTGGAAATGCATCTTGTAAACCGTTCTCAAAAATGAGGCTCATCAAATCAAGTGACTAACTGTTCAGGGTTTCTTTCCAAATTTTGTGCTGGATGCTTTAAGAGACCACATTCTGCAAAAAAATAAAAATTTTCACCAAGCGTGCCAATTGTATTAGCTAATCTTCTGGTTGTGTGCAATAAAAATAAGTACAAATATGTACAATAATTTATGTTATGCACCTTTATTTCAGCCACGAAAGATATAATTTTACAACTAAAATAAATGTATATAAAATGTATTGTTAATTTTTTTAAAAGTAATACCAACATTGTCTTACTTACGAACATAATCATTAGTATAATTGTATAACCTGACGTAGGTTTTGTTGTAAAATATGTGTCCTAAAGCATTCACATTGGAAAAAACGGCTAGAATTTGGTAAAAAGTACACGGATATTAACTGATTGCAATTAAATTAGTTAATTCTAGCAAAATGTTTTGCAGTGTAACAAAATATAGGCTACGCGTTCTTCTTTCATATGCGAAATAAATAGTACTTTTCCGACAATTTGTTAGCATGTTTACCTTTTTTTTCAATAGGTTATGATATACCTTATACACATGTTGTCTTATGTACTTCTACATAATTTCGACCACGGTGTGCAACTGACAACTTATGACTCAGTATATCCTTGAGAATTTGAGAACACCTTGCCACCTGCACTTACACAGTGTATTACATAACACGCACATTCTCATTTACACACACAATATATTTAATCCTGGATATGCTAGGAGCATAATAAGGTAATATAACGGTTACCGTAGGGAAGACATGGTGTTTTCGAAATGATAGGATGATTCCGAGTACACCAGCTTCCAAAACCCACAACTTCACACCAGTAACCCCAGCTCCTAGACCAGACTCTCCAACACAGTCGCAGTTTTACGTTACGATTAAGTAAGTAAACTGATTCCCATTCTGCCCTGGGTTACAAGTTGAGGGTCACACCAATTTCTCAAGATAAATGCATATATTAATAAATATGTTTAGTTTTATGCATTTTGGAACAAGCGAATGACTTTTTTTTTACACAATCCCCATAAAAAATTACACAAGGCACTGAAAACTTGTTACATTACAGTTTTATTTTTAAAACNCCATTCTGCCCTGGGTTACAAGTTGAGGGTCACACCAATTTCTCAAGATAAATGCATATATTAATAAATATGTTTAGTTTTATGCATTTTGGAACAAGCGAATGACTTTTTTTTACACAATCCCCATAAAAAATTACACAAGGCACTGAAAACTTGTTACATTACAGTTTTATTTTTAAAACAATTCATTGGAATAATTTCCCATTACCCAACCCTCTCCCCCCACCCGGCATACACTGAAATATACAAATATTGAATTAATACAATAAATCTTCCAAAGCCCAGTTGTGAACACCAGGATTGACAAAGTATTACAACATGTTTCGTTATTTGAGCTGTATTAGATACTTAAAACCATTATACGTGTAAAATAACTTTAAGAATAAAAAAATACTCATCGTAAGCAAGGCGTGCTCTAGAGTAGAATAGTTTGAATGAGTCTGGGACAAGAGAATAAGGGAACAGGAGCCAGGTCCCGACCTGCCGCCATGTTGGGCGTCACCCTACAGCCATCTTGAATCTGGGTGACCTTGAACTCAAGCTCATGACCTTGGCCCTTTGTCCGTGACCTTGGATACCCTTTTAAACCCAAAAATTAAAAAAAATTCTCAACAAAAACGCGTTAAATAAAAAAAATTACAAATGGAGAAACATACCCTTCCCCCGCTCGCCCTAACCAGCAACCCCATCCTTCTTTCCCGCCCATCTATTATTAAAAAAATCGTCAAATATCACCATAAAAACTCGAAGTACAAAGAACATTACCACACACACCCTTCCCCACTATCCACACGACAATAGTCAACACCCCGAACACCTCATACTCACCCACCTATCATCAAAAATGTAGAAATATCGCCAAAAATCGAAAGAAAAAATTGTAAAAATCTTAGAATGTTATCAAACACACCCTCCTCCCCCCACTTACCCCTCGACACTAGCCAACACCCATCATCACTCATACTCGCTCACCTATCATCGAAAATAGAGAACAATCGCAAAAATTTGAAACATAATTCTAAAAATTGAAGGACAATATACATACAATCATGACTCCGACAACCATGTTGGCTGTTGTTTACCTAGACATTGACCCCGATGACATTGAACTCTAAAAAACTCGCAAAATCTAACAAAATCGTAAATAACATTTAGGTTAATATATATTGTGCATGTGTGACCCAGAGAGTTCGATTCTCACAAAGATGACTGAGCATAGCCACTCCCTAGAACGATGATCAGCAGGCGACTGAACACCTGCCATCATATTTAATTGACTATTTCGTCAGCTCCCAACACCCGATGGCCCCCCCCCCCTCATGGTTGACTCAGACTACACGACTAAGCATTACTAGCTGATCATAACAAATGTCAAAGCCAACCAACCATACTATCCAACGACTGACTGAGCCCAAAACTGACTCCCCCCAAGACTAAATCTACCGAAAAATGAAACCACCCAAGACTGAAACCACCCAAGACTAGCACCACCAAAAAATAATGTTACCTAAGATGTGATTCCACCCAAGACTAACTCCGCACAAGACTTACTCCACCCAAGACAACCTCCGCCGAAGACTGGTTCCTGGTGAAACTTACTAAACCCAAGACCAGTTCCTACGAAACTGGCTATACCAACCAACAAGACCAACAGACCAAGCACCCACCTATTCGAAATACGATGATGGACAATCTCTATCCTCTTTGCACGACAACTTTGCATAATCTTCGCAAAACTTCGCAAATTTTCGCAAAACATTTCAACCATAGCTCACCATACCCTAGAGCCGTACTAAACAACCAGACCAACTGACCAGTAGGCAAAAATATCTCGAAAACGAAACCTCAAAATAAAACCTCAAAAATAAACCTCAAAAAGAAACTTGAGTAGTTGAGTACCCAGAGCCGTTTTTATACAGTTGCAATTGGAACACGAATCACTGTCTCACCCAAGAAAGATACTTTGAGTGATGGGACTATCATTATTTTCTGAAATAAACTCATCTAAAAGGACTGTGATTTCTAACCAATGTTCAAAGCATGCAATCTGTATGTGGCTCTACCATTCTGTAAGTTATATTCTTCAGCGTGTTTTATATTCTACATAGCATGAGGATGAGGAGGAGAAGGGGGAGGAGAAACAGCTTAAGAGAATTGGGTCTCGAACAAACAGACCATGGGCCAAAACACTTCATGAAAAAGTCTGGCTGAAATGTCCGAAAACATGACTGACTAAGGGAACAGAAATCACATTAAGGTCAAGGAAAGGCAACAAAACAAAGGATTGATAGAAGTATTAATAAAGGGATTGGGATTGATCGAATGATTGGGGAAGATTGGTGAGTATTGCTGAGGATTGTTGAGGATTGGTGAGGACACCAGTGAGGAGGTTTGCTGAGGATTGCAGAGGAGGATTGCTGAGTGGAGAGTGGAGTGGTGTGGAGATTTAGGAGGCTCTTAACATCGAGATCTTGAGAGACGATGAGGGTGAGGTGAGTATGGAGCAGCATCAGAATACAAGGGTAGAGGAAATGGGAGATCCCTGAGAATCCCACCGATTGCTGACGATTGCTGAGGATTGGTGAGTTTTTTCAGAGGGCTGCTTAAGATTGGCGATTAGGATTACTGAGGATTGTAAAGTATTGGTAAGTATTGGTGAGGATTTCTGAGTATTACTGAGGATTGCAGAGGATAGCTGATGATTGGATATTATTGGTGAGGGTTTCTGGAGAGGATCGTGGAGGAATATTATAGAGGAAAATTATTGAGAGTTGGCAAGGATTAGTGAGAATTGCAGAGGATTGTAAAGTATTGGGATTGATCGAAGTATTGACACCTGAGTAGAGCACACAATATAAGACTGACTATCACCCGAGCGCCACTCGTAGATTCCAAAACTCAAAGGCCTAGCACCTCCTTTTCTTGAGAGTTGAGTCATTGCTGTCGGTATTCGTCTTCGCGGATATTGGCGCTGCATTATTTTTTCGAAGCTCGCCCATTTCACATGCCAGTTCAGCAAGTTTATGTTTCATACATACCGACAGTGTAACATATATCTTACTGTGATAATTGCAGTGTGTGCTGGTCTAATTATGGTGTGTTCGATGCTAACTGTGATGCATGTGGTGCTAATTGCAGTGCATGCAGTGCTGCTTACTGCAGTTAATGTGGTACAAATTGCAGTGTGTGAGGTGCTATCTGCGGTACTAATTGTGGTGTATGCAGTGTTAATTGTGGTTTACGCTGTGCTAGCTGCGGTGTATGTGGTGCTTGAGGTGTTTGCGATGCTTACAGTGCATATGGCGGATTCTTTGTGCAGCATGTACTACAGTTAATATTGAATGCACTGCATGCACCACAGTAAGCACTGCACTCACTTTAGTTAGCACTGCACGCACCTCACCAATTCTCCGCAATCCTCACCAATCTCCCGCAATCATCACCAATCTTCCGCAATCCTCACCAATCTTCTGCGATCCTCACCAATCCTCAGTAATCCTTCTCACCAATCCTCAGTAATCCTTCTCACCAATCCTCAGCAATCGTCACCATTTCTTAACAATCCTCTGCAATCCTCACCAATCCTCAGCAATCCTTTGATCAATCCCAATACCTCCAACGATACTTCGATCGATCTTTTGGCTTGTCAAATGTCACTTCCCTTAAAGTGATTTATGTTCCTTTATTCAAGCATGCTTTTAGACGTTTCAGCCAGACTATCTCCTGTAAAGGGTTTTGGCTGACAGTCCATGTGTTGGAGATCCAATCCTCTGACGTATCCTTACCCGTTCTCCACCACCAGGCCAACCTCCCATGGCACAGTCGGTTGGTGCAACACCGGTCTGGGGTGCGGGAGGTTTTGGGTTAGAACCCTAGGCAAGGCATGAGTTTTAGTTTAAGTTAGGTCATAAGCTAGTTTATAAGCCGTCCCCTGATAAGCCTTCAGGCATAACATTAGGGGTAGTTAATAAGCCCTTTCCAATCCAAACCTCAATGTCCTCCTTCTCTTACTATGTACGATATAAAACATGCAGAAGAAAATAGCTTACAGAATGTTAGGGGCCCATACACATTGCATGCCTTGAAAACTGATAAAAAATCACAGTCTTTTCAGACGAAATTATTTAAAAAATAATTTTAGTCCCATCGCTCAAAGTTTTTCTTTTTGGGTAACAGGGATTCGTGTTCTGGTAGCAACTGTATAAAATCAGCTCTGGGTACAGAAGTTTCTTTTTGAGGTTTCTTTTTGAGATTTCATTTTGAGGTTTCATTTTCGAGACATGTTTGACTACTGGTCAGTTGGTATGATTGTTTGGCATGGCTCTTTGGTATGGTCAGCTCTAATTGTAGTGTTTTGGAAAAATGTTGCCAAGTTTTTGTACAAAGAGGTTAGTTAGCTACGAGGTTCTTATTAGGAGACTTTTTTCAAGATTAGCAGTCATCGTCTGTTTGTATAAGTGGGTTACATGGTCGGTTGATCTTCTTGGTTAGTCTAGCTAGTTTTGTAGGAGCTGGACTTGGCAGGAGCCAGTCTTTTGCTCAGTCAGTATCGGGTGGTGTTAGTCTTAGGAGAAATCACATCTGGGGTGACATCATTATTGGCTGGTATAATTCTTGGTTGGTGCCAGTCTAGTGTGGTTTCATACTTGGATAGTTTCACACATGGTTGGTTTCAGTCTTGTGTGGATTTAGTCTTGGGTGCAGTCAGTCATTGGCTAGTAGGGTTGGTCGGTATTGTCCTTTGTTATGACCAGCTAGTAATTCTCAGTATTATGGCCTAAGTCAATCGTGAGGGTTGGTCACGGGGTGTTGGGAGCTGACGAAATATAGAATGAAATATAGTGGCGAGGGTTCAGTCATCTGCTGATAGTCGGAACAGGGAGTAGCTGTGCTCTGCCATCTTAATGAGTATCGAACCCATAGATTCATACACAGCCAACTTTGTTTTTCGCATTAGGTACTTAATTATTATTTCCTAAATAATATTTTCAATTTTTTTTGCATTTAAGGTCAATTGGGTCAATGTCCAGGTCGACAACAGCCAACATAGTGGTTGGAGTCATCAATGTAATTTTTCCCTAGACTTTTAGAATTATTTTTTGAATATTTGCAAGTTTACTCGATTTTTATGACTGGGAGGGGGAGCTTGGGGAGGTGCGGGGGATGTTGGTTAGGGAGTTGGGGTCGAACAGGGAAAGGGTATGATAACATTACACATTCCTCGATTTTTAAATTTTATCTTTTTTTGTGATTATTCTCGATTTTTTATGAAATAGTTTTTTGGGGCGGTGATGAGCGGGAAAGGTTGGAAAAGGAGGCGGGGCGAGTGTGAGGTANTAATGGGGAGATGGTGAGGTAACCTTATATGTTCCTCGATCGTTTGAATTTTTTTTCATTTTTTAAGGTTTTTGCAGATTTTTAATTATATGGTTTAGTGGGAATGTGATAGGAGTGATGGGTAGGGAAACCGGGAGGGAGGGTGTAATAATGTTACATGTATTTCGATAAAAAAAATATTTATTTAGAAACGTTTGACGTTATTTTTATGATTCCTTGGGCGGGTGGGTGTAGTGTATGCTGGTTAGGTTGAGCGGGGTGAGTGTGGGGTAACGCTACATGCTATATTTTCCACGAGTTTTAAAATTGTTTATATACATTTTTTAATTTTTGTGTTTAAGCTCATCCAAGTTCACGGGCAAGGGGTCAAGGTCATGGTCGTGGTCAAGGCCGAGGTCACCTGTATCCAAGATGGCGGTCGGGTGACGCCTCAACATGGCGGCCGGTCGGCACCTGGGTATTTCTCTCCCATTCCTTTGTCCCAGACTCATCCAAACTATTCTACTCCCTATTGTTTCATTCGAGTGGCAAATTCCATCCCATAGATTATATACTACAATTTGTGAATGGGATAACATTTGAGTAAAATATAATTAATTTTGTGTGATCCCAGTGGCTTTGCGATTACCGCACTGCACTAGCTTTGCACTATAATAATCCGGGTTCGTCCTGAGAGTAGCTGAGAACAATTATCGGCTCTTAACAACGAGGCTTCGAGAGCCGATGAGGGTGAATAAATGTATGGAGCAGCGCCGGAATGCAGGGACGGGGGAAATAGGAGATCCCCGAGAAAACCCGTCTACCAGCGGCCTCGCCAGGCACGGTTCACACGTGCGAAGATCCGGGAACGACCCCGCCGGTAATCGAACCCTGTTCGTCTTGCTGGGAGGCAAGAAGTTCGTCCTGAGAAAAAAGCGCATAAGTGGAAAATTTGATACGAGTATATCAAATTACAAAATAATATGGTGCTTTAGATTGTTGGCATGCGTGACATTTTCCAAACCATACCTACCAGTATTTAGAATATATCTTTTAATTATCAGCTTCGTTATGTTACGATATACTTTTGGCCGAATATGACTCTGGAATAATTTTTTAGTTGTGATTTTTATAACACTCGAGCTTTAGTGAAACAACCAGAACGCACAGAGTTTACTTCTTATCATTTTCTCCCGAAACTACATTTAGCGTATAAATCTCAGTGTTGCAAGTTTTCGTTTCTATTTAATTCTTTTTGCTTAAAACATTAACCTTTATGATATTCAACTCATATTTGTTGCACTGAACGGTGTTATGTAATGGCGTACTAACATCATGTTTATGCCTAATTGTGGCGTACTTGGCCCAGGAAATGAGATTCTGAAACAACGTAATTATTTTTCCCCGCCCAAATAGCCCTCAAGCTTTAATGTCATAAGGAATTTTACAATTTTTTTTTCTTTCCATTATTTGAAATTTGCATTATAGATAAGGTTCACTAAATTGGTTTAACGAAACCTGTAGGAAAAATGGATTAAAGCCCATCCAGTTTAAAGATAAATGTTTACCTTAGGATTAAAATGATATGTTTCAAGGAATATATTATTTTATATTTTTGAGTATTCATAACAATTTATTACTATAAAAAATATTATTTTCGGAATTGAAACTGTTTTAATCTACTGTCCGTAGGAATGATAGGACAATGACATCACTTTCCTGTATGTGTACTTGTGTTTATAGATGTATGTATGTGTATCCTCCGTTTCAAACTTCTAAGCGCCTTTACGTGAATCGGTACACACGGAGTACTTATTAAGGACATCCGATTTATATAAATTTTATAAATGGTAGCCATTTACAAATTTGGGGCACTATTTCTTATCTCAGCAACCAAATAACTGACTAAAACCAAATTTGGTATGTTGACAATGCGTCATGTAAATATTGAATGCATAGAGAGATATTTTTATTGGTCTGACACGTTCAAAGTTAACACTACATAAAAAAATAAAGCTTTAAAGTCATACGTCGGAAAAAATTTTTACAATTCTCGTCAAATTTTGCATGTATGTAATATTATGTTATGCCATTTAAAACCATATAACCAATTTCAACTTAACTTGGTATGACTGCAGTATCTATTACAGCCATAAAGTGTGCCTGTAAAGAGACACTTCTGTCCGTAATTTTGTAAGGCCGTGTCACATGCCAAAATTGTTTTTATGTCATGTCCTGGTAGCAATCAACCAATTCCTACCATATATGCCCAACAAGTAGTACTGCGGTAGGACATGTAGATTGATCTGTTCTAAGTGGGTCAGACACTTATTCTCTAAGTGGTGGAGATATAAACATTTAACTTAGAATGCTATATCTACGAAACCAAACTATCAATTTCATCTCAACTTTGCATGCTGAAAGTATATATGAAAGCCTCAAATGAGCTAATACATAAATTCTTTTGTCCGCCGTTTTGGAAGATAGCGCCACATTAATAACGAATATTTTATGTTATATCTAAGGAAACTACTGATTCCCACCAAATTCAAGAGACAAGTTACACTTTTGCATATCTTCGAAATTTATATGATTTAAATGGTTAGTCACATGTTTTCAAAATAACATCCATGTAATTATCATTTTAGAATTTCATATGTCTTACTCAATTTCAACCAAACTTTGTTTGTTAGCAGAGTCTATGGCTAACATCGAATCTGCTAATACATAACATTTTTGTCCGTCATTTATGAAGATAGCACCAAAGTGAAAGAGGAGGTTTTACGCCATATCTTGGAGACCACTCAACCAATTCCCACCAAATTTTGCAAACAAGAATTGCTACGGCAGGCAATTTGACCAATAAATGTTTTACGTGAGTCAGGCTCTTATTTTACAAATAGGTGTCACATAACTAATAAAGATAAGGTTTTTATAACTATTCAACTATTCAAATAAATTCAAACAAACTTGGTATGCTAAGAATATATGTTAGACGCATACTGTATGCATATACGTAGCCACTTTTTAGGCCTTTAATACAATTGCGCCAAATGAGAAAATTGTTTTTTTTTTTGCCATGCCTCTGAAACCTATTACCCAATTTCCAACAAAATCTTCACATAATATGCACAACGGTAGACCATGCAAATTAAATGATTTGAGTGGCTCATGCACTTATTTTAAAAATAAAGGAATATAAATATTTTTTGTCAGTAAATCCTATATACCAAAACATTAGACTGGTTAAAACCTAATTTGATGCTCCGAATCAGTGGAGTGTGGTGAAGTGTTGCAAGGTAAGCTGGTGCATTCTCAGTGCTTTACACAATCAGCGCACGCAGCAGGAACCAGTAACCAGATAGGAGCCGGGAGAAACTGAATGCATTGCGGCCACTTACGAGAGAGTGGCGAGGCACCCATTACACACGTGCTGTGACGTCAACTGCACTACTAACTTACGTTTGAGTGTCTGATGTGTAAACTAGCCAACGATTAGGTATAGCACAGAGTGGCAACAGTTCACCACACGCCACTGCTCCGAATACTATCCCCGTAATGCAGTTGGTTGCATGTCAGTTTATGGTGCGAGGGTTCCTTGGATAGGGTCCCGGGTAAGGCAGGTGTGGTTTCGCTTACTTTCCTAACCAAACGTAGACTTATGAGATCACTTTCCTGTCTGTATGTGTGTACCAACCGAAAAAGTTTCGAACCCGTAAATTACATTTTACCAAAGTTGGTATGACATCTGACTTTTATAATTTCAAACTACGCAAGAGGCTTTTTTTTTTTTTTTTAAATTAATGCGATTAAAAATTTTTTGAGCGCTATGCCATTTCTAGGCAACCATTTAACTTATTTAAACTAAATTCTGTAAGTTAACAATGTACCATGCAAACATTGAAATTGGAGACATATTATTGTTTTGGAAGAATAAATCTTTATTTACATCATCTCCGGAAACTACTCAACCGATTCATAACAAATTTAACATGTAAGTAATACTATATTAGGCCATATAAACATACCCTTTTTTGAATGAATAACGCACGGTTTTTAAAAAGATGGTCATACAAATTTTTTTAGTTAATGTTTTGTAACAACAGGGTTTGTCCAATTTCTGCCAAACTTGGTAGCTGGAAGTACATATAACAAAGATCAAATATGCCACTAAATTGCATTCATTTTTCCACGATTTCTTAAAATAGCACTGCATAAAATAAGGATTAATTATATAAAAAATCACTCGATTACGTCCAAATTTGGCAAAAAATAGTACTACGGGAGCCCACGAAAACTGTTATGATAACATAAGTTAGGCACTTATTTTCAAAATGGCATCCGTATAAACCATTTAGCTTAGAATTCTATATATGCGAAATCATGTACCGGTAATAAATTTCAACTTGACTTTGTAGAAGTATGTATGCATCTACGTAGAGCCTCTTTTGTCCACCACTTTGAATAATAGTGTCACATGAAAATAAAGTTTTCATGTGACAACTCGGAAAACAACATACTTGTACTTACCTAAATATGCAACCAAGAAGTACTACGGTCAGTCGTGTATGTTTCTATGTTTTAAGTGGGTCATATACTTATTTAAATATGGCAGCAATATAAACATTTTACCATCGTAGACTACATGTAAGAAATTAAGTACCACATTTCATTTTAATTTCGTATGTTCACAGTTTCTATTACAGTCACCATATGTGTCTATAGTGAGCTTGTTTTCTCCGCCATTTTCTATGATAGCGCCACATGAAATATAAGGTTTTTATGTCATGTCTCGGGAAGCAATCAACCGATCACAAAATTCAGGCGACAAATTAAACTTTTGTAGTCCATCTAAATTTGAATGACTTAAGATGAATGTTTCATATTTTCAACATAACAGCCGTGTTAATATTTTTTGGGGGGTATGCCGCATATACAAAATAATATTAATTTATATGTTGTAGAAGCGATGAAAAACATGTATTGTGCTAATATATATTTTTTGTGCGCCATTTGTAATTATTGCAATGATAGTCAACTTAAGCAGTTTAATCACATTTNTGTGCTAATATATATTTTTTGTGCGCCATTTGTAATTATTGCAATGATAGTCAACTTAAGCAGTTTAATCACATTTTTTGAAATTTCGTTTAAAAACTATGGTATTATCAAAATTCACTAAATATTACATTAAAACAACGTAATAAAGTATTATAAGTTTATACACCATAAATATACAAAATATACCTGTACTTGAAACAAAATAACGTTCCTTAATTCGCGGTACATGTAGGGGAACTAGCACAGTAAATCATACAAAAAATGATCATTTACATTCGTGTATCATATTCTCGAGCCTTACTTCCTAATTTCCCTGGAGGATGGCTGACAAACTCAGTGCCGAGAAACAAAAGCGCAACAAGTAACAAAGACTGGCCACGTCAGAGCAATTCAACTTTTCGCGGAACAACCGGAAGAGGATGTGGTGGAAGAGACGACAGAACACAACTGCGGATGTTTTCGTAACATCTTCCGCGGTAGACCACGCCCGTTGCGTCCCACTGATACTTATCTCTGAGGTTCACACCGAATTGCTCTGTCGATTCCCTCATTGTAACGTATACTGAGAAAAAAAAAATTGTTGGTGGCTACAAAAACTGTATGGTTGGTTTCTTTCCAAGGCGACATTTTGTTGTTGGTAAAAAACAGATTGTGGTGCCCAAAAACATGTAGATTGACTAGTACGAGAGCTATTTAATGCTCACAAACATATTTGTTTGTAAAAAAAAATTTATTGGCTGCTATGAAATATTTAGTTGTCAGTAACAGCATTCACGTTATCCACAGTAAAACATTTTGCCGCGACTGCAACACTACATCTCTATATTCTGCGCATGCGCTCTGGCGTATTCGAAGTGGCCGCCTTCTGTCTGGCAACGACGCCATATTGGTCTGTGTTCGGTTCTTTGCATCACGTTACGAACTAATTCATGAGGGATATTATTAAGAATTCATGAATGAATTACATGATTCCTTTATTCAAAGCAAGTAAATGTTACACGTAAATTATTCCAGAAAATTGACTTTCCATGAGTTGAAGTNCATGATTCCTTTATTCAAAGCAAGTAAATGTTACACGTAAATTATTCCAGAAAATTGACTTTCCATGAGTTGAAGTGTGCAAGCCTTGTCGAGTGTGCCTCTTATTAGAATTCTTTTATATGCATGCTAAAGACACCGCTTTAACGTCGAGCAAGGTAGCGTAAAGGTAACACTCTGAGCTCGCAGTTGAAAGGTCCAAGATTCGAATCCCCCTCATGACGCATTTGAAGTTAGTGTTCAATTGTTGTTATATTATNTCGCAGTTGAAAGGTCCAAGATTCGAATCCCCCTCATGACGCATTTGAAGTTAGTGTTCAATTGTTGTTATATTATGCATACCTACAACCCGCAAAGAACTTCCGCGAACCTCACTTATCCGTATAGCTGCTATCATCGTAACATTTTCGCTGCGACTAACGAATACATTATTGCCTACAAACGTCATTTTGTAGTTTCCACTAAATACTGGAGTGACAAAAACGTTTTGTTAGCACCACAAAATCTTTTGTCAAGTCTATATTGACAAAATAATTTTGTGGTCGCCAAAAAATTATTTCGGTGACCACAAAACTGTTTTTTCAGTTTAGAAAGGGACAGAGCGTGTGTTTGTAATTGTATATAAAAACATATAACTATATATATGTAGTCATTAAGTTCGTTGACTAACTGGAACCCGGGGTGTAGGCAGCCACGCACATGGTGTAGTGGTTAGACTACTCGCCTCCCACCAAGGCGATCCGGGATCGACTCCTTGCGAAGTCGCTCCCGAATTTTCGCATGTGGGAATCATTCCGGACGATGCCACTGGTTGGCGAGTTTTCTCTGGGATCTCCAGTTCGCTCCGCACTTGCATTCTGGTACTGCTCCATACACACCTCGCTTCACACTCATTGGCTCTCAAGACCTATGATGTTAAGAGTAGCCACCCAAATATCTTCATTCACTCACTCACCACGGGGACGTTCAATAAGTAGGGGCAGGAAAATGTCTCGTTTTAAATCCCCATTATGTTATATTCCATTGCACTGTGTATTTTCGAGCATAAGCTTCTTGTTCATTGGCTTCTGTCCCAATGTGTAACCAGGTTTGCTTCAGGTGGCACGGGATTCGTAGCTTGTCGTCTTGCAGGTCTGTTACTGACTCGGAGTTCATCTGGGCGTGTCTAATAACTACACACTTGCGAAATTCGCGCTATTTTTTAAGACGGGTTAGGCTTGAGAACAGTACAATCCGTGAGTTCATTGGCAGAACGCAGTCAATCATTTGAGTGAACTCGTCAAAGATGATTGATCACTCTGCATTTGATACTTTTATTACTGGTTCGAGAACCCGTCGGGGTGCACCATGCCAATTGTTAGCTNTGAACTCGTCAAAGATGATTGATCACTCTGCATTTGATACTTTTATTACTGGTTCAAGAACCCGTCGGGGTGCGCCACGCCAATTGTTAGCTAATTATATTAGTGAAATTGTTAGCCAATTAGAGTAGTCAAACTGTTGGTCAATTAGAGTAGTCAAATGGGAATATCAAGTCTTGGAGTTGAGCGTGGTGCCTGAAAATAACGCGAATGCTGCACGTTCCTGCTAATAAACTCTGGTCAAATTGCAAACATGACAGATATGTACGTGTGTGTGTTCTAACGGGAAATCGCGAGATTTTCCAGTCCCTATCGACAATTTAGTGGACTGGATCCCCGTGTGCAGGCAGTAACCTACCAGCGTCCACGAACTGACTGTATTACATGTGCACATAGGCCTATATATGCCTGTATACACAAAGAACAAATACAATGTCAAGGTGTTTACATTGTATTAGTTAGGCGACGCAATGNCCTATATATGCGTGTATACACAAAGAACAAATACAATGTCAAGGTGTTTACATTGTATTAGTTAGGCGACGCAATGTAACTGGACTCGCATTCGAAAGGACCTGGGTTCGAATTCCGGTTCGGCCGCCCCGATCCCGGTTTCCCACGGCTTCNTAACTGGACTCGCATTCGAAAGGACCTGGGTTCGAATTCCGGTTCGGCCGCCCCGATCCCGGTTTCCCACGGCTTCACGACATCTTTCCGGGCGAATGCCGGGATGGATCCTGACTACAGACCACGGCTGATCCCCTCTCCGTTCCTGCTTCCCTGGCCAACTTGCTACGTGTCTAATGACATCGTAGTCGACGATACTTGAAGACGTGCCTACACCTGCCAAACTTCTGTTAGTCTCCTTCGCAAAGGTAACAATAATATAGTAGTAGTTATTAGACTGCCTTCCTGTCCACCTGCGTTTCTCTGTGCGGATCACTGCATATGCCTCGCCAAATATTCCTGATCGCTGATACAAAATTTCATCAAGCATCGTATATTTACAGCACATACACTCAATAAAAAAAATGCATTGTAAGTTTTTTGTACGTCAAAGAAAACAATATTGTTGAGGCTGTATAAGATAAGTTAATATGCATATCTCGGGAAGTATTTAACCAATTTAAACCACACTTGGTTCTTTGACAATGCGCCATGTAAGCATTGGATTTAAATATGTATGGTGTTGTCGGGTCTAGTATTTCTNACACTTGGTTCTTTGACAATGCGCCATGTAAGCATTGGATTTAAATATGTATGGTGTTGTCGGGTCTAGTATTTCTGCAGATATCACTTCATGAAAACATAAAGCTTTTAAGTTATATTTTGAAAACAACTCCACTGGTTCTCTCCAAATTTGGCACGTAGGTAAAATTATAGAAGGCTATGAAGACATATGTGGTTTAAATGGATGAAGTACTTACTTTCAAAATAGCGGCCATGCAAATTTGATTTTTTTTTTTTGCTGTATGTAACATACCTTTGGCCAAATCCAACAAAACTTTTTAAGTTAATATTATGTATTACAATTAGCATATATGCCGACATATATTAACAATTTCTTCTGTCATTTTGTTAGAGAGCCCCACATGAATAAATAAAGTTTTGTCATATCTCGGCTATCAAGCAAACGATTCGTACCAAATTTGGCAAACAAGTAGTATTACGGTAGGCCATATTTATTCGTAGGTTTNCGATTCGTACCAAATTTGGCAAACAAGTAGTATTACGGTAGGCCATATTTATTCGTAGGTTTTAAGAGGATCAGGCACTTATTTCTAGAATAGCGGCTATGTAAACATTTTATTTTAGTATGCTGTATCTACGGAGCCATGTAACCAATTTCATCTTAACTTAGTATAATGGCAGTATCAATGCACTCATCAAATGAGCTAATACATACATAAATAAACTCTTTTCTCAACCATTTTTGNGTATAATGGCAGTATCAATGCACTCATCAAATGAGCTAATACATACATAAATAAACTCTTTTCTCAACCATTTTTGCAGATAGCGCCACATGCAACAGTAAGCTTTTATGTACTGTATCGGGAAACAATTATATAATTGGCATTAAATTCAGGTGACAAGGTTTACATTTATAGTCCATATTAAGTTATGTGATTTAAGGAGTTGGTCATATATTTTCAAAATAACAGCCTTGTAAATATTTTTGTTTGGTATGACACATGTTCCAAAACATTTTAACCGCACTTTATATGCAAGCAGTGACTATGACAATCGTCAAATGTGCTAAATACGTGAAATTTTTTATAACTACTNAACCGCACTTTATATGCAAGCAGTGACTATGACAATCGTCAAATGTGCTAAATACGTGAAATTTTTTATAACTACTTTCGATGATCATTACATGAAAAAAATTGAGGTTTTATGCCACATATATGGGACCAACCAACCGATTCCCTTTACAATTTAGGCTGAGTTGTTAGCCTGCTCGCCTCCCACCACGGCGAACCCGGTTCAATCCCCGGATTTTCGCACGTGGGAATCGTGCCGGACTATACCACTGGTTATAGAGTTTTCTCGGAGATCTCCCGTTTCCCCCGACCCTTCATTCCGGCGCTTCTCCTTACTCACCTCACTTCACCCTCATCGGCTCTAAAGACCATGATGTAAACAGCCGCCTAAATCTCTTCAGTCAGTGACTCACTTAATTTTATACGCAGGTAGTGCAACGGTTGCGACTGTAAACTTACTGGTTTTAGGTGGGGCAGGACTGTTTCTAATGGAGTTAATGTAAGCAATTTAGATTTGTGTGTTATATATTAAACGATTCAACAAAATTCAACCAAATAGTTTAGGCTAGCAGTATTCATTAGAAGCATCAAGTATGCTACTGGTGTTTTGTAAGATAGTAAAACAGTAATGCCATATTTCCAAAACGATTAGACTAATATCCACCAATTTTCGCACACTAGTAGTGCTACAGAAGACCATGTAATCTTACACGATTCAAGCGGGGCACGATACTGATTTCAAAATGGGGGCAATATAAATAACGTATATAAGTGAGTAATTTCTAGTAAACTTATCAACTAAATTCAACCAAACTTTGTATCTTGTCAGTGCCTAATAGAATTATTGTATATTAAAGCTCTTTTCGTAGGTTTTTCTGCACGATACCGCTAAATGAGAACGTGAAGTTTTTATGCCATATCTCAGGAACCGATAAACCGAATTCCACCAAATTTTTCACTCACGTAGCGTTATGGTACGCCATGTAAACTTACGCGGTTTAAGTGGCTCAGACGTCTATTTTCAAAATGACGACGCTGTAAGTATTTCAGGTTAGCACACCCTATCATTAAAATCATTAGATTTATACTTGCGGAGTTGATGCTCCGAAACCTACCTTCGTAATGCATTTGATTGCACAATAGCTCACGGTACAAGATTTTCTGGGTTTGAGTCCCGCGCAAGGCACATGTGTATTTGTAATTGTATCGCTACTGTTACATATGTTTCTCGTTCTATCTCTAATGATATTGCTGTCAGCGAGACGTCAAGGCCTACTTACCGTCTGAGATTTTAAGAACTTAATTACAAATTATTTGCACCTGTGTAGAGGAAAGTAGGCTCATTATTTATACCTATAATGTCTTGTTGTAATTCGTTATTTCTGGAACAGTTAAATCGATTCTATATCCATTTTACGTGCTGCCAGCATTAACTATGTGAACTATTTGTACGTTTTGGCACATTCGTAATCTGCCATTATGGCAAATAGTATCATCCTGAGTATTAAACCATATTCTTAACAGCAAATTATCAGCCACGTGCCACCATATTTTCAATACAACGTATCCGACAGAAAGCCTCCTAACACTGTCAATTATTGTAAAAAACCTTTCTTGTTTATATACGGTTATATGCCATGATCTTGAAGCTATTAAATCGATTTCAAATAGAGTTGGTTTGGTGAAGTATCTACTGTGTTTGCTAAGATCAGCAAGTAATAATTTCAATAATTCGCAATTTTCAAGATGTGGCAGATATGAAATTATATTAACTTAACACATCTGCGCCGATACCAGCTAGATTTGGTGGAATTATTATTATAATTCTTTAATTTATTTTTCAAAAAATTAATTTTTTTCTATGCAAGTCGTTGGGAAGTAACCGATAATGCTTGATTATACGACTGTATAGTATTTTCACTGTATCATCACACTTTTTGAATGAGATATTTGAAAAATCACCTCATGTATGATGTGTTCGGTTCTATCCTAAAATAAATATACCAAGTATAACAAGCGTTTTACGCGTCTGATAGCATAAAAGTAGCTTCTTTTTTTCTTAAATCTCCTTTTTTTTTTTTTTTCTACATTACAATATTTTATTTATACTTAATACGATTAAAAACAGACATAACGCATTTATGTTGGTAATGCCTAATAAGAAATATTTCTCATACAAAATATTATATAACTGAGTGCGTACGAATGCGGTGAGTTGTTCCTTTTGTGTAATTTTCTAAATTTGGTTAAAAAAAAATTTATAAGGGGCGGATGAAAAGCTTCAAAGTATAAGTTAAGCAGGACTTCAGAATAGCTGAAAGCAACAGGAAATTGACTATAAAGGAAATTCGGCAAGTTATATCGGTAACATAAAGTTTTAGATATTTTAACCTGTGAAGAAACTATACTACAAACATTGTACAGATTCGTAATGATTCATAAATATTTTTCATTTAACTTTCCTTGGTGTGATTTTGGAAAATATTTATAAAATGCCGGTTGTAGTAAATTTACTATTATTTTGAGCGTTTGTGCATTTTATAGTTCATGCTTTAACACACGGTACGTAATATGAGCCCTTTTATATCTTACTTTAAATGTGGATCCAACCTGACTTCATCGTGTGTGTATTAAAGGATGGACACTGCAAG
The DNA here is from genome assembly GCA_002778355.1 of Clitarchus hookeri. Classification (NCBI taxonomy): domain Eukaryota; kingdom Metazoa; phylum Arthropoda; class Insecta; order Phasmatodea; family Phasmatidae; genus Clitarchus; species Clitarchus hookeri. Next base: position 9,583 of record NQII01003491.1, on the reverse strand, counting down.
CAGATGAATCTAGGTTTATAAGACTGATAGGCAAATCATGCAACCACGCAAGCTCAAAGAGAATACGCCAGTTAAAAACTTTACATAATCTTGGTGTAATAATCGATAAAGGTGATGGTGAAAGCATTATGCATGTTTAAGCAGGTAGTTATGAACTTAGGATTTTAATTGAGGGTTTAGTTTTTGTGGTTGTACCCATAGCGTTTAACACTGTCCCCAAGTTATAACTCAAATATAAGTGTCAGTATGAGATTAACCATTCGAGGTGGAAAGGCGAAAGAAAGAACTGCCGCTTCTTTCAGAGCAAACTTGAGTGCGGCGCAACATTTTGTAACTCGAGAATCAAAGTAGATGTCTTGTCATTGACTTAGTTTTTGAAGTTTGTGGATATAATGTAAAAATATCATGTCAAAAATGTTGTAGCTTACTTATTATTACAGAAAACTAAAATACTTGCCTGCTCTATGCTATAAATTAATCGAAAGACGAACTTTCTATCACATTACTTTCAATTATAATACTAATACATTAATACATAATTAATTTCCTATGAAACAACGTTACTTGCAAAGTTCTATTTAAAACCGTGCTAAAAATAGCTACCTAAATTCGAAGGAAGTAAATATATAAATGAATCTGTTTAAAATTAACGTTTTGCCAGTTTTTTTATAACTTCTTTTTCAGCTTTGGCGAATGCACTAGAACAAAGCCTTTTAAATTCATTAATTTCCTGCTACGGGCAAATTTCAAGTACACAAAAGAAGAAAGCACGAACGACAGTGGGAAAGAGGAAATCTTGAAGATTCGCGCAAGTCTCGTCGAAGTTCATTTCAGAGAAAGGTTTCTTCTTTTTGCTCAAGTGGTGCACTGCGGAAAGAAGAAATCGTGTTTATAAAAGACGAGCCGGAGTTCTTGCCCTTGGGCTTTAATAACGGTCAGATGGGATCGTTCTGGACGACTCAATATCCCAGCTGCGCCCCTTCAGAGCCGGATATGAATAAAACTGAAAATACGTGCCATTCAATCCACAAGAAACGTGCAGACAATGGCGGTGGATGCTGCGAGCGAGGGACTGACGTCTGCTTTTAAGTAAAGAAAACTCTCATTTCTGGCAAGTAACGGAGACAACTGTTAAGTAATGCGCAGTTCTAACGGTGTTTTAATACTCTTAAAATTAAAAATAAAGCCATTTACATGTAAGAAAGTCAGTATAGTTTATTGGTTAACGGGCTAGACTGAAGATATTTCGTACATTAAACTGTCGAGCACTGTCAAAAGCCCTGTAGTCCTGTTTACAATCGACGTGTGTGCACACTATATTATTCCACCCTACGTAGCATTAACATTTCCAAGGGCCTAATCACTCTCTTCAAGCATCGGTCAAGTGAAACTGCATCATTATTAGTAAAGTTAATATTTAACAAAGCTGCTAATTCTTAACTTTATTCGCATTAAAAAAAAGCAGTTGCAGTCTTGACGAATGTTTACTGAGCACTTTTATTTAATTCAAAGCCCAGGCATGGAACTACTTTGCCTGCCTCCGTCGTTACCAACTTTACTGGGCGCATACGCCAGACAGCGTGCCCGTTCAGATACATGCAGGAAGGGGCAGTGACATTTTTCAAAGGTTGGTATTATAAATGCTTACTTACCATAAACAGCTTACACAGATTGCCAACAGCGAGAGGACCCAACCACATTAAAGACACCGCGACACTATTTCACATCCATATACTACTATACAGCGCCTCACTCTTATACTGCAGTGTACTGTGTAATATACATTCGCTCCCTCTTTCCGATTCACGATCTCTGTCGTTATCGCTGTCCTTGTTCCTGTGTGCGCTGTTTCCTCATTACTTATATTTCTGCAGCCTCAAAAAATATGCCATTTTCGTTATTTTCGTTGCGTTTGCGCCATGCAATCACATATTTCAGATTCAAATGAGCCGCTTAGCTTTGCGTCGCAGGATTGGATTCACTTAAGAGTTGTCGGGCTCGTAAACATATAAGATTCTCTTAATCAGGCTATTTACTTCGCCACCCATTCGTTACTCAGCCTGCCAGTTACGTCGCAGAGTTGGGGTGATTTGGCAACAGTGCGCGCAATCTAAGAGTGGGGCTCTCTATAGACCGAGACGAGCGTGCATCTGGAAACACAAGTGAACTACACAAGGCCACACCATTCCCTCTCTTACCTCTTTCACTGACCTTTCGCATGTCGGGAAGTGATGGGAAGCTCTCGGCTACAAGTAGGCACTGCTGCAGTGACCATAAGTTCCTGGCACAGTGCCGACTATCCGGGTAGTCTGAGGATGATTTCCTGCTTTGTGCTTGACGTTTGTGTGCAGGCAGGTGTACACGCGCACACGTGGTGACCAACAGTCGTACATCCCCCCCCCCAGTGGCGTGTGGTGGAAGTGTTGCAAGGTAAGCTGGTGCTTGCTCAGTGCTGTACACACTCAGCGCACGCAGCAGGAACCAGTGACCAGAGTGGAGCCGGGAGAAACTGGATGTACTGCGGCCACTCACGAGAGAGCTGCGAGGCACCCATTACACACGTGCTGTGACGTCAAATGCACTACTAATTTACGTTAAGGTGGCCGATGTGTAAACCAGCAATCGATTAGGTACAGCACAGAGCAAAACACAGCTTCCCTTGCAACAGTTCACCACACGCCGATGATTCCCCCTGCTCCCCCGCTCCTCCCCGGCGCCTTACATCGTCTGACCTGGTAGTATCTACTTACTATAAGTATAAACATCGTGACCGAACTTAAGTGTTTGTGGCAAAGATTAAATATGACACAAGCTGATTTTCTTCTTCTGCGAATAATTGTCAATGGTTGTCGAACTCATGTGATCCACTCTACTGAGCAAGTCACTGTTTAAATCTGTTAACAGCGCCTGACGTATTCAACAGTCACTTCAGTCAATTTAACTGAAGAATACGTGAAAAATATGCCAATTTCCCTTCACTTACTGATTTAGTAACATTTTCCACTGATTCAGCAACCATTTCATTCCCTGTATTTTTTCTTCAGTTATTTGCTTTTTGACTGATGGCTCAGTTCAACATGGTAGCCTATATCAAATAAAATAACAACATAAGAAATTATAAACCCCATAAAACATTCTTTTTAAAATTAACATGTGTCATTCATTTCGTTTTGACGTAATTTATTTCGTTTTCACGCAGACATTATACCNATTCTTTTTAAAATTAACATGTGTCATTCATTTCGTTTTGACGTAATTTATTTCGTTTTCACGCAGACATTATACCTCTCGGTTTGGAGATTTAAACTGCATGAAATGTGGCGAAAAGAGTGCATTAATACGAAATATTTGTATTAACAAAATGTTATCAACAGAAGTTAAAAAACAAAAGCGCAACATTTAGAGTTGCATATATCTTTATTTATCTAATAAACATATTTTCATCTTTGTACGTAATTCCTGCTTGGTGGTTCAATTGGCAAGGTGACGGCATGGCAGCGGGACTTCTTCAAGTCCGATGGTTAAGGTTTATTCTACTCAGGTGGTAGGTAGTATGTAGGTAGTAGGTAGGTAGTAGGTAAGTAGTAGGTAGGTAGTAGGTAGGTAGGTAACTGGACTTAACGTCTCGTCGACAGTAAGAAGCCATTAGAGACGGTNAGTAGTAGGTAGGTAGTAGGTAGGTAGGTAACTGGACTTAACGTCTCGTCGACAGTAAGAAGCCATTAGAGACGGTGCAAGTTGCACAGGGAAGAGAGTGAGTGACTGAGTGAAAATATTTGGGCGGCTCTTAACAGCGAGGTCTTGAGAGCCGATGAGGGCGATTGAGGTGAGTATGTAACATCGCCGGAATAAATGAGCGAGGGAAACGGGAGATCGTCGAGAGAACCCGCCGACCAGTGCCATCGTCCGGCGCGATTNTAGGTAGGTAGTAGGTAGGTAGTAGGTAGGTAGGTAACTGGACTTAACGTCTCGTCGACAGTAAGAAGCCATTAGAAACGGTGCAAGTTGCACAGGGAAGAGAGTGAGTGACTGAGCGAAAATATTTGGGCGGCTCTTAACAGCGAGGTCTTGAGAGCCGATGAGGGCGATTGAGGTGAGTATGTAACATAGCCGGAATAAATGAGCGAGGGAAACGGGAGATCGTCGAGAGAACCCGCCGACCAGTGCCATCGTCCGGCGCGATTCTCTCGTGAGAAAATCCGGGAGTGACCTTGTCAGGTATTGAACCCGGTTCCCCTTGGTGGGAGGCGAGCAGGCTAGCCGCCCAGCTACCGCGGCCCCCACAGGGAAGAGGGGTTGGGGAGGAATGGGAGGCATGGCCTTTGTCAGGGACCATACCCAGCATTCGCCTGGAGTGATTTCGGGAAACCATGGAAAACCGAAATCAGTATGGCCCTACCGGGAATCGAAGCCGGGTCCTCCCGAATGCGAGTCCAGTGAGTTACCACTGCGCCACCTCACACTGCCTATACTCTGGAGGGGAGGGGGGTGGCTCAATACTAATATTTTGGCAAGGAAAGTCTTCCCTCGCCATGCAAAACTGATGTGTACCGAAGTTGTTAGTTTTGCATACGGATAGCTGCAATACTCGTATGATGAATTTTGCTTACACAATCCTCTGAGAATAACTATGTTATTCCATACGCAGCGTCGCACACCTGCTTGTTATGCAATATGTCCTCCACCCATATCGTACAGAATTGTTATACAGGCGGCGTGCGCAGCACCTTCGAACACAATTATTTGATATAAAAGTACGTTTCCGGATATACGTAAGTGTACAGGGCTTCCGTATTACACTTGGTCCAAAGAATCTGTGGTGTTTAGGAACTGAGTTTCCAAACATCCAGTATATATACGCATGCATGTATATCTTTCAGACGAAATTATATTGGAGATATCTTTACTGTACTCGGCTTTAAAAAATGTTTCTGAAATTACATATTATTATTTTTTTAATGCTGCCCTATAAGATTTTTTTAAATTAAAAATAATTGAAACAAGGTGGTATTATCTATCGGTTAGAAGTGTGAGGTGAATACGAGCAGAATTTTCTCCAGGGAAGTCACTCGCTACACAGAACGCACTAGTAGGGTGGATGGCACGCCCTCACTGAAACGAGAGTTGAGTGGAAACTGGGATGGACTGTACGGCTAAGGTTTATGTCATTTAAACCCACTGCCAGACAAATTACAAAAAAAATCCTGATTTAAAAATTGTTAAGTTATGTTTCTGAAAAAAAAAAGCATTGTGTGCTTTTTGAATTGCAATAAAATTTAATACATGTAATTAGCCTAACAGTCGAAAAGTATTAGCATAACTGAAATTATCACATCGGGAAGGATACGCGTTTCTATAGTGTAGTTGATTTTCTTCTGCTGGGACGTCACATCGCGTAAGTGAAAGATAATGAGTTACACGTCCGTGAAGTAAGAAGTCAACCAATCCCTTTTCCACTCACTAGCTAGAGACTTATTCTCAGGCAGCACTTTTTTCCCTTGCAAATAAAGAATACGAGGGAATTAATGCACTATGGAGAATGCACTTCATCTTACGTGATTTAGAAAACACTGTTACCGTTTTAGTAATGTTATTGATTCTTTGTGAGTCGTTTTAGGGAAGGTCTTGTAAGGTCTGTTCCTATTTATACTCGATGTAGGGCTATTCTCTTTCAAAATTCCTGAAAGTATTTTGTGTCGATGGTTGTGCAATGTGGTATCTTTGATTTCATATTTATTGTTCTGTTTTCGTCTAGCGGCGTATTAAACTCAAGAGTGTTTTAGTGCAGTTGAAGACTGCCATACGTGTTACATTGTTCGGCATGAAGGTCTGTAAGTTTCATACAATACTAATTATGATTCCGTCCTATCGTTTATACTTGAGGCCAGTTTGTGAACTTATTTTATATACTGGCCAAGTTTTGCCCAATTAAGATTTCTCGTAATAAGTGGCGGCATGTTTAAGATTCTAGATGCAATTTTACACAACAATTTGAGATAATTATTTTTTATCCAAGTAGTTTGAAAATTAAAATACATAATCGTATTTGAATACTTTATCTCACTGCATAGGTACATTTCGAGAGTAGTGATAGTATTTAAAAATAAATATCATCACTATACTAAGTGAAAATTTTCCCCCCTTAAATACGTTGTTAATAAGGACTTTCGATATTAGACGCTGAATTGATGCTGTTACAGGATGGAAGTACAACATTGCTGTCACTTCGGGGAGGCAGTTTTGCCCCATTATCCGCTGTTAACGTCCCTTTAATATGAGCGTATCCGTTCTCTGTTTGGCTGCGCAAGTCTCTGGTAACAAACCTTGTGTCTGATTGGCTACTGCATGCTACAGAAAGTTTCCCTGTTGGTTGGGCTGCCGACTAGCGAGTATGTTACCCGGCACTGATCGTCATGGGGCCGCGGTGTTGTAGTGGTTAGAATACTCGCCTCCAACCTTGGAGAACTGGACACGATTCCCGGATTTTCGCACGTGGGCATCGTGCCGGACGATGCCGCTGGTCGGCCGGTTTTCTCGGGGATCTCCTGTGCATTCTGGCACTGCTCCATACTCACCTCACTTCACTCTCGTTGGCTTTCAAGACATCGATGTTAAGAGCCGCCCGAATCTCTCCACTACATTCTACTCCGCTGATTGGCGAACGGCGTTCCTGCATGTTGCTGGTCAGAGACGCCATTTTGCAGGCGCGTGCGGCTGCAGTTTGCTGTACAGGCGGACGTTTCACCTCTGTATTCTGAAGTATTCCGTGTCCTAGAGACAGAGCTGTGGGTCATTTCCAAAGCCTGGCGCTACAGGGTTGTTTGTCTCAGTTTCATGCCAAACGAAAGTATGACATAAGTCCGTGTTCGCCGGGGTTCATCTGGGAAGAGTATACAGGCAGGACACATGTCAGGCAGGACACATGTCAGGCAGGACACATGTCAGGCAGGACACATGTCAGGCAGGACACATGTCAGGCAGGACACATGTCAGGCAGGACACATGTCAGGCAGGACACATGTCAGGCAGGACACATGTCAGGCAGGACACATGTCAGGCAGGACACATGTCAGGCAGGACACATGTCAGGCAGGACACATGTCAGGCAGGACACATGTCAGGCAGGACACATGTCAGGCAGGACACATGTCAGGCAGGACACATGTCAGGCAGGACACATGTCAGGCAGGACACATGTCAGGCAGGACACATTGTCAGGAAGGACACGGCGCGTGTGTTCGTGGTCCATCACGCGTCACTCACAGCTTCTCCTCCGGAGGCGACATGCGTTTCCCTCGCGAAGGCGGGAGTTGCGAGCGGGTCCGGTTACTCGACGTGCTCTTATCAGGCGTAGACTGCCCCCCACCCCCGACCCCCAGGAGGGTGGTATTGTCTTCAGGAAGCGGAAATGCGCACGATACAGTTTCCGGCGCTGCGCGGAGTTCAGTTGGTCGTTCACCCCTCGCTCGTGTCGCTGCACCACCCACGCATTTCGCCCGTCCTCCGTCAGTCTCTCAGCCTCCGTCTGTCTGGCACACTATACAGCGTGTCACAAAACTATTGTAACAAACTTCGGGAGGTGATCCCTGGAATCAAAATAAGCAAAACTGGTCCTATGAACATATGTCCTGCAGAGTGTTGTTACTGAGTGACAGACGTTCCACATTCTGGTAACATGCATCACTACCGCCGCTGTGTTGTTACGTTGAACTAACCTTAGCCAGTGATGTGGCCAATGCAAGTCTTGTAACTCAATAACAACGCCTTGTAGGACACGTGTTCATTTGAACACTTCTGACCCAAGGAATCACCTCCAAAAGTTTATTAAAATAGTTTAGATACACTTGGATATATAGTCCATTCACGGCTACTTTCAACTTTTCTGGAGCCCTGCTAAAGTTGTACTTTAAGGATATTTCTCCGCCTCGTGCAAACAAAGCTTAACTAAGTCTAGGAACTTGCCAAAGAGACAACGCACCACATTCGTGCTCACTAAGGTGGGTANGCACACTATACAGCGTGTCACAAAACTATTGTAACAAACTTCGGGAGGTGATCCCTGGAATCAAAATAAGCAAAACTGGTCCTATGAACATATGTCCTGCAGAGTGTTGTTACTGAGTGACAGACGTTCCACATTCTGGTAACATGCATCACTACCGCCGCTGTGTTGTTACGTTGAACTAACCTTAGCCAGTGATGTGGCCAATGCAAGTCTTGTAACTCAATAACAACGCCTTGTAGGACACGTGTTCATTTGAACACTTCTGACCCAAGGAATCACCTCCAAAAGTTTATTAAAATAGTTTAGATACACTTGGATATATAGTCCATTCACGGCTACTTCCAACTTTTCTGGAGCCCTGCTAAAGTTGTACTTTAAGGATATTTCTCCGCCTCGTGCAAACAAAGCTTAACTAAGTCTAGGAACTTGCCAAAGAGACAACGCACCACATTCGTGCTCACTAAGCTGGGTACTATTTTGTAGGAGAGCTATTTCTAACTAGGCATTACCAACACACACACATTTTATCTCTGCTTTTATACATATTAGTTGTAAATGAAATGTTATAATTCATATACAAAAATAAGCAAAGTTCAATTTAAACAGGAGGTAATATACTTGTATTGTAAAATAAGTATAAAACGTTTGTGATACATGACATACTTAGGGAATAACCAAACACATAATACATTGGGTATTTTTCAAAGGTTTTATTCAAAAATGTGAAGAAACCGTAAATAGACTATACTTAAGAGTACATGCGCCCGAGATTGTTTTTTTTTTTCCTCGTCCGGGTCACAGCGATACGGGTGACAATAACACTTGTGGCGAGCGGCCCGTCGCCCCTACGCGCAAGGTCCTGAAATTGACTACGATTTTTCTTTTTTCTTTCCTGTCAAGAGAACTGAGCAGGCACACTCTAAAAAAGCGAATTTTTTTTTACAATTTTTAGAATTTTTTTTTTAGAATCCACTTAATAAGTTAAAGACAAAATTATTCCGGCTTAGAATATGTGTTTTTGTATTTTCTGGTGAGAAGTCACATTCCCTGTATATTTATATACCGAGATACACGTAAACAACGGATGTAACGGAAATATACAAATAATACAACAAAATGTTTAATGCACTAATATAATTGTAGGAGCGAATGCAGTTTGCTTGTTTAGAAACCTACCATACTACTTTGAAGTTTAACTGTTTAGGTTCACTTGTGTGGTTCAGTGGCTAGAGCACCCGACTCTTATTCCAGAGGTGTTCGCTTCAAATCCCTATTCCTGCATGATACATTTTTCTTGTTGTAAATGTTACCAGTGGCCATAAGAAAGTACGAATTTCACATAATTTAAATTATCTTAACCGATTTTGCACTAAAAATTACATTTTCTATACATAAATATAACTTTTTAAAGCTTTCGGCATTTTTAAACATTAGATAAAATGAATTTAGATAAAATAATTATAATTATTTATTAATTTATTGAATCCTTAATGTCTGATCGTTTAACGATTGATTTGACAGTACCGGCCAGCTGCCTGAACCCGCGAGTGTGGTGTGGGAAAGGAGGCGGTCGACCCC
>NQII01003490.1:238248-254561 GCA_002778355.1 Clitarchus hookeri | reverse complement strand
CCCCCTTTGTAGACTAGGTGATGCGCCAAGCTTACCGTCCGTCATGCATCAACTTCAAGCCAGATTACACCTACTTTTGTAATACGTAATATTTTTTCACACTACATACATAGAAGCCACTAAATCTGTGTTATGTAAAGAAGGAAACTAAGCACTGAAGTGCTGCAAGGATCTTTTTTGGAAGTGAGATTAATGTAGCTACTTTTGTGTGAAAACAGGATCCAATTCAGATAAGTAATGAACATTTGAAACTCAAGCAAAGGGAGAGATCAACTTAGCAACAACGTATGGTGAAAAAATATTATCTAAAGAGACACTCGGACGACCGGTGCGTATCAGTGCGCACACACTTGTGCATGTACACGTGTGTGTGCATGCACACGTTTGCACACTTATACATATATACATGCATCCACACACACACACACACACACCCACCACACACACCCACACACACACAGACACAGACAAGACACACTCACACACACACACTCACTCACTCACTCACACACACACACACTCACACACACACAGACAGACACAGACAAGACATACACACACACAGATATATATTTTAATTGTGGAGTTGCTTGGTCATTACGTTTCATTGGCTAGGCCTGCTTCTTCGGGCAGTGAATACAAGTGACGTAACTGCTTNACACTCACTCACACACACACACACACACACACACACACACACACACACACACAGACAGACACAGACAAGACATACACACACACAGATATATATTTTAATTGTGGAGATGCTTGGTCATTACGTTTCATTGGCTAGGCCTGCTTCTTCGGGCAGTGAATACAAGTGACGTAACTGCTTATATTAGAGGTATGATATCGACAAAGAATATGGATATCTGGATTCTGCACTTGGCATCTACCCCGCATGCTACTGTGTGGTCAACAGGTCAGATATTTTTGCAGATCACTTTTGTTGCTCAGTTTTAGTGCACAACTCCATATTTTTGAGGAATTACTACGATAAACCACTTGCGTGTGTACTGCAGCCAGGTGATTAGTTGGAGTTGAAGTATTTGGTATGCTGTGAGCATTCTAATGGTCACCACACTCAACTAAATGTAGGGAGAGTTCAGATCAGCTGTAGCATTCTCCAACCAGAGTTATCTTGGTTGGACAATTTGGTTTTGGTTTTACAGTATTACATTATCCAGTAAAGGATGCAGATCAGACTATCTTTGGTTTGTGTATTTATGCAGGAAAGGAGCTAGTGCAAACAGTGTTGTTCCCATTTATTCAAGCATTGTTGAGAACATGCAGGAGCCTTCATTGCTAGTTGACAAAATGGCTGTACCAAGCATGCACACATGATTCAACAATAGTTTCCCGCAGGCACTTGCAAAGTTACTATATTTGTGGCTATTGGGAAAAATGTTGGTTGACTACATTCCCGGGGATGGCACATGAGGAGTTTTGAGCCTGTAATTACCTCCAACCATACATACTTCTGCCACCTCATTGTTGCTTATGTTCTTGGGTCTGACTTTCATTTTCCAAACACATACATCTGCTGTGTATTACCTTCATTCGCTTGCCTGGGTCTGTGGGTTTGTGGCTGGTATAAACTTTGAACAACTCTGGTTAGGGGCCCTGAACTGAGCCTGTTCTTGCATCTTGCCACTTTCTTACTAGTTTCCATTACTTTTTTATAAGGCTATCGGAGAGCCCAGTACCCTCTGCAGAATACACCTTATTAACTTTTCAAAGTGCCTAAGGGAGCTATGTGTCGCAAGCAAATTCGACAGACAAACTTTTGGCTGCAGATTAATCACGATAAAATAAGTTGCAAACATTTATACGACCAATGGTCTAAAGTGAATACTAAGGGTGGTACAAATCTTTGAAGTTGACCCTGAAGCACTTGTGTACTGCAAATGTTGGAGATAATTTTTTATATGGAACACTGATTGTCTGGATAATGGTTATCTGAACCAAGGTCTTCAAACATCACAACACCTGTCACTGTCATAAAAATATTTTATGTAAATAATCACAGTTTACTACCCTTATTTCGAACTAATCTCCATGTCACAGGAGCATATTTAGGATATAAAAGATGCATTATTAATCCTCATGTCACAGTTAACAAAAATGTTGCCTTGTGTAAATACCCTCAGCCTCACCGTTTTTGAGTAATTTGTGTTTTACTTTCAAAATAATATTTACCAATATGTGTCAGGTGAGGCATGCACAATACCCTATAACAGACTGTTGCGGTTATTAAAGGGAGAAGATTCCAGAGAGAGGTACATTACAGTGGTACTGTAATAAACTATTTCTTCAGTTACAACTTCAAAAATGTGTACCTCCCTTAGAATTCATTTTTGACAATACCACCATGGCAATGCTGACTGAAAATTTTTGTGACCATGCTCTTGGGAAGGGTTTGTGGGCATACATTGTAATGACGCAATATTATTAATTATCAAGGTTCTAGCTGTGGTTCATTTTCTTTTGTTTAGCAGGGTTTTCTAAAATATTATCGGGATTTGAAATTAAAGCCGTGGGAGTTCGTTTATCACGGTAGTTCGTTTATCGAGCATCCGTTTGCCGTTTCAGAAATTGCAGTTTTTATTAGCGTCACCATTAGTAGAATAGAAGCTTTTCCGACTCCATCAACGGTTTTTGTTCTGGAAGCTTTGGATTATCTTTTACCTACGATGCAGTTCGGAGGGCTACGCAGTTCGATATGGCGTGGCGACACATGCCATGCCCTTATTAGGTTACGGTTGGTGCCACCCTGAGGTGAGGAGTGGGGGTAGCCACGAGCGACAAATACTCCATTTGAATATCGTCTGCCAGCAGTCGATAACAGGTAGTAGACTCGCAGTGCTCGAACGGTGAAGGACTAGTAGTTGGTAACCAGCGGTAGACAACCAGCACTCGCCAAGGCCGCGTCGGGCGTGGCAAATAGCCCCCACACCGGCAACTTTAACCTGCTCGTTTATATCTCGGCCAGTGTGGGAGGTCGCTAGTTGCTGTGGCGATGCCAGCTTTCAAGACGTGAATAAATCAATAAACCATTGCGGTGCTGCTCTTTGCTTTTTTATTCGGTGAAACCTGTTCGTAATCGGCATATCTGATTGTATATAAACTATTTCATGTGATTGATAAATAAAATTACAGGAACAAATAAACCGGAACTTGACTTTATTTTCATTGGCGCCTTTTTAGTGTTTCATGCTACGACCAATTGAGCTAACCGAGTTGTAACTTCCATTTGTCAATCCTTGACGTGGAATGATACAAATATGGCGGCCCTAACGCGGGGCTGGAATATTACAACATTATTACTGGCAACACTGGAATTAAATACACCAGTATTTATTTACTCATTATTCTCGTGAAAAATTCATGCACTTGGTTGTTACTGTCTGTACCTAGAAAATGTCACACTGCCACAAGTCTTGTATGCCATCCGGCAGACAGCTTGTCGAGTTATGTGTAAACACTATCGTATTTTCTTTTACATTTTTTTTTAGGAAATACCCACAAAAATAGCATTATGCAACTTTTAAGCCAATTTGTAATAAATAAATACAAAATAATGTGTATAATTTGGTTACATTAAAACATCTGCATTTGTGAAACGTTAATAACTTGTTGTTACACATGGAGCCTCCCCCCTTCTCGTTTTGGGCGTGCATCTGTTCTGGGCACCCCAGGGGGGTTTTCAAGATGTGACTGAATGGGCGAGTGATACAGACTTGATAGTAAATATTAGAAATGTCAGATGTCAAATATATAATTTGAATAGTAATTCTATCGGTGTTACGTAACTGTTTATAAAGACTGGTTTTAAGAGCACATATCACCCGCCATATTGAATTTTTTTATTTATTTCTTCCTAATTGAAATTAAGGAGAATTTATATAAAAGTGCGACAATAGAAGCATAGCTAATTAGTATTACTTTACTCATCATTACATACATAATATATGAACTAGTATGCATATTTATGAAACAACTAACTTAATATGTAATTTTATATATTAATTTATTTTCACTTTTAATGACTACCAGGGAACACCTATTAACAATCTGGTACAAAAATTTGCACAGGAACATGAAATGTAATGCTTCTATAAAGAAACTCTTCTGTTTAGACGCTAAAATTAATAATTTCTGTATAAGGGGCGGTACAGCTTCTTAAGTGTCCAACTGCTAATTTCTGTGAGGCAATGAACGATTATGTCAATATAAGTTGTAAATAGTAAGACTGTGATGGCCGTTGTTGACGAGATATTACGTCTGATGTATATTTTTGTTAAGAAATGAATTGAAAAATTATTTTTAGCTCTTTCATTTAATTAAGACCTCTGTCCCTTAGAGAACCTGGCTATGCCCATGGACTTTGGAAAATTGTAACATTGTGTTCCTCCTATGTACTATATTATACTACCTACTGGTAGGGACTTAAATAAAAATGAATTGTCAGTAATTTGTTGGTCAAGTACTTTTATGTCATAATTACATTGTTGGTACATTTTGAAATTGTAATTTGATACATAGTTTTTTTACTGCTATGTCACAATTTTTTTGAAACATGTACAAAAAGTAAAAGTTTTTTATATACAAACATTAGTGGATCCTTTATCAGTAAAAATTTTCTTCTAGTGGTTCCTTATGTACAGTACAGCACAGCACATTCCAAAGTTCTAGCCAAATATTATTTGTACCATAGTGATCCCTTAAATCGAATAGTTTTTAACTGAATGCATCAGTTCTTACAATGGTCCACAGGAATTTCACTTTTTAAAATATAATTTTAAAAAGTCACATCAAGAACATGGGGGAGGGACTAAATGTACAAGTACAAGACTGCCACAGATAGAGCAAAAATACACCTGATAATGTTCTTAACACCATTTGCACAAAAATATATAATCTTTATCTTTAAAATTTTTAATGCTTAAAATATATTGGTTGGTGCTTATATTAAATGACAAGTTCGGAGGTTTTCTGCAAGCTTTCAGTATATTGTTAACTTGTTATTTTTACCAGTATTTTGAACCGTTTGGTGAGTGATTTCATCAGGGAGCAAATATTGAAATATTATCAACACAGTTACACACACAATTTTAAGCATTTTATTTTCATAAATATGTTTTAATATGAATTTTTTTTTTGCAAAAAGCAGTGTAATTTTAAACCAGACTTTTTTGTAAAGAACACAGTAATAGTTTGTTTTTAAATTCTGTAATATTAAAATGTTAATCTGAGTTCACTATTAAGTTGACAGCTGTTTTTCTTTAAAATGAGATCCTACCAACTGCTTTTCAAAAGTATTTTTTTCAGGTTTTTTTAGATACAAGGATAAAATATTTGCCTGGTGCATGTGCTAATTTCAGTGAATCTTTACTATATACACTGAATTTTCTGCCCACCAGCTCCCAGTTGTTTTGTATGTTTTTATATTTTTTTTTTGTCATAAAAATCTAAAATCTAGAGCAGATAAATATTTTAAATTAAGTCACATTCTTTGATATCATGNCAAGCGGTTTCTTAAGTGTGTTATTCCTCACATTAGCAAGTATGTTTTGTCAAATTATTGTTTGGATTACCAGTAATTTTTTTTTAAATTAACTAAATTATAGTACGTTCACCCATAAATTAGTTGTACACACTCTGAAAATAATGGACTTATTATGACAATTTGATCTGTTTGTCTTTAACAGCAGTGTCATCTATCTTCATAAAAATTATTACTGACATTAACAGAATCCTATCAGGGATAACTTAATGTTTTTGTTATCAAGGCATTCCTTTCAGCACTATTGTAGGCGATGCCTTTAAACATTATAAAACTTAAGCACCTTTATAAATGATAAAATGTTCATCTGTATGGGCACTAATGATGTTTATGGAGTTACATTGTGTGATGCTGCGATGCTTATTGATGAAGGCCTTATGTCACGTCTCCGAGTATTACAGATGTGCTTGTACAATAAAAGTGGTGGTGATGATATATGTTAAGTACAGTTTATGTATAGTATACGTATCACCTGACATACATAGCAAATACTGTAATACACCTGAGATTGTTTAGAAAATTATTATGACACCTGTGTGTAAAATTAATATACTGCATGGAGAATGCTTGCTATTAAAAATATTTCTTCTACACAGAAAAAAAAAGTTCCAATATGTTTTTTTTTTTCTGTGTAACTTCTAAACTATTCAAATGTAATGTCCAATTAAAATTTTTTTTTAGATACGTAGCTACTAAATGTGTGTAATGGCTAATGGTTTTTAGGTTTACTGCTGTTACAAATTACTGTGACTTAGAATTTAAGAAATGTTTTATGAAACGGCACTAAATTAAATAACAGCTTAGGTGATAAAAATGGGTAAGTTTGTTAGGCGTTTGATTATGGAACAGAATTATTTTTATTTATTTTGGAATTTTTTTACTTCCCAGATGTACTTAAATGATTTATGACACTGATAATTGGTAGTAACCAATATGGGACACAATGCCCTTGGGTGAACCTACTATCAGAACCAGCTGTTTTTTCCCGCTGTAAAAAATTTGTTCATTTGAACTGTGCACTGTTAGTTTTCCCATATTTTTTTACCAATAAATTAATAAAATTATACGTAGCCCTAAGTACAAAGAGAATATTTTTTTAAATAAAAATTTATATAAATACTTGTAAGTCATGGTTATGTTAGTGGTAGCAATATGTATTTAAATCAATCAAGTTTCAGTGAAATTATGCAAAGACAAGCAAAAGAGTCATACTAGTTCTGTGCACAGCATCACTGAATGTAGAAATGTACTTGCTCCCATGGGTATCGTGAAACTGATTTACAGAATCATTTAACTTTATGAGAATGGGTATTATTGTCAAATTCATTGCCTTCCAGCTGAGGTGTAATGTTTGAGTTGTCGCTAAAATTTTTGTGGAGGATTTGTTTTGGATGAGTTATAACTTTTAGTGGAGTTGATAAGGCATTTGTAGACTATCCTTTTTGAGATAGTACATTCACTTGTACAGCTTATAGCTGTTGAGAATAAAAGTGGACAGTGGAAATGAAAGAAATCTTTTACGTATGATAGCATTTGGAAGATAGCATGATATACAACACTATGGAATTGTAGTTTTTATTTAAATTACATAATCATCTATGACCTGAACATGAATGGTTACTGCCCCATACACATTTGTAGTTAAGCTGCGAAGAAGTATTTGAATAATTCTTGGTAGCCGAAGGAACAAATGTATCAGTTAATATCTGCTTTGATTCAGAATAACTCGTATCTGTTTATGCAGTGTGGATTTCACTTACGTCACTGTATTTAATGTCAGGGGCTTAAATATAATGTATGAAGAACTAAAAGTAAAACTTTTAGCTCTATCACACTGAGTCCTTTTTGTAAGAAAATGGTGGTTACAGTTTCAAGTTAATGTTTCTAGTAAATGTACATCTGTACACATTCCTTTTATCATCTGGAGTGCAATTGGCATAAGTCTTGTTTGAAAAAATGCCTTGGATATGGCAGGTAGTTAGTTGTACAGTGTCTCTTAAAGATTGCTGTCACAGTGCTGATGAAAATGTTATAAACAGCAAAAATCGTGNGTAGTTAGTTGTACAGTGTCTCTTAAAGATTGCTGTCACAGTGCTGATGAAAATGTTATAAACAGCAAAAATCGTGTGCAGCTGCAACCCATTTCATACCAAACTTTTCTTTAATTTCAAACCAAGTTACTAAGCCACACAGAAGTGCCTTGATGCTGTGAATGTAATGCAGGACTAACTTGAGCAGTTTAGCCTGCAGGTGGGGTGTTCTTCACAATGAGCAGGTTTTACAGGTGCAAAACCTAATTTTCTTCCCTGGCAGGTGCAAGGATTCCTTTGCATTTGTCCAAGCACTGGTTTATTTANCCAGGTGCAAAACCTAATTTTCTTCCCTGGCAGGTGCAAGGATTCCTTTGCATTTGTCCAAGCACTGGTTTATTTATAGGTGCAGTATGGTGCATCTGTTTTACACATACTTGGCAAGGCGGTAATGTTGTCATACCGCACTTTACTGGAATACAGCGGATTCACTCAAGCATTAACGAACTTAGTGATGATGTACCAGAAATGCAGTTGAAAAACCTCATAATAAATTCGGTTTCATACAGTTTTTCTCTTACAGGATAACATCTTTGTTGTAGTTTAGTTTGGCACATGAAAACATAGAAAGCTTTAAATCAGAAGAGGTCAGCACTAAACTAAACACGTTTGAACTTTTAAAACTAACCTTGAAGTGCTACATTTGAATCCACTGGATTAAACTGTTTGGCCTAGGTGACTGTTAAATAGTGGGTAAACGTAGGAACCTAGATGGCTACACTTAAAGTAAATCGTTGATATTTGAGTAAATAATGCATGTTCTGAATGCAGTTTATACATATATGGCATACACATGTTTTCGAGCTGTTNGTAGTTAGTTGTACAGTGTCTCTTAAAGATTGCTGTCACAGTGCTGATGAAAATGTTATAAACAGCAAAAATCGTGGTGCAGCTGCAACCCATTTCATACCAAACTTTTCTTTAATTTCAAACCAAGTTACTAAGCCACACAGAAGTGCCTTGATGCTGTGAATGTAATGCAGGATTAACTTGAGCAGTTTAGCCTGCAGGTGGGGTGTTCTTCACAATGAGCAGGTTTTCCAGGTGCAAAACCTAATTTTCTTCCCTGGCAGGTGCAAGGATTCCTTTGCATTTGTCCAAGCACTGGTTTATTTATAGGTGCAGTATGGTGCATCTGTTTTACACATACTTGGCAAGGCGGTAATGTTGTCATACCGCACTTTACTGGAATACAGCGGATTCACTCAAGCATTAACGAACTTAGTGATGATGTACCAGAAATGCAGTTGAAAAACCTCATAATAAATTCGGTTTCATACAGTTTTTCTCTTACAGGATAACATCTTTGTTGTAGTTTAGTTTGGCACATGAAAACATAGAAAGCTTTAAATCAGAAGAGGTCAGCACTAAACTAAACACGTTTGAACTTTTAAAACTAACCTTGAAGTGCTACATTTGAATCCACTGGATTAAACTGTTTGGCCTAGGTGACTGTTAAATAGTGGGTAAACGTAGGAACCTAGATGGCTACACTTAAAGTAAATCGTTGATATTTGAGTAAATAATGCATGTTCTGAATGCAGTTTATACATATATGGCATACACATGTTTTCGAGCTGTTTTCTCTCAATATGCAGTTTAGTCTCGTGTGCCGCACTTCTGAAGTGTCATCATAGTTAAGCGCTAACAACAACAACAATGTATTTAAGTGGGGGAGGGGCCATCTCCCTTCACATAAGCTTGGCTGCATTTGTTGTGTTTTGGGGGCTGGCAGCGTGGTGCGACCATGCGCTGCCCGCGGGTGTTGCCGGNTAAGCTTGGCTGCATTTGTTGTGTTTTGGGGGCTGGCAGCGTGGTGCGACCATGCGCTGCCCGCGGGTGTTGCCGGCACACGCTCGATACGCGGTGGCGCACCGTGGTGCAGCAGGTGTTACAGCACAAAGAGGTTCTCGCACGAACGCGACTTGCTGTTCATGCCAAGCAGGTGCTTGAGGATCCTCTTGCCGGAGCCGACGCGCAAGCTCTTCTGCTTCTTCTTGCCGAGGCGGTCGCGGCTGCGGCGCGGGTTGAGTTGCACCTGAGCCAGGATGCCGACCAGCAGTTCGTCCACGTTGTGGGCCAGCCCGCTCGACGTCTCGATGAACTTGCAGCCACAACTGTTCGCCAGTTTTCGCCCCACTGCTGACACACACAACACCTGGCTTAAAGAGATGTCCACAACATTATAGAATGTTGGAACATTATAGAATGTTGGTTTGTAGATATGGTTTTTCTGTCTGCACTTTAGTGAAACCCTCTTAAGTAGTTACTTACTAAGTTCATAAATTTTACACCTTGTTTATACACACATGTATAATTTAATCCGTATAATAAATGTTGGTGGTTAATAAGTGTGATTTTTTTCAGTCCATTCAGGAATATTTTAACAGGGTTTTACTGTAAATAATTTGACTTGCCAACTGCTTTGATTTCATATCCTGCTTCTGATGGTTTTGAAAATATTGTGGGTTCAACTATAGCTAAAGTGCTTAACTGATAGTATTGCAACCTGTGGTAGACATGTTTGCATTCCTAGAGGTTCATAATTGTCATTCACTTACAAGAAAATTATCTTTTNATTGCAACCTGTGGTAGACATGTTTGCATTCCTAGAGGTTCATAATTGTCATTCACTTACAAGAAAATTATCTTTTGCTTTTAGTTTCTATGTGAATGTTTTATCTAAGGACTTGAGAGTAGAACATATGGGTGGAAGTATGTTATTTATATTTATGAAACAAGTTCAATGCTGCCATAGGTTAAATTTGCCCACAGGCATGAAAGGGATGATTATACATCAGCTGTTACAGCAGGTACTTCGGTTAGAGGTGCATGGAAATGGAGAAAAATTGAGTTTTCGGACTGATAAATGGCAGTGTATTTTTANATTGCAACCTGTGGTAGACATGTTTGCATTCCTAGAGGTTCATAATTGTCATTCACTTACAAGAAAATTATCTTTTTCTTTTAGTTTCTATGTGAATGTTTTATCTAAGGATTTGAGAGTAGAACATATGGGTGGAAGTATGTTATTTATATTTATGAAACAAGTTCAATGCTGCCATAGGTTAAATTTGCCCACAGGCATGAAAGGGATGATTATACATCAGCTGTTACAGGAGGTACTTCGGTTAGAGGTGCATGGAAATGGAGAAAAATTGAGTTTTCGGACTGATAAATGGCAGTGTATTTTTANCAGGTACTTCGGTTAGAGGTGCATGGAAATGGAGAAAAATTGAGTTTTCGGACTGATAAATGGCAGTGTATTTTTAGATGATAAGTTACAACCCAAAGGTGTCTGAGAAGTCCGTGCCTTTACCCAAGGCAGTAACTGATAGTGGGTGGCCACTGCAAGGTAAATGTTTCCGTTTGGGGAAAAGGCTTGCATGTTAAATTGCATGGATATGTTATTAATTGTAGTACAGATCTGAATGATTACTAATGCACACACTTGTAATAACAATTTACTAGGGCTGGTGTGTTGTGATCATGCTTACACGTTATGATTAAAAAATTTTCTTTATGCAGTTGCATATCTTGAGAATTCTACAATTTCATTGCAGATTTCCCTGGAAGTTATGATTAATAACTTTTACATATTGAATTCATTAAATTTAATGTATATACCGTACATAATAAAAATAAATTACTTTCTTAGTGGTACTATGTCAAACTCTTCCATGAGGAATCTCGTTTTGTTCCCAACCTGAGAAGAATAAATCTTGGCTATAGTGTGTTGATGTTCGGCCCAGCTCACCTGCCATAGGCACTTCCCTCTTGCGCTCGAGGTCCGCCTTGTTGCCGACGAGGATGACGCCCTTGGACGCCACAAAGTCGGTCTTCCACAGGAACAGCAGGATGTCCTCGGCCACCTTGAGCGTCTTGCGCTCCACCACCGAGTACACCACCACAAACACATCTGGGCTGTACGTCGCACAGAAGCTCTCCACCTGCACAGTTGGCCACATTGCTTGGGTCGTGCCGTGGGTTACTTCAGTCTTAAGGGGTTTACACAATAAAAAACATAAGCATTAACCATTAAGCCTCGTCTACACTTGTAAACACATTGTTACATGCTTGCTACTGTGCATCTCTTCCCTTCTTCCATCTCGCCTGAGTGAGCAAAGGAGTGTCTCAAGGCAAGGCTAGTAACCTAGATTTACAAAGGCATGCCGTAGTGATAAGCCTATCGGGACTCGTGCTCCTGTCCTTGGGCGGATTTAATTTCTGGGGTTATCTTTGCAAGAATGTTCTGGTCATTGTCCTAGTCTTTTTCAGCAAGATTCGGGGTGCAGTTACCATTCGAGATTGGGTCGGCGAAACTATTTCAGCTGCGATGGACCTTCAAGCCAACAGTCTAGTGTTTGGAGAGTTGTGCGATATTAAGCGCCAAGTGTGCGAAGACAGCAAAGTGATGAGCCAAAGCAACGAGTGGCGACGAGAGTAACCTGCGGGAGTGAAGTCTGTGGACTGCATCAGTGTAGTGGAGAGTGAGTGAGTGTGTGTGTGTGTGAGTGTGTGTGTGTGTGAATGTGAATGTGTGTGTGTGAATGTGTGTGTGTGTGTGTGTGTAAGTCAGTGAAGAGATTTGGGTGGCTCTAAACAGCGACGTCTTGAGAGCCGATGAAGTGAGTATGGAGTAGTGTCGGAATGCAGGGGTGGGTGAAATGGGAGATCCCCGAGAAAACCTGCGATCAGCGGCATTGTCCGGCACAATTCCCACATGCGAAAATGCGGTGGAGTGTGAGACTGACGGGCGGGACTATTGAACTGGATACATGATTGATAGACATTTGGAATGATGGCAATAGACAGACTGAATATGTGTAAATAATGTGTATGTATTAAGTGACTAACCAAAATAGAGACAGTGATATGGACTTTAATTAGAATTGAGATAGACAATAAAGATTGCACTTGCTGAGAATAACAAGAGTAATAGTGGAGATAGATAGTTTAATGTTGTAAATAATATAGGCTATTCACGGTAAAGTGAGCACTTTTTGAAGCCCTCTTGTTTGGAATAATAGTCAATAAAAAAATTTCATGTAGCCTTAGAAGTTAACTTTTGAGTTTAGTGAAATATCTACTTTGTGTTTATTTCTTACATGGCAATATTTATTTTAAAAAAGTGATGCAAGGATAAAAAATGGCTGATAGGGAAGAGTAACTAGGGCTTCAAAAGTGTTCACTTTACCATGAACAGCCTATAGCAGAGGTCTTTTATTTTTATTAAGACCTCCATCCCTCAAGAACTCGGATANTTCACTTTACCATGAACAGCCTATAGCAGAGGTCTTTTATTTTTATTAAGACCTCCATCCCTCAAGAACTCGGATATGCCTCTGGTATCTTGTAACAATACATATGTTTGAAAACTGTTTCGTGTTGTTATCAAACAGTTTGTAAATAGTTTACAAACACTTTTCAGATTGTTCCCAAACTCTTTCCATGACATTAAAAACATTTTCCACAAACACTATTTCTGTACCAGATTTCCATACTGAAGTTCTGTACAGGAAGTAGCCAGAAGTAGCAGTTGTTTTCATTTGTGCTCTATATCTGGTTATGAATTATATGGCGGCAATTTCATTTAAAGTATCTGGGTTTTTATTTTGATTTTATATTCAAAATGTGTTAATATCCCACAGAACTGGCAGAGAATGAAACTCCTTGGCGAGTTTCACTTTGTTATAATGTTGATGCATGACGAGTACATAGGGTAGGAATTGCGCTGTATTCACACCCTGAGAGGATAATCCTCGGGACAGTCCCGACGTATAAGGATACGCGGGGAAAAACCGAAGTCTAGAGAAACAGGGTAAGTCCCTAGAATTAGCTGATATAAGCCCTCTACGAAGGAATCAAGGGAACCCCGCGGAGAATTAGTGCAGACACAGCTCACAGGAACCCCGAGATGCTTGCCACACCCCTCCCTCTACCATAGTTGGAGCGCCCAAGCAGCTAACAAGACACGAAATCCTACACAAAAAACGCGCGAGGTACACAGGGGATTTCCCGATTTCTCTCGAGAATCTGCTGATAGCCAACTTGAATATAGCAGGAGACGGGTTAAATTCAGGAGCAGCCAAGGTTCAGGATGAAGTGGTAATCAGTTGTTGACGAGGAGTTGTTCGGCAGCCGCGACGCGAGACAGAGACGGCAGTCAGGCGAGAGGCAGTCGTATCACCAGGCCGGAGTTCGGACCTGGCCCAGGCAGTAATGTACAATCAGTTGTTCGCAGTCAATTGTTCGAGAACAATTATCGCCAGCCGAGACGGGAGTAGTGCGGCGGTACAGCCGCGAGACGAGATAGATGCAGCCGAAACGGGAGAAGCCGAAATGGGAGTAATCAGTCGTGTGACGAGAACAGTGCCGAGAATATGAGTAAATTACCGGAGACGAGTGGTAGCCCCAGTCCGAGTGGCGCCATTCCCAGAGAAGGCGTAGTTGTGCGCCGTATGGCGACGAGGCAAGCAGTCAGTCAAACAGTGAGTCAATAGTGACATCACCGAGGAGATAACCCAGGAACAGCCGAAACTTCATGTGTAAATTCCCGAGACAAACCCAGTAAAAGTGCCAAGAATTTATGAGTTCATATCCGAAAACGTAGTGGTGGTTTCCGCGGCGGGGAAGTCAGAAACGCGAGCCGGAAGCAGGACGAGGAGAGACACTCTCCAACAAGGAATGCCAGCCGAGGTCGCAGAGAAAGTACAAGTCCGGGAAACCAATCCCGGACTTCCGAGAGAGTCAGTCAAAGCCGCAGGAAGAAGCCAACTTAGTACAGCACGCCAACGAGAGCCTGTCCGAGGGCCTGAACCAGGGCCACCCAACTCACCATGCCTCAGCTACCAACGAAGACAACTCACCAAAAGCCGCAGTCACAGATAAGTAGAGAAACGTCTCCCTTCAACAACCTTCCCCGAAGCTAGTATTCAGTCCACCAGCCCTTCAGGCTTACGACTGGCAGGGGGCTCAGTCTCGCCAGTGTGTGCAAATACCTATGTGATCTTCAGACCAATAAAATACTGGTATGTTTAATAACGGAGAATACGAGTATTTGTTTACCCCTAATGCAAAAATCACAGGTGCCCTTAGTCTGCACCAAATTAATTTAACTATGTAAACTACTAGCCACCATCAACTCAGGTGGCCTAGTAGCGACAATGTGTCCACACACTCATTTCAATAAAATTATCAATTGTGGACAGTAATCTGTAGCTTGCACACAAAACCTAATATAAGTACTTTTAACAGCTGAGGAGCTCAAACAGTTGGGCAGCTCCAACTGAATAACATCCAAAGACTGGCTTGCTTGTTTCCCCTGCCCAATTACCGAAGATGTGCAGGCATGCAAACAATGTTGAATGTATTCTATTCAGTTGGAAAACAAGAGACTGTGTTTCTTTCTCCAAATAAACCCTAAATTGTTTATTAAATTATTTTGAAACATTTTGTACATTGTTTCAAAACAGTGTTTCTATAACATGTTTCCAAGTGTACACAAGGCTTTAAGTAGTAGAACTTGGAAAGTTTTTCATCACCTTGATTCAGATGTAAGTATACACAACTAATTCCGAACTTCTTACACAGTAGAATAAGTCAGAAAGTAGAAGAACCAGTTCCCAAGTTTTAAGTTTAGGCAACTATATTTCAATTTTGATTTTAAATAGCCAACATTGAAGATTTAGTTCTGTGACTTACTGCTAAAAGCAAATTTATATTGCAAAAATACTATTAAAGAACAAACAATTTTTATTTCGATTTCAAATAACACATTGTAAAAAGCTTTTCTATTGGTCGAACATTGGCAGTAGGATCGTTATTGTGTCAATTACAATTTTGGAACCTACTGCTTACTGCTTAATTTTTTTATTGTATGAACCTTTTTAGTGAGAAGTGGAAGCCATATGGGAACCATTACTTTCAGATCCTTTCTTAAAATTCTAGTTTTCTCAACATGTCATACTNGAGAAGTGGAAGCCATATGGGAACCATTACTTTCAGATCCTTTCTTAAAATTCTAGTTTTCTCAACATGTCATACTATATTTTTCAGTTCTTTGCTGAAGTTGGTAAAATGTCTTTCTTTGTACAGGATGAGTATAAAAGAATACCTCAACTTTGAAGGTCTATAACATCAAAACCAATGTTGGATGTTGGAACTATGACCAATCAAATGAACCGTGGAACCTTGAAGTTTGTTTACCATACATTCATAAATGCTCAATGTGACCACCACGAGCGGCCCGATGACATCTACGAGATAATCAAACTCGTTTCACACTCTTGTCAGCATGTCTGGTGTTACGGTTTGGATGGCGTCCGTAATTCTCGTTTTGACGTCGTCAATGTTAGCCGGCAATAATGGACGTAACACATGATCTTTTATGTACCCCTTAGAAAAACATCGCACGGGGCTTCTTGGGGGCCAGTGATAAAGAGCCTGGTCACCAGCTACTCGTCGACCAATCCAGCGTTGCGGCAACGTCTCGTTCAGGTATCCGCGAACAGCTAGGTGCCAATGGAGTGGCGCACCGTAAAGGAAACATCAGACCCTCCCCTTCACATTGACGTGTCGAATGCGAGCTCGCATCCCCCTCACCACCTCAAACCGAGAGTTACGAACGCCATACAAACCGTAACACCGGACATGCA
>NQII01003490.1:190718-238047 GCA_002778355.1 Clitarchus hookeri | reverse complement strand
GGGAGCAGAGTGGTTATAAATACTATGAGAAGAACCACACATCAAAGAAGTGTCCATTCCATTCCACTTATAAGCATTCCCAACCGAAAAATACCAGCAGACGAATTGAGGGCTTAGCAGCAAGAGATCAATGACTAATAATTAAGTAAATCTCGGATCTACACTTACAAGATCTAATTTTGAAAACAGATCTCGAACGGAAGTTATCCTGAAAATTTGTGAATCAATGCTGCATTATCACATCTATTCACTTTCCATAGACACCAAGTGAGGTGGCGCAATGATAATACACTACCCCCATTCGGGAAGGCCCGGGTTTGATTCCCGGTCCGGCTATCCTGATTTCGGTTTTCCAAGGATTTCAGAAATTATTTCAAGCAAATTATAGATGGTTCCTTAATTGGCCCACCTACATGACGCGTGCACTGCGTTGCAGAATGTCTGAAATCCAGTTTTTTTTTTACGAAACTATTAAATGTGCACCCAATGTGCTAATGTACAAAAATAACACACATGCACGCGCGCACGCACACACACATAGCCCCCTTCTCCGTCTGTTACTTTCAAGACATTACACGCAGTTTTTAGTTTTTAGCTATGTGNCGCACACACACATAGCCCCCTTCTCCGTCTGTTACTTTCAAGACATTACACGCAGTTTTTAGTTTTTAGCTATGTGAAGTACGCTATAGTTCATTTCATATAAGGCCACATTCTGACAGTCAATGAGTGGCAACTTAATATATTGAAAACAAATAACCTGCCATTTACAAAATCCTGTATCAGCTGATGCACGAACGAACAAAAGTTAATATTACGTTGGCTATTCTGAGAGCAGTGCCGAAGCACATCACACAAGCAGAAGATACGCGGATAAGAAAAAGTTCGTAGATTAATTAATACATTTTATTTTACGTGGTCATAAAACAGCAGTTTTTAGTTTTAGAAACGAAACTTCGTGATAAAATAGTAATGTATAGGTGTTCAAAATGAGATGCACAATAAAACGATACGTATCCAAATGTGACGAAAAAATCCAAAGTTTCCAGACTCTCAAACCAGGTGCTGCCATCTTGTGAGTTAAAAGCGCACCATCATTTGCAATATGCCCTTCCATGCCATCTGTTATCCATATCCCGAACTACACCCAGAAACATATTATAGTTTTGTTGTTTAAAATAACGTATTCACGCGCATATACAAATAATTTTATTTTCCCGCGAGCTCTGTATAATTTTTAAAGTAACATATATTTCGTGTACCGCGTTTACGAACGACCCTACACACGTCCACCAAGCTCCGTTTACGAATGCAGCGCCACCCAAGCAGTTCACCAATTGCCACACGGAGCAGCACCTCCTGGACGCGCTGACTCGCCACATCAAAGCCTATTCTTGACACGCCTGTTGATGGCGAATGGATACATAAACGAAAAGACACAGCGATTGTCAACTGTCAAGAATGTGGCCTCCTTATATGGTACACAGTATATAAAAAGGTGTTTCTAAAGGTTTTTTTCTTTCTTTTTTGAAGCATTCTGTCTCAAAATATTTGCATCAGATACGTACAAAAGTGCTCAAGAGGTATGCATTGAACCTTGCTATAGATCCTTTTTACCAACAAGTCCCATAGGTACACGCAGCACGACGAGAACACTGAAAGCCAGTTCCGAGCAGCTCCAGGTAGGTGGGACCCTTCGTACAGGTCCTGGCCGATTCCTTTTCCATNAACACTGAAAGCCAGTTCCGAGCAGCTCCAGGTAGGTGGGACCCTTCGTACAGGTCCTGGCCGATTCCTTTTCCATTTCTGAATGTCTAGTGTTCCCCTACTAAGACCTTGTCACCGTTCGAGGGTACACAAAACATCTAATAAATCAAGTAAACATTTGGTTATAAGATAGCTGATTAGCTGCCATCAGGGTGGTTGGTCAACGATAATACACTTAAGGTGCATGCAGTGCACTATTGTTAATATGCTGATTTAATTGATTTTATTCGCGCGAAGAGAAAAGCGGCGCATGCTAATTTTGTACATGACATGATNATTAATATGCTGATTTAATTGATTTTATTCGCGCGAAGAGAAAAGCGGCGCATGCTAATTTTGTACATGACATGATAGTAGTTTATGAGTCAGCTAAGGAACAACCTGAAACAGTCCTCAGAAAATATTAGCTTATGTTTGAACCATTCACCAACCTCCATGGCCACTTAATCTCGTACTATTAAACTGCGTGTCCTGCTGTGGCCTATAGTTAGAACTGCAGTAATAGTAGGATGCTCTCCACATTTCCGATTAATGCCACAACAGGCTAATTAAAGTGATGAATTACATGTATGATGTATTAACTATGAGATGGCTAATCTTGCAAGCCCAGGGCTGAAGCTGAAAATTCTTGCCCCATCGGGGATCAATCCCATGCCGTCTGATAGNCCCCATCGGGGATCAATCCCATGCCGTCTGATAGGTCTAGCTAGCGTTTTAGTGCCGTAGACAATACACATATCATTATAAATTATTCAAAACACATGTTGACGATGATTACGTTTCTCGGAAAGCGATTTGTGTGCAGTAGTGTTGGAGTAGTTGTGAAGATAGATGGCAATGGGTACAAGCCATTACACTGTAAATGAAAAATACGGATTATCTCCGTATTTCCTATAACTTCGAGTTTCGTGAACGAACACTGCAGAGTAAACGAAGATTTCTTTGTAACTTGAACATGTAAATTATCGTCTCTGCGGCAGTTAGGATATCGATGCCACTTAAACCTATTCACTTAAATACCAAAAAGTAGCATGATATACGTGTAACAGTCNGGCAGTTAGGATATCGATGCCACTTAAACCTATTCACTTAAATACCAAAAAGTAGCATGATATACGTGTAACAGTCAGCAATACTTAAAGCACTCTTAACATTACTAGAATCTGCACTAGTTATGGATGTCGGATTTCTATAAATCACAGCATCGAACTTCGTAATGTAATGTAAAATCATTTAACTTTTCTTGCCTAGAAAGGAAAAAAATTATCATTAGAGAAATGAATTAGGAAGTAAACACAAGTAACNATCATTTAACTTTTCTTGCCTAGAAAGGAAAAAAATTATCATTAGAGAAATGAATTAGGAAGTAAACACAAGTAACTTGCGTTCACTTCCTAAAGTGTCCTATTAGTCTAATTAATTTCTTTAATGATAATTTGCGGCAAGTTCAGCACTGTTAAAAACGTTTGCATATTCACAGAAAGATTTAAATAAATGTACCCAAAGCTAATTAATACACATTGCACCATTGCATTATTTAAACATTACTCTGTTTTACTTCAATAAACCGAATAACCAATTTCAACAGTTAAACCTCTTCAACAAGAAGAAGACTACAGAAGACATATTTCAATAGTGAACATCCTTTTGAAATATCTGCTGCAACGTACCGACATTTCGGAAGCCGGGTGGTCCACAATTTCCAACTCAGCCTCCTGCCCGTCCAGCATCACCGAGACTGTCTTCTGACCAAACTCTTCATCTGGAAACAACCAAACACATGGAATGAGGTGTTTGCAACTTTCAATGTTGTGTAGCCTATTCGCGTTTACTTCAAAGCACCAACTTTTCTAAAGAACCACTACAGCACATTCTGTTACTTCCAACTTTCCTGAAGTCCTGCTAAGGTACCACTTTCAAGCTATTCCTGCACCTCATGCAAACAANATTCTGTTACTTCCAACTTTCCTGAAGTCCTGCTAAGGTACCACTTTCAAGCTATTCCTGCACCTCATGCAAACAAAATTTGTCTATAAAATTACACCAAAGGGACTATGCACCACAATTTTGTGCACTCAGTCTAATAATATTTTGCATGAGAACTATTTCTTACTAGGCATTAACAAACACATCTATTTCCTGTCTGTTTTTATTCGTTTGAGTTATAAATGAAATACTATTTATAAATAAAATATAATTAAAAGTTTAGTTTAACCAAAAATAAAATACTTTTATGATAACAGAAGTATGAAATGCTTATGATATATGAGATATTTAGGAAACAACTAAACACGCCATTTATGGAGTGATTTCTGAAAAGTTTTATTCAGAAAGTGTGAAGATACCTGCTACCGACCGTGCATCCTGCCACACGTAAACAAAATGTAATACATTCTAGGGGAAAAAAACACCAAAGAAAGGCCAATGCATGGGATTTGTATGCTGCACAGATAATCAAAAATAATATATTTATACATAACAGTTAAATAATTTTCATATATTACATTCCTGAATACCTAGCAGCATAAAATTTAATTTACAAAAGTTCTTAGAAAAGCCTAGTAATATTTCAAATAAGGACTTGTTTTACTGGTCATTACAAATAATATTTTTTTCTGTATATTTTAATTCATATTGTCTATGAAATTAGGCCTAATATTACAATTTAAAAAATATCAAAAGTTTAATTAATACAAACAAAGAAGGTAAGTTAACATTAGCGGAAATATAAAATGCCTGTGGTGTACAATTTATTTAAGAAATAAACAA
The DNA here is from genome assembly GCA_002778355.1 of Clitarchus hookeri. Classification (NCBI taxonomy): domain Eukaryota; kingdom Metazoa; phylum Arthropoda; class Insecta; order Phasmatodea; family Phasmatidae; genus Clitarchus; species Clitarchus hookeri. Next base: position 233,511 of record NQII01003490.1, on the reverse strand, counting down.
GTATGTCATACATGGAGTGATTTTTCAAATGTTGGATTCAGAAAGTGTGAAGATACTGTGAATACATTATAGAGAAATTGTTTGTGTCCCCACTTTTATTTCTAAAGACACAAATATAATAGTCACATGAGTTAACATTTTGTGTGCGCGTGTTTGGAATTTTTACAAAAACCAAATTTATGCTGCTGACAGTTATTGAGCACTTTTGAAAGCTCTGCTTAGGACCTGTCTTTCCTTTCNTATATATACACACACACACACACACACACACACACACACACACACACACACACACACACACCAGTGCATACTGTAGCACATACATAGACAGCAATTTTTTTTTCAAAGGTTGTTTTCAAAAGTGTTTACTTTACCGTGAACATCAATTACCTAGAGTTTCAATCCTTACAAAAATACAAGAAAGTTATAAAGTGTGGTTCATTTTGCAGACGTTCTTGGTAGAGAATGCTAATTCAGAGAGGTAGACGTAGATTTTGGCTTTTACTCATCTTATTTCTAAGAAAGAAGATGGACGTAAAAAGTCTAATTTCAAGTAGGCCTTCTAAAGATGTTGGGGATGTGTGTGGGTGAGGTGTTCAAATGTAAAATATNTAAAAAGTCTAATTTCAAGTAGGCCTTCTAAAGATGTTGGGGATGTGTGTGGGTGAGGTGTTCAAATGTAAAATATTAAGATTAAATGCTCAGAATCACTCTGGACTGCAGAAAAGCAAACCAGAAATCAACTTTAAGATGAGAAGGTAAATCTTTAAGACTTGTTTAGACGATTGTAATGTTATTTTTCTGGAGTAATGCATATGGTTTTATTGATTAAAAGAATGTGGCCACACTGGTGGAGCTAAAGCTAGCTACTTCAATAATCTTTCAGATAAATGCAGCTCGTCAGGATGTACGCAGAGAACAGCGCCAAGTGTGATTAACTTGGAGCTAGTAAAAGAAGAAAACAAAACTCTTTAAAGCAGCTGTGTTTGCGAAACAATGTTTGACGGATATTCTATTAATACGTGGTACAGTCAATAAGTTCATGGACATATTTTGCGTGGCTGCTTAAACTTAAGGAGTCAGTCCATGAGCTTATTGAACGTCTCAGTAGTGCGTGACTGTCTACACCAGTGGTACTCAGACTTTTTTTTAGGGGGCCATATTAAAAAAACTAAGATCGCCGCGGGCCGCACTTACGACACTTGACATAATAATATTTGTGAACTAAAATTAGGTAGGTAATTCGACGACATTTAAAATTCAGAGTGTCGTGTNACACTTGACATAATAATATTTGTGAACTAAAATTAGGTAGGTAATTCGACGACATTTAAAATTCAGAGTGTCGTGTTTCGTCTTGCAAGTCGTTTGTTTTTTCGTTCGATGCGGTGATGCTGGGCGGAGGTAGTACATAAAAAATATGTACAGAAGTCGCCTGACTGATAAAATAATGAAAAATATCATCTAGTTTCATGAGTGACTTTAACTTTTAATAAATTCGTATGTTGTATTGTTTTTTATTTTTGTAACAGACACCCTAAATATAAGAATTTGGTAACTTGTATCTACTGAAGCCGGCGGCCCGCGGCCCGCAGTTTGAGTACCCCTGGTCTACACTCAAGACATCAGTCTACGAACTTATTGAACGTCGCCGTATTGCGTGGCTGCGAAACTCAAGGCATCAGTCCACGAACAACTTATTGAACGTCGCCAAAGTACTTGGTTGCCTATATTCGTCGGCACCAGCCGGCTCACAAACTTATTTACTTACGTAGTATAATTTCACATTACTTTGTTTTCATTTCAACATGTTACCTGAAAAAGATAATAATCCACAATACCTAAATTTACAAGATATTTTACGTGAAATAAAGTTACTTCTTCACGTACAGATCGGTGTAAAATATTAAATGTAGTCCAAGATCGAACAGTTTTCAGAAAAATAACTCCCAAACGTAATTTTTGAAATGGTTGGCAGTACCGCCAGAATTTTTATAGAAGATGAAATTTGCCGTAGTGTATGTCCAAGTCACAGACATCACTGCCGTTATAAAATCTATCACGTACAAAAATACAGTTTGTGGAATATACGTGATAATATTCTGTAATTCCACGTATTCTGTACGTTTGAAGACGTAAGAGCACTCATGCGCTTAAAAAGAAAAAAAGTGTAAAATGGGTGTGGGTATAGGCTAAACACATCCAAATAAACAGCTTTGAAATTGCTTACACTGGTCTGAAAAGGGGGGAAATCCAGTTGGGAGCTCACTTCCCCTATTGCAATCCTCGATGTCACTACATAGGCCATAGTAATTGTATTTGTATTATTTATTTCTAGCAGTTGGTATGAAGTCATGAAAATATATACTCTCTGTATCACCGGTTTTGCAGTAATTTTATAACTCTATAAAGGTAGAACTTAATCTAAATGGATGGTAAGAAATCATTGAAGCTGCCGCCCAACTGGGAGAATTAATAAGGCCATCTGTCAGAACCAACACGAACATCCATCTACTCTTTGGACAGGTTTCTTTCTTTATTTTTTTGTAAGTGATAACGGAAGGCAGTGCTACTCTGTGTAAAGGACGTGGACGCCGTTTAATATAAGACATATTCGGTTGTGCTTCACTATTTAAGTAATATCGGAACTGTAGCTAGAAACTAAAAAAAAAAAAAAAAGTTGGGCTGTAAGGGAGGATCAGCGAGTGTCGAGGATAGCGGATTTCCCGTTAATGATATTTTTAAATGTTGACACCATTTCGTACTTGGTAGTTATTTGTCAACCACTTAGGTTTTACACATATTTAAGAAAGTATGCTCTTTATCAGGGCATAGCTTCACAGGTCTGCCTAAGGTAAGCTATAGTGGTTGCCAAATTGCCTTTATATNGTATGCTCTTTATCAGGGCATAGCTTCACAGGTCTGCCTAAGGTAAGCTATAGTGGTTGCCAAATTGCCTTTATATGCAAGACAAAGTTGACGTGGAACTTTGTGAGGTGAAGACTCTCGTATAAGAAGAGCCCCAACGGAGGAAAAACATTCTTCCCCACTCTACCCCACTACCAACCCTTCCAAAATACCTTTGTATCTACGAAACGTGGCGGCAGATACCGTTATGTTATTTTTTTTATTTTCAACCCCGTCTTGTCCTTCATATTGATTTAACCGATTCGTCACCGTCATCTCATCTCAAGCACTCACGAGGCTAGCCAAAAACCACAGGCTATTCACGGTAAAGTGAGCACTTTTGAAAGCCCTCTCATTTGGAATGAGTCAAATATATTTTTTATTTTAGCCGTAGACGTTAACTTCCGACTGCGGTGGAATACACACACCGTGTTTATTACTTCCATGGTAATACATATTTTAAAAGGTCATTAAAGTATAAAGTATGGCTGGAAGGAAAAAGTAACTAGGGCCTCAAAAGTTCTCACTTTACCGTGCAAAGCCTATACTCTTAGGCACAGTAACTGACCTACACTCTTAGCGGCTGGCGTTGGATCAGAACGGAGCTAAACAACTCTATGTTTGTACACAAAACAAAAAGTTGAAAAATGTCAACATTTCTTAGCAGCCTCCCTTAAAACTACAGAAGAAAACATTTAACGCTAGACAGGCAGGACCTGCGAATTGTTTTGTGTGATTGTCTCTGTGTTTGGCCAGCACAAACATTACCGAATTCTTCGCTTTTAACCGTCGGATAGTCTCCCAAATATCACGACTCAATACAGGCATCTCCAACCTAATGCGATAGAGATGAATTCGGTGATGATTACTGACACTGAATTAAATAATGAGAGAGAGAGAGAGAGAGAGAGAGAGAGAGAGACAATAGAAGATAAAGATAGAACTACACTCACAAACCCTTGTCTTCACTGGACATGCAGCCCTACAATCGGAATCTATAGAACCCAGAATATCGCTTTGACATTAATATTTTCACATTAAAAATCATAGTGCCTAATTGCAAAAACAAACACCGTCACCGTCGGATAATTTACTGAGCTACGTGTTATATCTTGACAAAGTTGCACGTCAAAGAATAAACGCTAGATAAGATAAGGCAAAAGACGAATTTGACTTCGGCCCATTATTGACAGCGGTAAAATGATACCTGACGGACTCGTTACTAGAGACATGCAAAATTCGCGTTATTATTCGGCATCAGGATAAACTTCACAGTACTATATGTAGTGGAGCCGACGTCGTTTCTCCATTGGCTGCTGCATAGATGTGAAGTCACGCCCTTTCTGACTAAATTGCACGTGATTAGGGCACACAATTGTAAAGTGTTCATTTATTGGGGCAGAGTTATCCAGAACGTGTCAGATAAATTATGCTCCAATGGAAAACGTATTGCAAAGGTAAACGTGTTTAAAGTTTTACGTTTTCCCAAATAATAACGCGAATTTTGCAGGTCTCTACTCATTACTGAAGTGACTACGTTGTTAGGTGAGGGAAAATACGTTCCGTCATGTTTTACATGGTGTGAGATAAGCGATTAGGTTAATGTATTGTTATTTTAACCTTTTAATGACGCTATTTATGCTGAGGAGGAGCTTTTCATATATTCTTATCGAAATTTACAACTAAAAATGACAGCCACCTCCATGGTTTTCCAGATTTCGAATCCGAACTATGTGATCCGAACAAAATACTATTAGGAGTATATAACGAGAGAAAAAGAAAGTTCCTGAATAGCAAAGCTGAAAACGCAGTAAATCGTACTTAAAAAAGGTACATCCGTGCCGTTCATTGACGAGAAGGTAACGGTGGTTCTGACACAGCTGCTGCAATTTATTTTCTCGATGTCTTGCTAAAAATCGACAAGGCAAGGCCTTAACACAATTGAAAACTTTAGCATTTGACTTTACGTTTCGGATTTACGTTTGTTTGTTTCCTATGGAGTTTGGCACAATGCAACTGCCAAAGTTAAAATCAGGCTTGACTTTAGGATTTCGAAAACTTTAAACTTAATCAATTGGACGTAATATACTTATTAATGCTATGTATTATATTAATAAATAGGCACATAAACTACATCAGTTGTTGTTTTATAATGATTTACGTAGTGACAGTATTCACATGTTTACGAAAATTATAAAACATTCTCGGTCGTTTTATTTTTGTAAAAGGAACAGAAACACAAAGTCAAATGCTAAAATTTTTAATTGCTGGTGGTTTTGTGGTTTTTCCCTCCCTCTTCGAAATATGAAGGGCGCATAAAAAAAAAGAAATATAGTTAGTTATCAGTAAAATATGGGATTATGTAAATAAAATGGTACCTATAATGAAACGGTAAAAACTAGTAGTAAAATAAAAATATACAGATGTCCACATCTACTGTTGTTCTTTAGCTGAACATTTTTTATATGTAATGTTTTATCAATCCCCTCCAACTAAAGTTCTGCCTACGCCACTGGTGTAAAGGGCTTTAAAGGTACTGCCTACCGGGTGGCAGCTGCCAAATTTAAATAGGAAATTCCATGTTAAGGAAATTTCGCCTCTGTGAGTTAATTTTAAAGATAGGCGTTTCAAACAAAATGTGTGCTTCACGAAATTTTTAGGAGATATTCCCTACAGCGAAGATGTTTCCATAACATGCATAGCCTATTTGCAAGGAATTTTTAAAACGTATGTTTTACAAAAAAAGTATATACTGTTTATCTATATTGAAAATATACGTTTTTAGGGATCCTCTGGTAACAATTTCGCGAATAATACATTTTGTCTAAAACGCATATGTTTAAAATTAACACACTGAGGCGAAATCTCCTTAACGTGGGATTTCGTATTTTGATTTCGCAGCTGCCAGCCGGTAAGCAGCGCTCTTATGGAGGACCAGTCCCTCCCATCTTGGATTTTTAGAATTCTCGCAAAAAAAAATCTGCATTACAGATTTTGTAATAAATTTCATGGAATGACAGAACATGGAACAATCCTTTGTACATGTTATGAAGTTGGCATTACTTGGCTACAGTGGCTAGTTTAACTGCCGTAGTCGCCTGCCAGGGAAAATCATTTATTTATTTCTAGCTGTTAGTAGTTCAAAATTAATAAAGACGGTGAAAAACTAACGACTTGATAAAGCGCAAGAAAGTATTATTTAAGCTATGTCGTGCGGGAAATTTTCGTTAAACCAACTTAAATGTAAGTTATGACGAAAAATGGGATAAATCCAAGATGGCGGGGACTGATATCCGTTGTCTGTATCGCTTGTGCCGGGAGGGGCCAGGCGCTCGGCAAGGGAAGTGTAGAGGCTCGCGGTGTTCAGCCGAAGGCAACAGACGTGGGCGACGGGGCGAATACGGAGGAATAGCAGGGCAGAGAGAGAGAGAGAGAGAGAGAGAGAGAGAGAGAGAGAATGATAGAGCGATGCCTCGGAGGGACGGAACAAGCGGCGACGGGAAAGGAGTATCCCGCGAAGCGCCGGCGGCTGACACGAGACCTCTCCAACCTGCTCGCTCCTTCAGGCTGGGTGGCACTTTCTTTCCCCGCTCGGCCACAGTGTATATATAGTCTATTCGCGGTTTCTACACACTTTTCGAATGAAACCTTTGAAAACTCACCCCACGTAAGACGGTGTTTTGTCTTGTTTCGTAAATATGTCATGTATCACAAACGTTTTATCCTTGTGTTAACATAAAAGTACCTTATTTTCGATTAAATTAAACTTTTACTTATAGTTTACCTATGCATTATCGTATTTCATTCGTGATTAATTATGAACAAAACCAGAGAGAAAATAGGTGGGTTGGTAATGCCCAGTACGACATAGTTCTCAAGCCCCTGTCACACTGTCAAATATTCGCATTCAACTATATTTTACATTAAAATTTGAAGACAAAATACGGCCATCAAATTTTTGCTTTCAAGAAATTTTATCAAATAATCTTGAATGTGTTTGAAAACGAGTCACACTGTCAAATTTTTTCACTGGGGGAGTCCAATTCAAGTTACTATTTAAAAATTATTTTCATAGCGAGATATTGCTTTTGTTTTTCCATGCAGTCCACTGCCGGAAGAAATGTAAGAAATATTGTAATTTATTTTTGCTTCTTTACTAAATTCAAATTATATTTACCAGAAATGTTTCACGCTCAATGAAATTTAATGCCTCCGAGTTTGTAATATTATGCGCAATATTCACTTAAAATAGCATTAATGCCCAGAGAGATTCTACATAATTTAATTATCTTCATAACCTACTTCGTTTCCAACAATTGTTCGTTATTTTAAAGTTTCTAAGCGTAAATTTTTGTCGATTCTGATCCACTGAGATCGTAAAACATAAAACAAATTTTGGAACCGGTCCAATATTCAAATGTTTGATGGAAACTGAAGCCATCCAACTTTTCAGACAAATATGGCGGCGTTTATGACGTTTCGATGACGTCATAACTCCAATGTTATTTGACCAAACTTATTGGAAGCAGTTTGATGGAAGACATTTGGCAGCGTGACAGGTGCTTTATGCAAAATATTATTGTACTGATTGCGCAGGACTGCGATGCGCTGTCCCTTTGATGTAATTTTCTATACTCGGTTGACGTTTGTTTGCACGAGGCGTAGGAATATCCTGGAATCAGAACATTAGCAGGGCTTCATAAAAGTTGGAAGTAACCGTGAATGGACTATAGCTGTGTATACAGAGATGGAAGAGCAGTTTATCCCGCGAACTCCAAAGCCACACGTGGCAGCAAAATGGCGTCGCCGGCCGCCAAACAGCGCCTGGTGACTGACTGACTGCTCCTAACGACCTCGCGATTGAGCGTTGTAGTCACCCTCAGCGTTACACGTGTTGTGTTGGCGTGAGGAATGGAGATTTGAACAAGGTATAAGCCGTCCACGGTAAAGTGAGCACTTTGTAGAGGCCCTAGTTACTTTTTCCTTTCAGCCATTTGTTATCCCTTAACCACCTTTTAAAATAAATACGGCCATGTAAGTGATAAACACAATGTGTGTATTCCACTGCACTCGGAAGTCATCGTCTATGGCTAAAATTAATTTTGTTTATTGACGATTATTCCATATAAGATGAATTTAAAGAGTGCTAACTTTACCGTGAATAGCCCATAGTTAGGGGCACTTTTTTTTCGCGAAAAGTTTTAAGGAGAAGTTGTGTTCTAAAACACTTTAGTTCAGAACCACTTTAGTTATTGAATCATTTGAATTGCTTTGCATTTTACAAACTCTCTTCACACAAAGACTAGCGGCCAGTAGCCAAAGGAAGACTGCAAGTGTGCACATAAGATATTGAAGTCTAGCCTGCGCGTAAACCTTTCTGCGAAAAAAAAACATGTACATATTCCTACCATCTACAAACCAAGAGGAATTGTAACATATTTTCTGTTACTTTACACAATTTCCTCGATCCCGCTGGTACGTTAATTGCCATGTGTGGTTTCGCTGTTCGTGTTAACTTTTATTGCTGGCAACAGGTGGTTAGAAAAGTCTTCAGTTTACACGCGATCCGCTTGTACAAGTTTCGTCTGAACCCTTCTGCACGACCTTGAAGCCACTGCGTTGATAAGAGAGCGATGAATGGGGGGAGGTATAAACAGGGTAACCTGTTTTTCGCGAAAAGATTTACGCGAATGCTATACTTCAACGTCCTATAATAATACGTGCAGTTTTTATTTGTTTACTGGCCACGTGCCTTTGTCGAGAGACAGTTCTTTACCTGACTGGGCCAATCAGAATTAGGTAACTCTGACACCGAGTGTCCGTAATTTGCGGGCAGACACCTACAATGCGTGACAGTTAAAATCATCCAATAACGAAAGTGGATCTGAGCTCTACTGTTCTGGAGTGTAAGTAATCCTGCAATCTTTTCGCGAAAAACAGGTGGCCGCAGGTATAGAGGGCCTGCGTCTCACATATATCCCGGGGTTTCACTTGAGCTTTTCGAACAGTATTCGACATTGAAGGCTGTTCGCGGTAAACTGAGCACTTTTGATAGCCCTGCTTACGATCTACTTGTATGCACATTGTGTATTTATTACTCCCCACATTTAAAATTGACATTGTAATGTGCCTGATCACTTTATTCATGTGTCGGTCAAGCGTAATTGCGGAATAATTACAAAAGTAAATATTTTTCAAATTTGGTAATAATTCTTATACTTACATGCACTTAAAATACAGAGAACAAAATAAATTATTTCAGTAATCAAAAATGTTTACCTAACAATTTTAATTCAATGTTAATCTATGGAACTACTTTCCCTCCGTCGTTACCGACTTTACTTGGCGCAGGGCACTCAGTGTACCTCTTGGAATATAGGTCAAGCGGGTAAGGTAGGAGCAAAGACATCTTTCAAAGGTTGATTTCAAAAGTGCTCAATTAATCGTGAACAGCCTATATTCGACAATATGGAACCTTTCGCACCACTCAGTAGCCAATCGGATAAAAGATCTACCCCCAGAGTCGCGTGCAAACAATCAGCGAGTGGGTAAGCGCACATGAAATGAACCGCTTCTCCGTTTCACCTCTGTGTAAAGTTCAAATGAAAAATAACCTTGGCGCAGCTTTAAGGGAGGCAGTGTAGGGGAGGGCTCTCTCAAACGCTCACCACTGAAGGGAGGGGAAACCACGTGACATTGCTGGCGCTATACATATGAAACTGATAGCATCGCTCTCTACTACCACGTTGTTAAATACTTAGTTGTGCGACTTAAGTCTTTTAGACACGTAATATGCACGTGCGGAGCAGCTCTCGTGCAACCGCACTCGGCTGTCGTCACTAATGAGCTGAACAACCCCACCCCTTTGTGGAGCGGCAATGGACTCGCCCGACGCGTTTGAGACTTCCGTGCGTAATTTTTTTTTATTTGAATTTCACTCTAATGCCCATTCACGGTTACCTTCAACGTTTATGAAGCCCTGCTAAAGTTCTACTTCCAGGATATTTCTCCGCCTTATACTAACAAAACTTAGTCAAGTCTAGAAAATTGCACCAAAGGAACAACACGCTGCATTCGCGCGCACTCAGTTTAATAATATCCTACAGAAGAACTATTTCCTGCTTGGCAATACCAACACGTTTTCTCACTGTTTTTATTCATATTAATTATAAATGAAATAATATAATTTATACATAAAATATAAGTAAAAGGTAAAATTAACTAAATATAAGGTATTTTTACGTTAAAATATGTATAAAACGCTTGTGATACATGACATATTTAGGAAATAACCAAACACGTCATAGTTAAGGTGATTTTTCAAAGGTTAAATTCATAAAGTGCGACGAAACCGCAAATAGACTATATTTGTCTACTATATGGCTCAGTAGATTTGCCACTTCGTTCGCCTACGACATCGCAGCCCGGGCGATATCTCGACACATCGACACCAAAAAGATATCTTTTCAAGGTTCACAAATGCCCTAGACGCCGACTTAGGTAAATTCTTGCCATTGTGAAGGTGGGGATCACTGGTGTGTCAGCTAGTATTTTAGAAGGGCTCCCTGGAAGAAAATCGGTTCGGAGGGGCGGGATTGCATATCAATTCGACTCCGTAGAGATGACGCCTATACACGCAATACTGCAATATTAGCAATATAGTCTATTCCCGGTTTCTTCTAACTTTTCGAATCAAACCTCAGAAAAATCACCCCATGTATGTCGTGTTTGCTTGTTTCCTAAATATGTTATGTATCACAGTACCATATTTTTTGTTAAATTGAAAGTTAACTTATATTTCATCTGTAAATTATAATATATAATTAGTATGAATAAAACAGTGATAAAGTAGGCGTGTTGGTAATGCCTAGTAAGAAATAGTTCTTATGTATGCAAAATATTATAACACTGATTGCGCATGAATGCGGTGCGGCTAAGCTTTGTTTATACGAGGCGGGGGAATATCCTTGAAGCAGAACTTAAGCAGGGCTTCAGCAACGTGTGCAGTAACCGTTAATGGACTATACTTAAAAATCAGGAACACTTTTGATGTTGAGATACTTGGCTAGCCATATTAGCCAATGATATCAATGCCAGACCACACGTTTATAACTACGCGTGCTCCCGTGATATCTATTAACGGTTTCAGTCAAGAAGTTACGAAAGAAGTGAAAATGAGAAGTCCAATTTTAGGAAGCAATTCGTGATTTTCTAGCCTAGTTAATCGTGTTCATGTGCCAAATAGAAACTGAATTCAAATGAAACCTGAAAAAATAAATCCTTTTAGTTTTTAAGAAATACAGTACGGATGACGTATATTTTCACATTTACACTTCTGAACATTAAAATTGCAACACTAAAAAGAAACCCCTTGGAGGACCCTACATTGAGGGAATGTGTAGAGCAGGGTAGGATAAATGCGTGATTAGTTGTTCAGATGAGTGAAGCAGCGAGTGCACCAATGGCGACACTGATAAGTAGGGCCACCTACTTTTCGCGAAAAGATTCCAGGACTAGTTGTATTGCAAAACACGGAGTCTGACACGCCTGCCAGCCATTCACGGATGTTCAGTGTCGCGGTAACTTCAATCTGATTGGCCCAGTCGACGAGTAGAAAATATATTCACACACAGACACGCGGCCAATATCCTACCCTGCGCACTAATATTTAGTGCACAGACGGAACGAGCATGCCTCGAACAGGTTTGCGCCTTTGACCGCGGGCTGTCAGGCCCGTTGATTATTCTACCGCGAAATTGGGTATGCAACCATAGCAAAGTAGATAAGAGGTACGTGGGTCGAGGAGGGACGGGCTGAGCAGCGCGCAGTAGGCTGATGGCCCCGTTGCAACAATGAGTGCGAGGACACGCATCTGGTGCGCATGGCGATCACGGGCCATAAAGCGACATCAAACACCCTTGCCTAGGTGTCCCCTCATGTGGCATGCAAATCTTTGTCTGCACGTACGGTGCGTAGCCGTCTGCATCATTAGGGCATCATGTCCAGGAACCCATTACCGCGGCTAATACTGACTGCTCACCACATGCGCATGCGGCTACAATGGTGCGTGGGAACGTTGCGCCTGGATACGGACGAATGGCATGTCATCGTCTTCTCAGACGAATCTCGCTTCTGTCTGCACCATCGCGGTGATCGCATAATGTCCGGCGGCACCGTGGTGCACGCCTGGCCGAGTCTTGAACAGTGCACCTTCATCTTTGGCATGGGGTCCCATCGGATTCCAGTCTCGCTCGCACCTAGTCCGGATGCTGGTATCCTGACCAGCAACCGTTCCATCGCGGAGCTGTTGGAGACTGTAATTGTCCCCAAGTATGGGGCCCTGTACCAACAAGACAGTGTGCGAGTCGCACACATCGTCCGTTGGTTCTTGGATGACAACCATGTCACGCTGCTTTCTTAGCCTGCGCGTTCACCAGATCTCTCACCCATTCAAAACGTGCCATCCATGGTCGGACGACAACTGGACTGCCGGAAGCCATCAGTGTCCACAACAGATGAACTTTGGGCATGCATAGAAGCAGCATGGATGGAGATACCCCATACCGACATCCAAAGTCTATTCCTCCCAGTGCCGTGTCATGTAGCAACTGTTATTGCGGCCTGTGTGGGGCCACACAGTACTCCCCCATGTTATGTACATCATATCGAGCTGCAAGAGTAATCATGCAACCCGTGTATGATGGGTATTCTGTCCAATACATCTGGTTGTGGTCGCCAATATCCTTCTAGGTGTTAATTTCAATAGCCAACAGTGTAAATAACGTTCCTGTTTTGCCATTTGATGCCAGGAAACTTCGTATTACTAACGACGGTTTTAAATAATGTGCATGTATAATACATGTTGCTTCTCATTACTATCAAAATTATCAGTGATTTCAGGAGTCTGATTTTCAAGGTTGTCGGAATAGTTCCTGTAAACAGATGATTTCATTTCGCTATTGAACTGCTTAAAATAGATTTCTGAACTCTCGGTAAGTGGATTATATGTAAAAATCAAGCAATCGACGGTCGAAATCAATCACGCGGCAAGGAAACTGTCGGAATCTTCATTACGCTAGAGATTTGTGATGTAAATGACAGCTAGATGTATAGAAAACTTGTAAATTGACGCTCCTTTTCTACTATATAGACAAAATATAATTGCTGAAGAATATGATGTGTCGTATTTAAAACCCGTGTTCTTTATTACACATACAATTTCAACAGGACATCATAACATCTACAAAAAAAAAAAACTTTTAGACATTAATTTTATGTTTTAGAAATTAGATCAATAACAAGCGGTTTGGTTAATTTTAAATACCTATCATATTACACGAAAAATCGTAGGTAGGCTACAAATATCAGCGATATTTTAATGCAAAACCTGCAAAACACAAAAAAAAAAAAAAGAAAAATCAAATTTTAGAAGAAAAAATATACATTGTTTACAAAAGCAGCCAGTGTCCGATAGTTTCAAAAATTGGCCTCGGCGAATTAATGAATATATTAACAATTTGAGCCTTAGCTATGTCTTACAGTGAGTGTCTGCACATTCCTTCGCTAAGGTCAGCAAAGCCTCTCGATGTCTGCGTAATCAACGTTACCTTTATTTGTTATGTTAAAATCTGCGTCGTTGACTTTCAGTTAGTATTTTCTCGATACAAAATCGGCGATTTGGAATGCTTTACAAGACTTGCGGGTAGCATAAGTATCTATAGGATTGAACTAAATAACGCTTAGAGGGCGCTTGGACCCTTCATACTCGGAGACGCGCCGACCCCGGGGCCGGAATATTGCACGACTGGTGGGTACGCGCTTTAGGAACACAACCCGCTCGGAATAATGCGATGCGAACATAACGCCGTGGGAAAGCGTTGCATGGAATGAGAGCGTAGCTTCACGCCTGGTTGCCGGCGAGTAATGAAAGCCCGGCTCTTAGCGCGAACAAAGAGAAACCCCGAGTCGTGAGACGGGTAAGTTAAGTTCCCCACAAGCCCTGTGTTTTTACAGTTCGTTTACAGTAACGTAACGACCCGTACAGAGTAACTGAGAGGAGGAGGGAGGGGAAAAAAAAAGTTACTCTGGAAGCAAGGCTACGGCTCACTAACTTTTTTTGAAATTAGTTTTTTTTATTAATAACTCGTTTTATTTATGATTTTCCGCTGATGAGAAGGAGGGAGTGAGTGAATTACGTGGCAAAACCTTGACCCACGCCTTAAAATTGCACAAAGCCCTTACCTCGCCCAGGAGTAAAACAACCCTTGAGCACTTGCGTTTGCTGGAATCACAACGAACTACACTACGCAGGTCGGCGATGTACTGAAAACGCCTTAAAAATAATCATTCACTTGAAACGATAGCTACGAGAGTTTCACGTGAGCAATCTAAATATTATCCTGTCGGCGCAAGAAGGATCGCATAACATTCATCTCCACGATCCGATCACATCAGATCTTTAAAAACAGGTCGGTGTGTATGTGTGTGCGTGTGGACCCCGCAGCTACAGTGGATCAGACGAGGCTGTGAGACATTCTAACCTACCACGCATTCAGTGTTTTGTCTAAAAACACAGAAAAGGAAAGGGTGATGAATGTTTTACTATCCACCAGTTCCAGGGAGTTCTGTGTGAAACAACTTTAACATCTATGGACGAGTGCTATTTATATACTGTGTGTTTATATATACATACGCACATAAGGCCGCGTGCTCATTATTACAGAATTCAAAATTTCTAAACATTTCTAGATATTTTTCTAATATCAAATCTACGAAATATGCTCTTTGGGGTAAACTGGAAGTACTAATGTGAAGTGACGTACACAAAACATAATTGTTGATAAATGTTGTTCGCGATTAATTGAGCACTTCTGAAGTCAACCATTTAAAAAAGTCACTGCTCCTACCTGCATTTGATTTAAACATTTACGCTAACTGGCATGCGCCCAGTAAGTCGGTAACGATGGAGGGAAAGTAGTTCCATCTCTTAACGTTGAAGTAAAAGTGTTAATTAAACATTTTGTGAGTACCGAAATTATGTAGTTTCCTTTTTCTATTTTAAGTGCATATAAATGTAAGATAAGTAAATTTGTAGTTGCTTTATTTACCTAACAATTTCACATTTTCTCTTAACCGACTCATGAATAAAGTGATCAAGCCCATGGCAATGTTAATTTTACATATGGCGGACGAATGCACAACGTGCATACAAGTAGATCTTATGCAGGGCTTTTGAAAGTGCTCACTTTACCGTGGACAGCATATAGAAACCAAAAATTTTGTAGCGGTTAGATTTAATTAGTAAATACTCATATCTCGGCTCCTTAACATTCACGCCCACGGTCGAAGGGCCAAAGACATGCACGGGGAGAAAATGGCTTAAAGACGCTGGCAAGACCAGCATTATTTTATAATTCTGGTAGACGCTGTAGATACCAGAATGAAACTGGCTCTATAGTTTTTCGTTGATATAGACTGTTCACGGTAAAGTACGCACTTTTTAAGCAAACTTAAAAAAAAAAAAAAAAAAAAANACACACTGCACGTTAACTGTATACTTCATCTCAGCTACGAAGGCAATATTTTGACAGTTCGGCGAAAATAGCGCCAATGTTTACTTGTCGTTCATGTATCCTTCCGCCATAAGCTGGTGGGTCGATGCAGCTGTATATTTTTTGCACGCTAACACTTGCCTTTGCACTGCTAAACTAATTTTAGTGTCTTTATACAATAAATTCTGTCTCGAAAATTGCTAAGTTATACAAGTAAAAATAGAAAAGCATGCATTGAATAAATTTGTCAGCACTGTTATTTACAACAGACAGCAAATTCGGGTCAACATTTTTGAAACTGCGATTGTAGTTCTTATCACGCGGTGTTAGTACGGACGTTACAGAAAATATGTCAAGCCTGGAAATATAAGGAGTTCGGGGAAATGCCAGACACCGCACTTTCGTTCGCCAACAAACTACTCACCAACAACTTTTGCAAATCAGTTATTCCGCTTTTATTGATACAAAATAGCTCGAGTTTGAAATACGTGACGTGGAGTAATGGAAAAATCACTTAAAAATTACCCGTGCGTGTCCCACTTGCTTTGTTTAATTAATATAATACAGTAATAAGATACATTAGGAAAAAGAAATGGGTTCGCAGAAAGTGAAGCCTTGTCAGAGAACAGGCATGCTATGGACATAGTCGTAACGATTATACGCCTAAAAGAAATAAGTATAGGCTATTCACGGTAAAGTGAGCACTTTTTGAAGCTTTCTCACTCGGAATAAAATTCAACAAATATATTTTATTGTAGCCTTAGGCGTTAACTTCCGAGTCCAGTGAAATATATACACTGTATTTATCACTTACACGGGGATATTTATTTAAAATGTGGCGTAAGGATAAAACATGACTGGTAGGAAAAATGTAACTAGGACCTCGAAATTGCTCATTCTACCGTGAACAGCCAATAGCAAGCAGAATCGCTGCGCACCGAAATATGTTACTTTACCGACACGAGTTTGAGATATATTTCGTTAAATTATCTGAAGAAAAAATATTCGAACAATACCCCGCGATAGTTCTGTGGCCTCTTCAAATAAATATTAACCGCGTTAGAGTGGTTGGGTGAGAGGGGAAAGTAAGCTAAAAGAACTCGCGAAGTGTGTAGTTATTTATTTTGAATAGGCCCCGCCCCGTATTAAGATGGATTTCATTTTAAACAGCTGCACATTACTATTTTAGCACGGCGTTTAGTTTGTTACACTAACAACAGTTGTGTTGTTTCCACGTAAAATAAAATACATATTAATTTGTCTAGGAATTCTCTCTTGTCCGCGTATTTTCTTCTCGTCTGATGTGCATCGGCAGGGCAGTCAGAATAGCCAACGTAATATTCATTGAGATTTGTTCACGCATCAGCTGATACAGGATTTTGTAAATAGTTCCTTGTTAGTTTTGGATACATCGAGTTGCCACTCGCCTGCTGTCGAAATATTGCCTTAGTAAGTGAGACAGACTTCACTACTGTATTGTTAAGTTAGCAGTAAATTCAATGAAATAGTTTTAAGTCTTGACAATATATTGCGAGTATGATGTCTAAATTTCTAGCATACAAATGTGACGTATTTTGCTCTTAACGCATTATACATAGTATTGTTACAATATGCCTAAGATGCGTTTCCGAGTTAGCCAGGGATGGAGGTCTTAATAAAAATAAAATAACGAAATTTTTATATTAATTTATTTACACAGATATTATTTACGGTATTAATCTATCTATCTCCACTATTACTCGTTTTATTTCTCAGTGAGCGCAATATTTAATGTCTGTTTTAACTCTAATTAACGTCCTTCTTAATGTCTCTGGTTATTTTCATTTAACTCGTACTCATCATTGACACACTTTCAGTCTGTCTGTTGCCATCATTTGTAATGTCTTTCACCCATGCATCCAGTCTAATAGTCCAGCCTGCAAGTCGCACTATTCGCTGCGCCGATGCTCGTAGTAGCAGTACGGATTGGCATAAAACAGTACGGATTGGCATAAAACGTTTAGGAACCTAACAATGTTTAGTTTTCACTTAACTGAAGCATGAATAAAGACATCATACCTATGGCAATGTAAATTATGAATAAACGGCGGAATGATACCAAATGAGGAGAAAAAAAAGGTGTAACGCAGGGCTTTCGAAAGTTGCCCTGAATAGCCTTTACCTGCCAGAATCACCATAATCATTTTCCTACTTTTTGCTGTTAATAACTATATCTGTAGAGTTAAAGAATGTTAGTAGAGCACGAGATGGAGAAACAATAAAAAGATTTATTTTCTAAGGGGGAGGANGAAAACCTGCCACCACGCTTTTCACATGCGAAAATCTGCGTTCGACTCTGCCAGGAATCGCAAATCCGGTACGCCGTTGTGGGATGCGAGTGGTCTGACCACTACACCACGGCGACACCCTGAAGAACTTCCTACCGATCTTCAGCATGCTTTGCTTATATTTACCATCCTCTTCCCCCAACGACAACACACAATCGTGAGTGCGAGTAGTGCCAGGTAAACCAGGATCTGAGATTATAAATGAAGACGGTTTTATTACATAAGTTCTCCTGACTAAATATCTCACCTCCCACAAAGGCGTATCGGACTCAATTCCCGGTGGGGCCACACCTGGACTTTGGTGCTTGGGAATCGTGCCGGACGATGCCGCTGGTTGGCGGGTTTTCTCGGGAATCTCCTGTTTCCACCCGCTCTTGCATTCCGGCGCCGCTCCATATCCTCCTCGCTTCACCCTCGTCGGCTCTCAAGACCCCGTTTTTAGGAGCCGCCCAAACCTCTCCACTCCCCTTACAAGCTCTACAACCCCTAGTTGTTGTTCAGTGGTAATTATCAGCCATTAAGAAGGAGGGTTTACTCGTGGAACGAATGCTAATACTGTGGTCGCGTGCAAGAACACGGATAATGGGAGAGTGATGAAGTGGTGTAATACGAACAATACACGATTGGTCATCATGCGCCTTTTCAATTTAGAAGCGATCTGAATTCCCGGACATCTGCGCGTTTGTCGATTAAACCAAATGAAATAGCTTTTGTGTTCTGTGTACCAGTTATTTGCACACGAATGATAAGAGACGCGAAAAACACCCGTTCGTCACATCCGCTCGGCGAGTCGGCGCGACCTCGGTGGGAAACACTGCAAGCCTTGCATCCTGTACCTGCGGATAACAAGTAGCACGAGGCCTGATGGGAACCTGTTTGCTTACATGGCGCGACCAAAGCCCAGCCATCTGTCAGAATAATCTAATCAGAAAGGATTCCACAAAACGCCGGTGATATTTGACGTGCTAGTCCTTTTGCGCGAACGATATTAAACCGCTGATACTGTTTGTTGACTGATGCCGATTCCTCTCTACGCCTGTATGAGTCACGCTTGAAAATAACACGTACAAAAATCTACAAACCTCAACGTCAATACATTTGTTACACTTCTTTTTTTATCCTCTATACAATGCGTAATTTTCATAAAATTTTAACACCTCGCTGTTTATATCGCATCGATTCAGTTCTTTCACTGCGTTACGTTATTTTGCAGATCAAGTTTTCTTCTTCTCGAACACCAGTCACATCTTCGTAAACTTTATGTCTTTTGAGAATTTCGCATTTCTGTTTTCACCACACGTCTTCTTACCGCGTGCACATATTAACATCTACAGTAAGCAATGAACTTTTTAACTTAATATATTATCGTGGCCTATACGATCACGCCACTATTTTACATCTAAATGGAACGCTCTTCAGGCGAAATTTCGCGTTAATTGGTTGTTGTTTTGCGGTTTTGCACTATGCATGTTTTTCATATCGTTTCAAGAAGCCAGAAGGGAGTATCCAAGTTCGTGGGGGATAGATGTCTTAATAAAAATAAAATAAATAATTATGATTTTTAATATATTCATACAACTATTATTTACAGCCTTAAACTGTCTATATCAACTATTACTTTTTTATTTTCAGTGAGCGCAATATTTAAAGTATATCTCAATTCTAATTAAAGTCATTATCAACGTCTCTATATTGTCTACAATCACTTAATTAACGCGCATTATTTGCACGTATTAAATCTGTCTATTCCTATAATTTGAAATATCTTGCACTCACGCATCCAGCCCAATAGTCCAGCCCGCCAGTCTCACTCTCCACCGTACCCATGATCGTAGGCTGCAGATTCCACTCACACTGGTCAATCTTGTCGCCACTCGACGCTCTACTGGCTCGTCGCTTCACTGTCTTCGCAAACCTGGTGCTTAAGGTCGTACAACCCTCCAAACTATAGACTTTATACTGTCGGCTCGGAGGCCCGTCGCGGCTTAAGTGGTATCGCTGGCTCGGTCTAGAAGGTTCCCTGCACCTCCAGTCTCACTGAGAGAGGCCAGGGCAATGACCAGAACATTCTTTCAAACATAACCCCAGAAATTCAATACGCTGAAGGTCAGCTGCGCACAAGTCCCGATAGGCTTATCTAGCAGCGGGGTGGCAGTACGTGCTGCGGCAAGTTTTTGAAAATCTCCACGCACTTTCCACGGTACACTTTCCTTGGCACACTGTTTCGCGTGTTCGAGCGGGACGGAGCAAGGGAAGCGACGCGGACCAGCAACATGTAACAGTACCATTTGTTAACTCATATGCAAATAAACAGTTTTAGTACAATAAATATTTCACTTAACGCAAGTAAAGGATACACTATTAATGACTTAAAATATTGGCTTTTATTGTTTTGGAACACTCACAGTAGGTTCAGAGATTAAAATGAATTAATTTTTTTATACTCAGCGCTTATTACCGTCACAGATTTCATGCTCGGGGTGTTTTAATGTCTCGGAATCTGATTGTGGTGGGTGAGCTCTTCATCATCTGTATACGAACTTGATGCTCGAATTATTTTTCGCGGTGCGGGCGGGTGACTTCGGAATTATTACCGGAATCGTGTAAAATAAGTTTCTAAGGTCGTTAGGTTCTTTCAGTCAACGAACTTAAGGTTAGAATCATGGAGCGTCTTTTTAGATAGAAGTTGACGTTAAGGCGGTGTTCCACCAGGCGCTTGAAGAATACCGAAACATATTTGAAATACGCGTAGTTCCCTTAAGAAGCCATTAAACATGTCCCCAGTATTTTTACCCACGAAAAGAAAACATGCTCGAAACAAGGATGGAATGCCACTTTCAAGATATTATATATGCTATAAATAGTATTTTAGAGTTCTCAGACGTAATTAAAAACTACTTTATCAGACTGTCGTATTTTAAGACACACCTCCTGGACACGAGCGAATGTAAGATACGCCCCTGATTGTATCTTACTACAGACTTTCCAACAATAAAATGATAGGATCACAGTTTAAAGTCCCATAAGTACGCGCAACACGACGAAAATACTGCACGCAGGTTAAAAGCCTTGGGCGTAGTGGCGATGGCGCATTTGATACTCGTGTCACTGTCGCCCTTATCACTCCTTTGTGTTTATGGCCCAACACAAAAACAGCAGCAGGTACACCGCAAATAAAATTATGTAATTTTACACATAAAGTATATAGCAGCAGTGTTTCCACTAAGGTCGGTGTAATTTTACACCTACATATGTCAATGTTTTTTTAGTCTACGTCCAAGTAAATTTATACTATAATTAAGTAAAATAACATGTACATTGTACAAATCATTTTGCATTTAAATGGCGTAAAATTACAATTGCTATGTAGCAGAAAGTAAACTGCAACATTTGTGTATTTTTTTCTCCACGGCAAGTAAATTTACACAGACATCGGAAGTGTAATTTCGCCACAGTGTATGTTTCTTCTTTAGCTTACAAAATAGTAAAACACAGATTCACTGTAATTGCAAATAAACAATTTCTGTACGTTTCCCACTGTTTTACCAAGAAATTTTATCATCATATATGTCCTTTTACAACTGCACGTCAATTCACATACTATGTATGCATAATTTTACAATTTTCACGTTATTGTACTCCGTTTTGAAACTTGGTAGTTTAACAGAGTTGTAAAAAATTATCTCCAAAACGTGGATAACAATTGACTTCAAATATAGAATACGTTTTTATATGTACAAGCCAGCGTATCCCATCAGTGGGAGATGTCTTCATTTTGAACTTACAAATGGAGTTCGAAGTAGTTCTACTCCCTACCGCCAGATCGCATGTTTTAAACAAATGCACGTAGGCACCATTGCATTTCTAGGAACATTAGTGTAAAATTACAAATACTGTGCACGTTTTAACAAATTAGACATAAAAATGTAAAATTATCGAAAATTTGTATCTACATATACGCTCACAGATACTCCAGAATGTAATGCAAGTTTAAACACGCATGGTCGTTGTAAAATTACGCAAGGGAAAATGTACAACCATACTGACATGGTGTGTTTTTACGATTATGTAGCAGCAAAATGCACCATTTAAGGGTCCCGCCTACCTGGCGTTTGAAATGCGCTGCAATGTGTTTGAAATACTCGTTTTTCTACGAAACTATTAAACGTGTGTCCAATGAACTGATCTACCAAAAGAACAAACATTTCATACGAAGGATGTTGAGTGCTTTCAAGATGTCACGCACATTAGAAAGACAATTTCAGAGTACTCCAAAATGGTTAAAAACGGATTTTTCGAAGTGCTACATCTCAAAATATACGCCTCAGATACATACAAAACTACTCAAGAGCCATGTATTGAACCTTCGTACAGAATTTCCATCAATAAAATAATAGGGTCGTCGCTGAAAGTGCCATAGTTACACGCAGTGTGACGAGAACACTGCACGCCAGTTGAGAGCCTTGCGCTTAGCGGCGACGGCGCACTTGCTGAGCGTGGCAGCATCGCCCTTATCGCTTCCGCGCTTCTCTGCCTCAAACGCTTAAAAAAAAGCGCTAGGTAGGCGGAAGCCTTAAGGTTTAAATACAGAGAGTAGGTGTGTTTTTACACATACTTCTAAATGTGTAACTTAACACCAAATATTATGTTTATTAAGAAATAATTACATGTATTTTCACGAAAAACTTGCAGTACTTTCTGGATTCTTAAGAAAAATTGCGTATAATTACTCGTACTATAGTGACGCCTGCGGCGTCCCTATATGTTATCCGTCCGTACTCAAGCTCTAGCGAAGCACAGGCGGGTACGTCAGTCAGGATTTAGGGCCGGCAACCATGACAAAAAGGGACAGCGCTAGGACGAAGCGACCATCGGCATGGGGAGGTCACGGTAGCGGGTGGCATCAGGAAGAACACGAGTGCAGCGTCCAGGGGGAGATCCCGAAGCATTCACACGACGACGAACAGAACAACAAACCTCGAGGCAGAACAGAGGGACAGACGCCAGATTCCGCGAGCAGGCAGGAATGGCGAGACTACGATTTGTCCCAGGCTGTTGACCACAATATGAAACCCTGAGAGCTTTTGGAATAGCGGGCGGAAATAATAGCAGCCAAGCCGGAGGACTAGGACGCCTTCAATTATTTCCGCACGGACGGAACTGAGTGCAGAAACTTGGCGACTCAAACAAAACAGCAGACGCGGGACCAAAAGAAGCGAGGAGAGCTGGAGTACACGCCCGCGGGTGATTACCCAGGGGAACACGGCGGTCCGCGGCTACCGGCAGTGGCGGGGGCAGTTCAATATGGCGATGAGGACCTACAAAACCGGAGGAGCCCGAAGAAACGCGGTCAGTCGGGCCGTCGGGAGCAGGAGACGAAGTCAGCGGACGGGCGTCGAGGAGCGCGGAGCGAGTCCGCATCGGCAGGCCGGCCGACGAGAATCCGGAGAGGCGCAGCGAGTCCAGGAGAACCAGCCGACACCAGACGCAGAGGCCTGCAGTTCCAGGTCACCTGACCTCAACTGCAGAATCACCTACCAGCACAGCCGAACAGATAAGTACAGTCATCCAGCGTATGTGAAGGTCCCTGAGTAGTGTTCCGCGAGTGCTACGAATATCTGGAATCACCCAGCAAGTACGACGAAGATTATCCCCCCCCCCACACGACGCGAACTATAAGTAATCCACGTACATAAACGGGAGGGAGTTGTCTAGGGAACTTGTATGTCGATGAACCTGTTAAAGGAATAATAAAACTAGATTGTTTTTGAACTCCAATCGCCCTGTGTTTACTTAAGTAGTAAATTGGCCCTTTAGACACCAGTATAAACACTTTCTACCAAGCGGCAGCTTTGGTGCTTGTCAATAGTTCTTACAAATTACACATGCTGAAATGCAAAATTTCAACAAATTTGTATGTGTAAATTTACATGTATTTTTACAGTGTAGGAAACAGCCTTATCATGCAACCTTTCCTCCATCTTGCCTCCAATCTCAAAGCAAGAACTTTAAAAAGCAACAGTAGTAAAATCATCGTTCTGACCTCCTCTGTAAATACGAGAATACGGAAAGAGCAAATATAAATTGTTAAGACGGACTTTACTGTAAAGCAAAATTTTAAGGAATTATTTTGAACCATCACAAGTTAAATTAGTTATAAATGGAAATTAAACGGAAATGTTATTGAAAATTAAAGCAAACGAACATCTGCTAGCAACTTTTCTTTTCGAAGCTGGTAAATTATTACGTTCTACTGGACGAGTATTGGCGAGTTTAGATGCATTCAGTACGTAGGCGAAGCTACGTTTTTTTTAGAGGTATTCTCTGCATGACTGTACTTGACACCAAGTGGGTTTGGCCATGCGGGAAGTATACGCGACTGACATTTGAGTGGCCGTGTGTTTCATGCGGAAATTTTTACTGTAGATGATTTTTATCCCTGATATTTAAAATACATTCCATGAGTCTTAGATTTGTTCTTTGACATGTGCCTTTCCATTTTATTATTTTCTATATTAAGGACCTTGTAATCCATTTTTTGATAAAAGAAAACTAAAATTATAGGCAACAATTTTTTCTGGACTTTTGATTACAAGTTCTAAATTCTTTTGATTTAAGGTTTCAACAGAACTTAATTAGGAGGGGGGATGGTTAGTCAACGTATGATAGGTGGCTCGATAAATTAGTATTGATAAAGATAATAAAACCAAAATGTGCACTTAAATGCCCCTTTTAAAAATAGTTGTGTGTATCTTTCTTTGGGCAGTAATTCTTTGACTTGCGTTCAGTGAAGACACGGGAGGTGAAATACCTATCGCCAATCTTTTATTTTTTCATAGCGACACACAAAATTATTTGTTGTTGATGTTTATTCATACTTGTAGATGGAACTATTGATATAAAATATACTATGTTTTAACCACACAGAAATACAGGAATGTAATACACTTGGCTGCAAAAATATTGAGCTTGACTCAGTGTATTTGTTTACGCCAGCGTGAATATAGAATGTATGGAATTAAGATTGGCTGTCATTATTCTTTATGCACATTAGATGGCGAATAACGTGCATTTTCTCTTACTTGTGGACGATTCCGTTTGACGAGTAAGACGAAATCAGGACCCTGTAAACGCGCGTGATACTGTGCCGCATTACACACGTGCTACTCGGTTGTCTTTAGCTCCTGCATAGCTTGAAAAAAAGCTTGAAAAAAAAAANCTGTGCCGCATTACACACGTGCTACTCGGTTGTCTTTAGCTCCTGCATAGCTTGAAAAAAAGCTTGAAAAAAAAAAACTCTTGTTTATGATTGATACTTTCTCTTTCTAAGTAAGCGGAGCAGAGTGAAGCAAATTACCAAAAACCTAACAGAAAAAAAAATGGTTGGTTCCTTGCTGGTGAGATCTTTGAACATTTATAAGGAGTCACTGTGCGAGGCACGGAAATACTTCAGTCCACTTATTTCATGTTTGTATCACACTCTTACACTTTTATATCTCTGTTATGCTCTATTTATGAGCATATATGTATATACATGGTAAATGCAACTATATTATGNCTGTGCCGCATTACACACGTGCTACTCGGTTGTCTTTAGCTCCTGCATAGCTTGAAAAAAAGCTTGAAAAAAAAAACTCTTGTTTATGATTGATACTTTCTCTTTCTAAGTAAGCGGAGCAGAGTGAAGCAAATTACCAAAAACCTAACAGAAAAAAAATGGTTGGTTCCTTGCTGGTGAGATCTTTGAACATTTATAAGGAGTCACTGTGCGAGGCACGGAAATACTTCAGTCCACTTATTTCATGTTTGTATCACACTTTTACACTTTTATATCTCTGTTATGCTCTATTTATGAGCATATATGTATATACATGGTAAATGCAACTATATTATGNTTTACACTTTTATATCTCTGTTATGCTCTATTTATGAGCATATATGTATATACATGGTAAATGCAACTATATTATGGTGGTATGTGGGTGGAAAGTAATGAGGCAAATAAACTCACTTCCGACGTAACTATTCGGGATCGATTTCACGACCCACCGATTGCGGGAAAGGCATGGCCCGATGAACAGAGATGCGCGTCAGCGTTTTTATCGTAACATAATATTTATTCGTGTTGGTGTAACTCCATGTGTGGAACTAAGTTATTAAGTAACGCTGATTCACAGACATAAACTGTAGCAAAGCTCTCAACATTGTTGGTTTATCATGAAGTAAGTCGTTTTATTGACGAACATTCTATACTGATTTTACACCAGAAAGATAGACTTTTTTTTTTTACCGGTTTTACAAAGACCGAAGGTGGACTTGATCTAGTGTCTTTCGACGAATGAGTCGTACACTGTTGAAGGGGAAGTGTACATTGCCCTAGATGCTTAAAAGCCTGGGATTGTCTGTTACTCAAAGCGTGCTCAGTAATTAACACAAGCAAAGGAGGAAGGAGAACTGATGAAAAAAAAATTCATACGTAAAAAATTTGAGATTTTATAATTTTTTAATTTTATTCAATGCCGAGGCAACTTCAGCCTGTACAAAATATCTATGTAATATAAAGTGACACGTTGTTATCACTGAAGTACGCAAGCATTTTTGTACATTTAACTAAAGTGTATTAATATTTTATTTATGATAGTTTGGATGAATCCCTTGTGGCCATGTGTGGTTCTACGGGTTAGACAAGTCTTCTTGGTGATGCGATAAATTATATGGTAGCGAATGGAGAGTATTCTGTTTTTTGAGTACAACACAGGTTGGGATACAAATAATAATTCATATTATGCTGGTAGCAGGCACATTGGACTGCCGGGCAACAGTACTGCGTCTACCATTTAAGTAAGTTGAGTCTTTACACTGAGAAAAACGTTTTGTTGAATCAAACAGAGTTTGTTTGGCGCAGCCAAATTAATTGTATATATAGGCGAAATGAAATACTTT
The DNA here is from genome assembly GCA_002778355.1 of Clitarchus hookeri. Classification (NCBI taxonomy): domain Eukaryota; kingdom Metazoa; phylum Arthropoda; class Insecta; order Phasmatodea; family Phasmatidae; genus Clitarchus; species Clitarchus hookeri. The sequence continues at coordinate 206,783 of NQII01003490.1, read as the reverse complement.
GTCGTTGAAACCAAATCATTTTGTTGTTCTTATTTGTTTGTCCCAAACAAAAATTTAGTTGGTGAAACTAAAAATTTGTTTGCTTTTACGTGCATTAAACAGTTTCGGTTAATGTAAAAGAAATTGGAAGCCCGAAAGAGATTCGACCACAGGTTATTTGTGTTCGGGCGCTACGCCATAGAGCAACCTCAGCTAAATTAACTGCTGACGAAGTACAAATGTATTTGAACNATATATTTATATATATATATATATATCGAATACTGGACCACATGTGCAAACAAATATTTCAAGTTTTAGAGCTTTACTTTTTATTTTCCTGTTGGGCTTGGTTGTATTAGGATGGTTGTACCTTTATTAACCGTCAACAAATGCGCTTACAAACGCTGTTACTATTCTAATTGTTACAAGAAATACAAGAAAACTCTCGAGCAGTTCTTTTTAACGAAGGCAATAAAATGAGGGGATCAAACAAATATATAAAGTTGATTCAAACTTATGAACAAAATTAATTTGGTTGCTTTTCAAGTTTTGTTTACCCAACAAAATATTTTTTTTTGAGGGTAACTAAATATATTTTTGCCCTATACAAACAAGTATTTTGTTGGCTGGAACAAACCCTTTTGGTGTCATCAGCTCAACTGTCCTAGAATACTAATATACATTTACAACTGCTTAATACTAATGATCGCCTAGGAGGCCACTTTAAAAATAAACCAATATTCTGCTATGAATTTTTAATTAAAATACGAAAAACTTTTAACAAAATAACAGGCAAACCTCTACCTCATTTAAATTAAACATAACAAATTTTGGTCTCAAAATTAACGTTAAAACTGACATTACACTTACTTATTTTTAGAAACACACACTTCGGGTACTTTTTTATAAAAAAAAATTAGTGGATCTACCTTTTCTGTTTTGGTTCCTAAATGATAATATGATGTATGAACTATACAGTACACAACAAAAAACTATTCTAATTATCACATTTTTTTCTACAAAATAAATCAAATTCAGACTATTATTTTTTTGTGACAGGAGTAACAGTTCGGAGATCTATGTTCCAGGCAATAATTTTTATTACATTTAGCGCAGTAATAAACGCTCATACGTCTATTTTTTTGGCGGGGCAATAGCTGCACATACTTAGCTTTCCTTTTTTATACCTGGTTCTTCAACATTTGGTGTATCTTCGGTGTCTAACACCTCTTTTATAGCATCTCTAACACGTTTTCTCATTTTTTGTCTTTCTTCACCTCTTATTGCACACTACGGACGACACAATTCATCGCTTAGTTCTTTAATATAATCTCCTCTGCTCATTGGCTTGGTCCCGTGAGTATTCGAATTAGATACACGCAATATATGTATAGCAATTCAGCACACCCATGTTTATCATTCCATAAAATAAGTACAGTGGCCAACGTCTTGTTTCGCGATTACAACTCAAGTGACCGCACATTTGGTCTAATGAATCTACAGCCCCTTTATTTATGTTGTAAGACATTAGGATTGCGGGTTTTTCCGTTACAGGATCAATAGTTGGTTCATCATGCATCGTTGATATTACTAGAACTGTCTTTTGAGGCTTGGGTTTGTAACTTACCAGTGTCAGTTTATCGTGGAAACCAAACATAGATGTGCCGACACGACGTGATGAGTTGTGCTTGAACTCAGCTGGTATTTCTTTTTTATTGGCTTTGACAGTTCCGAGGAATGTCAACTTGTATGGTTCTGCTAGAAGTTGCTCAGCTAAAGGCACAGACGTAAACCAATCATCTGCAGTGATGTTGCGATTACTCCGGTCTTTGTAAGCAGTTTGTAGTAATGAATACCAAGAGGCTCGGCAGGAGCGATTTATCCGTTTTTTCCCAAGTATGGGCAAGCATCAAACATGTATTTACTTTCCACATTACAAGCCAAAACTATTTTGATTCCGTATTTCGCAGGTTTATTTGGTATATACATCCTAAATGGACATCACCCTCTTAACGCAAGTAACTGCTCATCTATAGTTACATAAGAGCTTGGTTTATAAAGATCTCGCCATCTCTGAATGAAAATCTCCCAGATGTTTCGAATTGGTGCAAATTTGTCATGCTGTCTTCTATCTCCACAGGTACTACGATCATCAAAATGAATGCAGCGCAAGAGGAACTCAAAGCGTTCTAAGCTCATAGTAGCTATATATTTTGATCTGCAAAGTACAGGAACAAAAAGCTCTTCGGTTGGTAGATCATTATTACCCATAGCGCCACTGAAAATTATAAGACCAATAAGTTAATGAAGTTCCTTTGTTCTAGTCAGTGAAATGGTTGAACTTTGCTGTCTGTATTTGATGGCTTTGACTGAAATATCTTCGTTAGTGCGTAGCAATATTTCATCCATCATACCAGGGGTGAAAAACTTTTTGAAGCATTCTAATGGTTTTATGACATGTCTTCCATCTTGTTTGGACCGGGAAAAATGTAACTATGTTCCTGGGCAGCAGTTCTGTTTGACCTTGGTCTGTAGGAAGTTTCTCTAGACACGATGTAATTGTTCTTACCTCTCACAACAGCTGTAGCAGACAAAACAATGAGAGGTTCCGTTGCCTGTGTTTCTGATGCTGAAGGGTTTTGTAGATCTGATAAATCTGGCACACTGGACGTTGATGATAATGAAATATCTTGGTCATCAGGATCTTGGTAAAGGTTAGGGTCATTTTTCACAATATTTTGTTGGTCATATTTGAGTCGGCATGGAGAAAAAGTGGGATCAGTCTCACTGTCATCGGAATCGTAGTCCTCAACTTCTAAAAAATCCTTAATTTCTCTAGCAGAGTCGTCGTTTTGCAGGAATCCTGCGATCTGATCCTCGTCGAGATCCATTTATAAAATAAAAAAAGCATTTTATCTTACTAATATTATAAATGCGAAGGATGTGTGTGTGCGTGTATGGGTGTGTGTATGTGTGTGTGTGTGTTTGTTACCCCTCAGCTCCATAACGGCTAAACGGATTATGATGAAATTTGGTATGTAAGTACTTTAGGTCCTGGAATAGGACATAGGATACTTTTTATCCAGGAACATTGTACGGTTCATGTGGAATAACAAAAAAACGTAAATCTGCAACGGCTGGGAACGTGACCTAAATATTTTTTTCCTCTGGTGTAAGAGTTTATCAGGCCACCCAAAGACCTCTGAAATTGGTTAAAGACTGCTATGAATCGATAACAACCGGGACCGAATATTTAACGTGCCCTCCGAAGCCCGGAAGCGCTCATATGTTATGCCACTAAATGGTCACCCATCCCCAAATGTGTGCCGCTGGGAACGTTGCTTAACTTTGGTGATCGATTAAGATCCCTCAGCCAAGCGCAAAAAGTAGTACCTAGGTACACTTATTTCTAAAGATACAACTTAATGAAACTCACGTTTTGATTTTCATACATCGACGCTGGAAAGCAGAAATGTGGCAACTACGCGATAGTTGCACAGATACACTCCCAAAACAATACCCTACTTCTTGGCTAAAAAATATTTCCTTCCTTTTGGGTTGCCGTAATCAGTTAAAAACCTAGGCCAAAATGGGGTATTTTTTATAATTCTGTTTTTACATATATGAATTGCATTTTCCCAATTGTACCCGGGCAAAGCCGGGCCAGTTTGCTAGTAACTAATAAATGTGAAAAACAATAAAAAAAGCAAAAATCTAGAACAAGTCAATAGTAATAAAGTTACCTTAAATAGTAATGATCGAGTAGTCTATATCTCGGAAACGGAGAGTCCCTGCTGGACGCGCGGTTGCCCCACCCCCCAACCGCGTCGCGGGCCGAACTGATTTGGCGTGAACGCACGACCCGATACGTTCCCGCTAATTCGAAATAACCGGAAAAAACTGACCGCGGGCGGCCTCTCAGGCGATGATTAGTATTCTAGAGTTAAAGATTATAATTGATTATTTTTCGCACCCTAATCGTCACTTTGTGTTAGCTTTTGACAAAACCAATAACTAGCTTTCAGAGAGAGGGCAGCCCATTTTTAAAAGTTTGTCTCGGAGATTCCGACAGTTTGAAAGTTACCCGGCAAACATACTGAAAATTAGCCAACATTTGCGACACACAAATATGCTTTTTGTGTTCACTATCTCTTTATTTATTGTTCAAAAATATTGTATATCGAGGGCCAGCTGCATGCACGATCTTGCTCCTTGAACTGAAAAGAGAAAGAAATTTCTGTGGTGGAAGATTTTGGAAAAGGTTGTAAACGAAATTACACTTTATGATATTTTCTTTCTTCTTACAGACTTGCCTTGAAGAGGCCTAAGATTTGACTCTAAATCGCAGAGGAGTGTTTCACCTGTTAGAGAGAAATTAAATTATTGTTCAATTCGATGTCGGAAATCGTATTTAGAGAAGCACATAAACGTCGATTATGGAAGCCGATTGCCAAGTTGTTATCTCGACACGCCGCATTGCGTTCTACAACAAGATAACGAGTACTCTCATGAGCGTGACAAAGTATTAAAGCTTGCGCGATGTCAACACCTTCGTACCTCAGATAGGACTGGCCATAGGGTTCTTCGGTGCGCCGAACATATCGAGTACGTCGTGAGATGTCTCCGACGATGTTCACAACCAGTAAAGGCACTCGACTTGCTGCGTGTCCACATGACGAAGTGCACTTTTGGATAACCACGTAACTCGGTCTCACTATCGCCTGCACACGCACTGTTAATAGGGGTAGCCCAAAAATATGCGGGTGGACAGGTAGGGGCTAACGCTTCGTCGACAGCGAGGTCGTTAGAGACGGGGCAAGTTGCTCCGACTTGCAGTAACGGGTAGAAATCAGCCACGGCCTGTAGAAAGGAAGGAAACATCCCAGCATTCGCCTGGAGTGATTTTGGGAAATCGTGGAAAACCGAGATCAGGATGGCCTGACCCTGAGTCAAACCTAGGTCCTACCGAATGCGAGTCCGAAGTTTAACCAATGCGCCCACCTCATTTGGTCCCAAAAAAAAAACAGTATCACAGCATTTACCGCTAGGTACATTTACTGTTGGACGAAAATATCTGAATAAATTATTTCAAATTGTCTCTTGAGTTGAATGGCAAGTTGCCGAAAAATTACCGACAAAAAAAACGTTCACACATCGCCTGCGTCCTCGCAGTAAACACGAGGCAGCATTTAACATGAATAGAAAGCGACACTTATTTAACACTTAACACTCTGTAGACGTTTGCTGATATTCAAGACAAGACAGACTATTGGTATCTCTTTCCCACTCGCCGTCCTATTGTTTGCACCGCATTTGACATGCTCAATCTGCTGAATAAAATTTATTACTGGCTCGCAGCCAACGGGGTGGTGAGTTGAGAGTCTCTCCTTTCATATGTATTTTTCATTTGACGTTAAGATATGGAACTACTGTCCCTTCCTCGTTGCTAACTTTAATGGGCGCATGCCACTCAGTGCGCACGTAAAAATATATGCAGGTAGAAGCAGCGACTTTTTTCTAAGGTAAATCTCAAAAGTCCTTACTTTACCGCGGACAGCATTAAACAATACAATATATATTGCTAATTTCAGCTGTTATAACAATATCAATATTTTTTCCCCACGATTATTAGTTTTAATTTACCGTGGAGCTCTTTTATGATCCTGACAAGCATTTACGAAACAATGAAACTATGTGCATGCGAATTTAGTTTTCAGTAGCAGTGAAAATGAATATTTTAGTGAATACCAAGTTACACTCTGGCATAGGGTTCTGAGTGTTAAATGAAACATCCACGGTAGTTACCTTGTTTCTGAAAATGCCACCATTATAAGTACAGTTAACTTTACTCTTATTCGGAATAAGTGTTTGTTGTTAGCACGTGTTGCTGCAATCTCTGTGGCTGTTGTCATATGTAGAGAATGGTAAATTTTGTGAGTTTATCCAAGGATAAGTTAAACTCTAACTATATGTACATTTGAGTTTCGACTCTATTGCGCCACAGCTTGTTGGGCACGCCCAGACCACTTTCGACCAATAACGAACCAGCAAGGAAAACAAGTACCGCATATAGTGTTACGTGGTGGAGAGAGAGAGAGAGAGAGAAAGAGAGAGAGGAAGAGAGAGATAGAGAAAGAGAGAGAGAGAAAGAGAGGGAGAGAAAGAGATAGAGAGAGAAAGAGAGGGAGAGAAAGAGAGGGAGAGAGATTCGGGTGGCTCTTAAAAACGAGGTCTTGAGAGCCGACGAGGGTGAAGCGAGGGGAGTATGGAGCAGCGCCGGAATGCAAGGGTGAGGGAAACGGGAGATCTCCGAGAATACCCGTTGGTCGGCATCGTCCGGAACGATTCCCGCGTGCGCAAAGTGGGAGTGACCCCGCAGAGAATCGAAACCAGTTCGCCTTGAAGGGAGGCCACTGGGTGGCCAAACTTACATTTCAGATGCATTATTTGTTTTGTTTGGGCATTGAATTTAGTTTTATTGACGCGCACTGGCTTCTGATGTTCACCTTATCCCCAATGCATATCTTAAATTATGTTCCATACTGAAGTATAAGTAAATATTTGAATTGAACTCAACTGCAATTAGGGGTCATGGTGGCTGAGCGGTTACCCTGCTCGCCTCCCAGCAAGGAGAACAGGGTTCAATCCCCGTGTGGGTTTCTCCCAGATTTTCGCAAGTGGGGATCGTGCCGGACGACGCGTTTGGTCAGCAGGTTTTCTCGGGATCTCCTATTTCCCCTACCCTTTCATTCTGGCGCTGCTCCATACTCACCTTAATCACCCTCATCGACTCTCAAGACCTTGCTGTTAAGAGCGGCCCAAACCTCTTCACTTCACTCTTTACTCAACTGCTATTTTAAGATATGGTACAAAAGTCACAAAAAAGAAAAACGAACTCCAGTATAAATATTATCCATGGCGATTGTAATTTCAGTGGGGGTCCTTATAACGCCAATGTCGATTGTACATCCCACGTCTACTATGGCTTCAACGCCCGTGTTGATAGGTTATCTTGCACAACGGCGTGTACCCTCCTGAAGGGGTACGGCTCAGGCCCTTAGCCAGGCTTACATCTTAGGGGGGCCCACCAGATAACAGGGAGGAAGGGCAATGGTTGTTCTACCTGAGTGTGTGTAGAGCGAGCGAGAGAGAGAGAGACAGAGAGAGAGAGAGAGAGAGAGAGAGAGAGTTAGTGAGAACAAAAATATTTTGATTGGAGAGCAGTTTTCACACCATGTGATTAATTTAGAGTCAATAACTAAAGGAGAATGCATCACATTTTATTGTAATATAAATTATTTAACACCTTTTATATTACGTTTATAAAATTTTTGAGTATAAGTATTGGTAGACAAAAATACACTCTTACTGGTGTAATTTCTCGCAGACCGTCGAGCTATGGACTTTTCGCAGGAAATTAAATAATTTATTAAATTAAAATTTAGGAGGGAACAAAAATATTTAGGGGGCTCCTGCCTTTCTGTACCACCATTGACTACGGGCGTGGTACGGCGTCGCAGGATCATCCTCTCTATCTAACTCTATGGTAAGCGAATCCTCCCTTCTGCTGGTCTTCTAGGGGCTTTGTGATCAGGTGCAGTCAGAGAAACGAGCCTGTGCGCGTGATCAAAGCTACCGTTCTCTTCAGAGGCGATCCACCTCTCCGATTGAACTTCATCACAGGCCTGATAAGGCGCGTGGGTCACCGCCACTGTCGGGGACACCTCCCCTCCACCCTCCACCATCCGGGGGTGAAGACCGTATTGTATCAGGTCGTGATGGTGGTGTAGTCTATTCACGGTATCCTCACAAACGTTTTAATCAAGCATTTGAATAATAAACACATTTATGACGTGTTTGGTTGTTTTTTTTAATATGTCACGTATTACAAGCGTTTAATACATGTGTTAAAATTAAAGTACCTCATTTTTAGTCAAACTGAACTTTTACTTTTACAGGATGTATATGAACTTCGTGCAGAAAATGAAGCCACAGCATCAGCGGGCCTAAACAACCAGAAAACCCTAGTAACATAACGTCCGGAACAAAGGACTGGTTATTCAATACAAACATAAAAGCAGTGTAGTATATTCTGCACAACAATACACTACAATAATGTAGTACCTCAAGTTCCCTTGAACCTAATTTCAACGTCACTTTAGTAATACAAGATTGCTTTTACGGACATTTTGTCACTAGGATTCTCTGGTTATTTAGGCCCACAGATGATGTTGCTTCATTTAATTCACGAAGTTCATATACACTATATCTATAAATTATGTTATTTTACTTATAATTAATATGAATAAAAACGGGTAGAAAATATCTGTGTCGGTAACGCCTAGTAAGAAATAGTTCATTTGAAAAAAAATATTATACTAAGTGCGCACGAATCAAGTGCGTTATCCCTTTAGCGAAGTTTTATATATTTGTTTAAGCTTTGTTTGCATGAGGCGGAGGAATATCATGGAAGTAGATATTTAGCATGACTTCAGAAAAGTTGGAAGTAACCTAGAACAGCCTTCTGACAGTTCATGGTAAACTGAGCATTTTTAAAAGTCGTACTAAAGGGCTCGGTCTGTTTGGCGCGCGAAGTGAGTAGCAGAGGTTCTGTGGATAACACAGGACTCAAAAAGTAATTGCATATTTTCGAGTGGTGTCTAAATCCGAGAAGAACTAAGGACCCCGTCTACCTGGCGCTTGAACTTCGTTACAGTGTGTTTAAAATACGCGTTTTTCAATGAAATATTAAAAGTGCGTCCAATATGCTGATCTCCGAAAAGAACACACACTTCAGACGAGGGCTGTTGAATGCTTTGAAAACTACTCAAGAGCCCTGCATTGAACNCGTGACCCATATTATAAACACCATTTAATAGCACTCCAAAAACCCTAAAAACGGCTTTTTCAAAGCACTGTATCTCAGATTATACACGTCACATACACACAAAACTACTCAAGAGCCCTGCATTGAACCTTCCTACAGACTTTCTACCAATAAAATAATATGGTCACCGCTGAAATTCCCGTAGGTACACGCAGTGCGACGAGAACAATGAACGCCAGTTCAGAGCTTTGCGCTTAGCGGCGATGGCGCACTTGCTGAGCGTGGCAGTGTCGCCCTTCTCTGCCTCAAACGAGTAAAATATCTCTAGGTAGGTCTTATGACGTTGTATCCTCCCGTATACAGAAAATATTTGTTTTAGTGTCATAACAGGGTCATTACTTAAAATGTTTCATTATAAAAGCATTTTATTTCATAGTTCTATGCAAATTTTTGTACCTGATTGTTAATAGGTGTTCCCTGGTTGTCAATGAAAGGCGAGAATGAATAAGCTTATAAAATGTTGTATTATGCTAATTGTTGCATAAATTTATGTTAGAAGTTCATATATTATGTCCGCAATTATGGGTAAGGTAATTAGCTAAGCTTATATTGTCGCACTTTTTAATAAATCCTACTAAGATCCATTTGTATACACATTATGCATTCTTCCACCATATGTAAAATGAAGGTTGTTATGGGCTTTGGGACGGAGGGGGGACCTTCGTCACATGCGCGATAATGTCACCATATTTTAAGGTGTTCGTTTGTAAGAGTCGGTTCATGTTTTACAGCCTATGACGCTCGACGCCTGCCGTCGCTCCTACATGTAACACATTTATGTATGGCGAGTTATTAAGACGTTTGGCCTGCGCCAAAGTTTTGGGCGGCTCTTAACAGCGAGGTCTTCAGAGCCGATGAGGGTGATCGAGGTGAGTATCGATCAGCGCCGGAATGAAAGGGCGAGGGAAACTGGAGATCCCGGAGAAATCCCGCCAACCGAAGGCATCGTCCGGCACGATTCCCACATGCGAAAATCCGGGAGTGACCCAGCTGAAGATTAAACCCGGTTCGCCTTGGTGGGGCGCGCCGAAGAGACGCCATATCACTATTGGAGATTGATAATGTCATTGTGTTAAAGCTTTTGATTGGTCATTGATGTTGCCATGAGTTTACATTTGTTCTGGACGTCTGGTGCGACTCTTGGCGCGGGGTTCGCAGGAGGGGTTGTAGGTCGGGTATTTAAGACGTGAGGCGAGCTGTGGAAGGGGGGATCGTCGCCAAGTTCTCAGGGCCTCGGTATGCGGCTTGAGAAGTATCTGCACGGACTTCGGCTGAAACGGATTCATCTGGATTAAGTATGAACGGGACTCTGTTTGTCTTCCCAGTGAAATCGAGACTTCGTTTTTCCCGTCGCCAAAACGAATTTTAATTTCAGCCGAACGAAATAATTAACTTAGTTTTTTGGCAGCAGTTAGTCAGGACTTAGACAAATTCGGCCGTAGAAATTGACTTAGTTTTCGGCAGGAAGAAGTTGGGACTTACAAAATTTCTGCCTAAGGAAGTAGTTTTGGCAGTAGTGAGTTGGGACTTTGCATTTTCTTGCTGGAACCGTGGACTTAGGTTTTGGCGAAGATTTACACTGGGACTTACAATATTTTCCTGCTTGAGTGTAGACTTAGACGAAAGGCAGGACTTAATTTTCGTTCCCTAGACAGGATGTTGGAAATAGTCAATGCTATACTTAATTTTTTTAATGTGAGAATAGTTCTGCGAGCTACCCGCAGAATAAACCTTTACAACGCTATGGGCAAAACAGGTTTGATAACTTTTGTCATATTAATTAATTTCTCTCATGATTAAATGTTACTTTTTAGTAGAGAAAATTTAAAAAGACTATACATTGCTTTTACATGTTTTTACTAGGTCAAAGTTTTGTTAGTTCTTCCGCTTTGTAATATAACTATCGTCCTTGCTATTATGACGTAGCTAATGTTTAAGTGGTTCTAGTTCGTATGCAGTAAGGTTAAACCTATCACTGAAATATGACAGCCATTTGCTCGTACAAGACGACGCTCTGAAGGACATGCCCATCAAAATTATGTTATTGAAGTTTCTGCCGTATAAAATTTGTCTGCTTTTACGGCCTTCCTTGCTTATGTATCGCATCCCCGCTTTACGGTCTCTAAACTCGTAAATTCACGTACTTTTATGCATTTTGTGATATATAACATCTTCTCCCGGGGTCCGCACATGGGCAAGCCATTTATAGTAGCGTAGTGCCTGACCACGGTTATAATTTCTCTTTGAAGATAGAAAATTAATGATTTTATGTTTTCGGGTTTCGAACTGGAGGTCCTACGACATGCCTAAACGATGGAAATTGCTTCAATGTATATATTAGGTGCGTATAAGTACATAATTAGTCAAAAAATAACGTACAAAGTTCGTTAAAAATGATCCAATGCACAGGTCGGTATTTGAACGGGGGTCCCTAGGTCACCATTTATCATCTTTATTCTTTGTCCAAAATTTATCTAACAGCCTACTGTTTATGTTTCATACACCCACACATTTATACCGTATTTTTCCAGCGATATTTAATAAAGTGTTACTTAGGTGTTTTTTCCATGGAAAGCTAGTAGTTGGTTTTGGAGCAAGGAAAACAAAGATGTCCGCAATGGAGGAGGAGGACGAAATTGAATGGCGGGAATAAAAAAAAAAAAAAAGAAAAAGGAAGTCTCAAAACCCTCATAGCACAGATAATATTAAAAGGAACGAAAACTAGCTTTCTTTGCTGGCAAACCAAACGAAGCTTGGAGTTCTGGTGATGTGTGAATAGGTGTAGTTGAAATAACCTCAGGTCGCTCTGTCTGGTTGGTGCGATCTACGGACGTGAGAACATACCTTAATTGAGCCTCGACTACTGCTACGTAAACTTCTGGGCTGTGTCTCAATTGGCCCAGAGAGCACCCTCTCGTGCTCTTGATCTCGCGAACACGTCATTATGACGTCAGAGAGAACGCTCTCTGGTCGTCTCAATTCGTTAGAGAGAGCGCGAAAGAGCTAGAGCACAGAGAGAGAGCACGAAGTTGTGTACCTGCTGGTGCTCTCCCGCGCTCTCTGACCACGCGCCATATTTGTTTAAATTTGTTATGACGTGATCAGGCCCTAGCTGAACGGACTGCCTGATCACACCTTCAAACATTGAACCAGGGCACGAGCGTGATTGCAATAACACCTTGCGAAAGACAGTTGCAGAAACCCCCTCCACCGGCCAGTAAACGGGGCCTAAATATTAAACAACGCTCCCGATTAGGCCAACGTAACACTGGGAGCGAGGGATTTTGTCATCGGGGCAGAGGACCAAGAAGACGTGGAGATGGGTGTGTCCGGCCGTCGTTAACCGCCTCCTAGAACCAGCCTCCGGCAACATGAACAAGGTGGGGACTTTCCTATTCGATTGTAATAGTAGTGGCGTGTGGTAATAAAACTTATTATAATTAATCAATATCTTGGTATTCTATTTAAGTCTCCCGATCAATAGCCGCGTAAATAGTTATTGTAAAATCCTTATGTTCAATAAACCCCATTTTATACTGTTAAGCTCTACCTTATCACATTATTTAGCTACGCACACAGACCCTTTTCAGCTTTTAATAATTAAAAGATAATACGTAACACATTGTTTCAGTGTTTGTATAAGTAGCTTTCTAGGCCAAAACCACGTCGCATTGTACCTGCAAGTGAATAATTTCAACTGTTTTAGTGAACGAAATAACTTAAGTAACACGTTTTTATGAAAAAAATAAATAAGAATTTCTGACAAAGTCTCGTGTTTATTGTTACTTTGTTGCGACATGGCAGTAATATATATATATATATATATATATATATATATAATTTTATGCACTAAAGATTATTACTGTAGTGCTATAATTATTTACAATTTGTTTTAACATATACAAATTACTTCCAGTAGCTATGGCCGTTATTTTAGGTTAACATTATTTCGCTCCTTTTTGGTATCGGATTAATGTGTGACATCGGAGAGAAACGGGTGTGTGGTTGTCTCAGTTTCACAGAGCGAGAGCGCGAAACAGCGCGAAGCAGCGTTCTCGCCAGACTGCGCGAAATAGCTCTCTGTCGAAAGAGTATTCGTTAAACTGAGACGCCACGAGCGAGCTGTGGCTTGCAAGGGGAAGGAAGTAGCAGTGGCTCAGAGAGGAGCTGGCACGAACCTAGCGACGTGTCGTAGGCGCAGATGTACTCGGAGGTGGTGAACTGGCACGTGAGGGCGGTCTTGCCCACTCCCGACGCCCCCAGCATGGCGACCTTGAACTTGGGCACCTGCCCCGGCTCCTCCACGTCCTGCACGCTGCACTGCGACGCCGCGCTGCCAACACACACCACCACAACAAACAATAATTACTCCTGCGTTTCGCAGTCGCGAAGTTGTGCTTGCCAAGCAATACATCTGAACACAAAACACAGAACTTAAATCTACTACTGAAAGAAACCAATAAAATTGTCAGAAAAATACAATTTTAGTTGCATAGGAGAAAAGAGCGCGTGTATAAATATGTACATAAAGTACCAAGTCTTAACGAAAGTTTAACGCATTTCATAACATTTTAGCAAGTTATTCATTATGTCAAATGCAATGCAAAACCAAACTAAAAAGATGGAAGATATGGAGTGTTTACCACAAGGGTTCTTGCTTATATTTAAATTTGCATTTTATGTTGTTATTTTAGTTATAACATAATGAAAACAAACAAGATGATTTATGAGGGTTATTAGGAAAGTAAGGTCCGATTTCTTATAAAACATAAACCAGCCCTGATTTTTTCAAACAATTTTTTTATTTAATTCCGTACATGTTTTTCTATTTTTCTACATAGTTTACATATTTGTTTAAACATTTGTCATAACGTTCTACAAGTTTTTGTATGCCTAAGTCATAGACGTCTTCCACCTGTGAGGATAACCAGTCTGTAACTGCTTCTTTCACCTTTAATCTTCTCTAAAAATTGATCACCTTCCTTATGATATCGGTCCAAAAAACAAAGAGCACAAGCCATTCTTTTCATTTGGTGTTCCTCAGTAAGCAGCCTGGGAACCCAAGGTGCGCACAATTTGTGAAATTGCAAATTTTCAGAGACAGTTTTGTGCAAAGTTGTTCTACCCACATTCGGAAATTCCAATGCTAAAGTTGAAATTGTGAATCGCCGGTCTTCACGAATCTTTTCGTCCACGGCTTTGACCAAATCTTCTGTGATCACTGATGGTCGGCCTGATCGCGGTTCATCATGGACATTTTCCCGTCCGTCCTTGAAAGCTCTCACCCACTTACGCACTTTGCTGTCACTCATCGCATTGGGGCCATACACTTGACTTATCTGTCGATGAACTTCCGCTGCTGAAACGTTCCTTGCTGTCAAAAACCGAATCACTGACCGTATTTCACAGTCGGCGGGCTGATCAATTGTTTTAAACATTCTGAACTGACACTGTAAGCAGCACACTGCAACAACACCAATGCAAATGGCGTCGTTTGACGAGCAAGGCATGCCGGGAGTCGGTGCGCATGCGCGTTACAATGTTCGCGGGACATTCTATTAGCTACGGCGATTCGGACCTTACTTTCCGAATAACCCTCGTACAAACAAAAATTTCCTTTGCTGGTACACTAAACGGACATTCTTTAAACACCCGAAAATTCATCGAAATCGAAGATTTTTGTTTTGTTACGACTTTCGGCAACTAAATTTCATACCGAAACGAAAATGAAAGTTGTAAATTTTTGGTTTTCGTTTTGGTATACCAAATATTCTCACAGCCCTACAAATGACCCATCCTAGAGTTAAGAGGCTTTGCAGCAGGAGTGTTCCAAGGGTTACGACGTGTTCAGCGAGTGCATCATAAAAAACACGCACACGTGACGGCTAGATGGCAACGAGAGCTGCGTCACAGAGTACATAGAAATGCAGAGGCGAAACAGCCGCTCACACCGAGAAGTCCAGCAGCACACGCCAGCGAAATGACGTCACTGGTGAGCGACACGTTGGATCACCGGCCCCCGGTAATCATACTCACCAGCCTGCGGTCCACCTGACAAGAGAACCTTTAAGCTAGTTGTGTTGGCACTTTTTCCATGTCATTGTAATTCCATTAATTTTTTTTATCGTTATTTTTCCAAATAATTTTTTTATTGGAACGTGCTCTAGTTAGGCTTAATTACTAAGTTTATTCACTTTGAAGTTGTAAAACAAACTTTATCATCTTAAAATTGTGTAATGTTTAATTGTTTATATGTGCATTTTCATTTAAGCCTTTGTCAAAAAAAATTTCTTAACATTTGTTAATTATTTACGTACATAATATGGTGTAAATTCATAATTTCAGTTAGCAAAATGAAAAACGTCATTTGTGTATTATTATATGTCTTTCCCGACTTTCGAGTTATAAATCGATTAGTCGCGCGAGACCATGAAGTCCGGAGCATACCTTAGTATATTTAGGTTTCCGCTAAGGTTACTCCCTTCTTCTTCGCATTCTAGCCAAGCAGTATGTAGTTGGCTCAAGATATATTCTGATGAAATCTGTTTTAATCCTTGAGATGAACAAGTATTTTTATCCGCCTTTTTGGGTAAGTTTGTTTGCGGATATTTTGTTGTTGTACTGAGACGTGATCGTATGTTGTGTTTACGATCCTTTTTCAAGCTTTACGTGATACTTTCTTTCACCATTGCGCCTGATGGCCTAACCTCGTGGCCAATTTTCATCCTTCTCGTTTAGTTTTGTACCATGATTCCACTTCCTTGGCCAGCACCGCAGTAACATTTGAAATGTTATTTTCGTCTTACAAGTAATACGTAAATTATTTTTGCATGCTGGATGTGCTCGGGAGTGCTCCGAACTTTCAGTCTTATGAGACTACGGTTCTTGTTCAATAATTAACTGAGTTTTTTTGAGCAGTCAACTGCGGAATTATTTATTTAATTTTCTCTTAATTTGAAGAAAAAATGATTAAAAATGAAGTGTTTACGGTAATGTAAATTTTTAAATGATGCGATCGCGGGTACCCGACGAAATAGTAATGGCCAAATAATATGATGATTGTTCGCTCACAATCTGTTCAATACTCTTACTTTATATAAAAAAAAATTAAATACTCAGCTCTAAGAGAAAAAAAAGTTTTATTTACACCCATGCTTTTATATATATATATATATATATATATATATATATATATA
>NQII01003490.1:166711-188158 GCA_002778355.1 Clitarchus hookeri | reverse complement strand
ACGCAGAAGTGCCGCAAGACAACGTGGCATGGACTCGACTAATGTCTGAAGGTATGCAGGAGGCAATTCACACCATTAATCCTGCAAGGCAGTCGACAAATCCAATCTGCGCCAATTTGAGAAAGGGTTGCACGTCTGTCACGTTTAATGATTCTCGTCAGTCGTCGTTTGTCCCGTTCTTTCACGATCTTTTTCCGGCCGCAGCGATGTCGAAGATGTGATGTTTTACCGGATTCCCAATATTCACGTTACACTCGTGAAATGGTCGTACGCGAACATCCAAATGTTATCGCTACCTCGGAGATGCTATGTCCCATCTCTCGTGCGCTGACTATATCACCACGTTCAAACTCACTTAAATCTTGATAACCTGCCATTGTAGCAGCAGTAACCGATCTAGCTGCCGAAAGCATGGCGTTACTCTGATTGGTTCCATACCTCTGTTATTTGCATACGCTCGCCTATACCAGTTTTTTTTGGCTCTTCATTGTAGATTGCGTATTTTTGTAATTTGCGTTTTGCACCTTCGAAGCTGACAAATTACTAAATACAGAATACCAAATCACCAACCATATTAGTTTTTCTTGTCTGATCGTTTGAATACACACACGTGCATGTTATTGGACTAAACAAATTTGTATCGAACTCACCAAAATTATTTTACAAAGAAAGTTGCTGAAATATAACACAATTTTTGTTTAGTAACAATTTCACGTAATCACTGTTGTTTTATGTTGTTGATTTTAAGCTTGAAAATGGCTTCTGACATTTTTCGTGAAATATGTTTTATGTTGAGACTTTGTGACAATTTTAATTTTCGTATCATGATACAAAAAAAAAAAATTGTAGCATGGCACGCTAGACAGTTGAATGCCGCGTTGTTCCGACATAAACATTACAAAATGCCAAAACATAATTACGAATACGAAACTCGGCCTGAGAGAACACAAGTTTCTCGTCTCAAGTGACCGAGCTCATTTCGTTCACAGCCAGCCGAGTCACATTGGAGATAACATTGGGCTCGTTATGTTAACTTTACGTTAACTCAAATCCAACATTTTCGTATATTATCGCAGTTGTGTTCACATTGGAGTTCAAATCACGATCGTTATGTTAACTATGATTCCATTTTTTTAAAAATTAAATCGCGTCTTTGTTTACATTGGAATTGTGAACAACTCGATTTTGAACAGTCGTAATGCAGTGCTACCAAATAATTTATATGCGATTGATTTCTCTAACAATATTTTAGACATTTGCATACATATATCTGCCAATAATAACCTTTCTTCTCATCTAAATTGTCGCCTGTTTGTTCTGTTAGTTTATCTTTACAACTGGAGTTTTCGAGATGGTTTATATGTTTATCATTTGAACACGCAGAAACCGAATAAAACTTTAATTTCAATTGTAATAGTCGGCCATCAACACGATACACTATCCACGCGGAAGTTGGTAGGACTAAAAATGAAACAAGACATCGCTATAAATTTTAGAGACAACCTAATTTTATGACATTGTGGCGTCTGTGTTGTTAGAAGCCCTTCATTATATTAATGACTCACATTTAAACAACATCCAGGGTGAAATCAATAAAACCTCAGCTCAAAAATTCGCAAATCAACTTAATGAGCAAACAAAGAACGGTTCAACTGCTAAGCTCTGGATACAGTATTTCAACACCTTGTAAGAAATAGTTCTTATGCAAAATATAATTACACTTAATGCGCACGAATGCGGTGCATTGTCCCTTTGCTGTAATTTTCTAGACTTGGTTAAGCTTTGTTTGCGTGAGACGGAGGAATGTCCTGGAAGTAAAACAGTAAGCAGGGCTTCAGAAAATTTGTAAGTAACAGTGAATTGACTGTAAGTGAACATGAGGACAACGCAAAGCAAACGCAACGAGTTCCGTGGTGAATCGGTCTTAAGTCCCCGGACAGAGGCAATCTCCAGGACCCCAGTTTCTGAAACTATCATTACATTTTCAACACCTAAGTGGCACTGACGACTCCGACCAACATGTTATATATGGGTGACCTTCACCTTGATCTTACATCTGTGACATTTACCCCGTGCCCTTGACCTTGGAAATCCTTAAACCCAAAAATAAATTTTTTTTATAAAATGCAAAAAAAATTATAAAAATTTTAAAAAATAATTAAAGACTTTATTTTTATCAATCTTTCGATCAATCTTGCAATATTTCCATAAATCAGCACCGCAATCAGCCAGCCCTACCAATCCACACCAATCCACACCAATGCACACCCATCCACACACCAATCAATACCAATCCACTCCAATCCACACATGAATTCACACACCTTTCCACACCAATCCACCCCAATCCACACATGCATCTACACACTTATCCACATACCAATCCACACCAATCCTTACATGAATCCACATACAAATCCACATACAAATCCCCACCAATTCACATTACAATCCACACACCAATCCACATCAATACACAAACGAATCCACTCCAGTCCACACATGAATTCCTACACCAATCCACACATCAGTCCACACAAATCCACACAACAATCCACTCCAATACACTAATTAATCCACACAACAATCTACACATCAATCCACACGCCAATCCACACCAATACTTCGCAATCCTCCTCCACAATCCACAGTAATCCACAACAATACTTCGCAATCCTCCACAATTCACAGCAACCCACGCTAATCCTTTGATCAATCCCAATCCGTCGATCCATCCTTCGATCAATCCTTCTGTTTGTCACCCACCCTTATGTATAGAAATTACATTCGTTCGCCAACTGTCTCCAAATTTGTACATGCCGACAGAATTAATGTTTCGTATGCAGTCAAATATCAATGCATTTTTGTACTAAAGTCTTTATTATCATTCAATATGCAGATCTTTCCGTTAACAGTCAAGTGTTCATAGGACCACTTTAAAGTTGTGAGGGAAAAAAGGATACGACACACACAAATTATTGAAGATATCTCGTTAATTTGCGTGAGACCCCACGTTTTTGAAGGTCAATAAAATATCTGAGTCTATCAACAAGTTCATTCGGGTATTCAGGAAATAAGTAGCCAGTATTCTCGGCATCTTCTCTGCCTTCTTCATGTCGCTTGTTGCAGCAAATCTGTTGGAAGGGTGTTTCAGTGCTTCGAGAAAATCGCCCTCATCGTCTTCAGAACTATCACTGTCTTCATGTCCATTTTTGTCAATGCTCTCTTCATGATCATCTTCACGTCCTGTTTTGTATTCTATATTAAATTTGCATTTATTTGTAGCAGAAGTTGTAGGCTCATCAGTATTTAGAGCCGACGACAGTTTATTTTGAAGTTCGTCGACTTCACGCAAACGTTTTGCAAGTGCACATTCCACACATACCGACTCTACCACGCCTTGTAGAGCTCTCATTCCGTCTTTAGCATCACGTGTCTCATAATAATCGTCTGCGGAATCAGTACCTATCGATGAAGCAGCGGGTATTGGCGACATCACTTGCTGGCTCTCAAAAGACGAATCCTTGCAGATATCGGTGCGGTTCAATGTATCCCCACCTTGCATAAACTTCATGTGCCCATTGTCGTAACGATTCATAATGAGAGTTCCGTCGTCGTCTGCGAACATTTTATGCAGTTTATTAACAGGAGGTAATGAAGTCAATGCACGTTGTCTCGAGTTAAACAAAGGTGCGTTACCTTTACACGTACCAGTGTGTCTCTTTAAATGATCGCTTCTACCAAACGTTGCGCCACACATATCGCATGTTAGTATTCTGGAGGTCGATTTCTTTGAACGTTCGCTCTTTTCATGGCGTCGTGCATTACAACTTCTACTGAAGATCTTGGCACAGTAACAACATTGTTTTCCATGTAATTGTTGAGTGATCGAAGGAGGTTAGCATATAGTTGTACACGACATACACGATTGCACATCGTCAGTGGTTTGCATCGTCTTCAAACATATGTGAATTCAAACACTTGTACTATTACTGCACAGTGCTGACTCCTCAGAGCTGACTCCTCATTGTGGAGTGTGCGGAGCTTATTGCGAAGCATGTGGTGCTTCTTGTTGTATGTGTGGTGGACTCTTCGTACAGATGGTTCTGTCATGTGGCTGAGCATTTCGAGTATGATGTGAAAAATGCCATCGCAGAATCGTCACTGGCGATAACCAGTTAGCGTCCAATCAGCAATGGCGAGACGAGAGCCAATCAGGATATTTTTCTTTATTTTTACGTGATTTACAATGTTAAATACTTACTATCCTCTAGGGCTAAATAAACAATAACATACAAATCTTAATCTGAAAATGTCAAATAAATCTTAATCTAAAATTTATATTACTGTATCGCCACCACAACCAAATAATTCGAAACCAAAAAGATAATAATAATACCTGGAAAACCGCAACGTGACGTAACCCCTCCCCCCTCCTCGGTTTGGAACAAATTTGATGAATTTAGTCCAAAGCGAAACAAACCTAGATGTTGATTTACTAGAATTGCTGCAAAATATTTTTTCCACTTAATTTAAAGAAAATTCACAATCATTATCTACAAGTTACAACATTAAAACAGCACATTGAATATAAAACAATACACTGGTTTACAACATTTTTCATAATACTCGTTAAGTTACTTTTGTTTTTCCATCTATAATACTTCGCGAAAATATTTTTTCTTAGCAAACTTAAATATTTCTGTTTCAATACAGACAAAAAAAACAACTTGTCTATTCTTAACAAATCGAAATTTTCAGTGACATCACCTGCTATATAATTCCTTGCATTACACATCCTATCCTTATTCTTTATAACATATAAACATGGTCTCCCGACAACTGTTCTTATACAGTTTTTATCATTAATGTAATTTAGTTTGTTTACCAGTAACGTCATTTTCCTTTAGTTACCTAGTGTGATTCAATTAAGTCCGAGAAATTTCAAAATTCAGACATATATGACAGCATAATTTTCCCTTTTACAATTTANCATATAAACATGGTCTCCCGACAACTGTTCTTATACAGTTTTTATCATTAATGTAATTTAGTTTGTTTACCAGTAACATCATTTTCCTTTAGTTACCTAGTGTGATTCAATTAAGTCCGAGAAATTTCAAAATTCAGACATATATGACAGCATAATTTTCCCTTTTACAATTTATCATTTTCTCAAAACCTTTTCCTTCTCTACAGCACATAATTTAGTAATCCATGAGAATTTTGTCACTTTGAATAACCAGGACACATTTTACATTTAAGTTACACAACATATCACACTGTATGATAACTGCCCAATCTCTTTCTGGGTAAGACAAACACGCTCAATACAAACAATCTTTACTATCAGAAACACATAGTCAGTGAGTTAAAGAGAAAACAATTTTGAATATTAGTGTGTAGCATTATGTCACACTAACACTTGAATACATGAAATAGTTTGCCCTTGCCTCACACCATTAATACAAAGCCCAGTCATCATCTGCAACAACTTACCACCATACATTCTTGAAACAAGAAACAATTTTTCTTCATTAAACTTATCTCAATACCCAAAACAATTATTATTTTTCAAAATTGCACTAGCATAACATTTACGAATACTAATATTTCTTGTTTTACCTTTTCTTAACTTTTTGAAACCAGTTCTTCTACTCATTACTATACTTAATTCCTGTGTGCTTATCCCTACTTCCTTATGTTTCATTTGTTACACAAACAAAATTATGATTAAAATTATGACATTTTTCTTTTGTATCGTAAGTGTTACATATGTAAATTTCTTTACATAACACTAGACACATTAACACAAAAATTCCTTTCACACAATTATTTCCTTAAATTGTTGTTACTCTGATTTCCAGGGCCTGAGTAGGGTTATATGCCAATTTGCATCCTTTACCCTATACATATTGTGACCTGCTCTCCCTTCTACCATATATATACCACTATATAACAAATCTTTCCTTAAAATAAAACATTACCTCTCTTGCATTATTATAATAACAGAAAATGATTAAACAAAAAAAATTAAGTACCTATTTTACTATCCTAAGTTGCGGACGGTCTGCATTTATTAATGTTTTTTTTCTTTCTTTTCGTTCTCCTCCGTGCCATTCTCACTTTATGTCTACTTTTACTTCTCTTTTTCCTCACAACCTTCGTCATACAGTACTGCCTTCTTTTCCTTACTGACTTAATTTTATGTTTCCTTTTCCTTCCTTTTTTCAACTAACCTTCCTAATACATGTAGGGTTGTTTAACGTGATTTTATTCTATATAAAAGAATTAAATTACACGTAAATTCAACATAGTAAATAAACAAAGAAGTCACAAGATAAACATGTGATAACAACATTGACAAATGAAGGGCAGGTTGCCGCGAGGTTGCAGAGCGTCTATGGAGCAGTGTAGCTAACCTTTACATACAGTATTTAATTCTTTGCCTTTTCCTTATTGACTTAGCTCTACCACTCTTTTTTTATTTCCTCACTGTTTTTCTGACTTTGTGTGCCTGAGTAAAATTTTCCCATTCCTTCCATTTTACCCTACTTTGACTGTTAAGGCCTATTGTTCATCTGACCCCCCCAATGAGTTCAACATCCTTTCACACTCATGTATGAATCGCATGTGTCCTCTATTATCTCCAAAAAGTTTATGTACTGCCATTTCAAAAGCCATAATCTCATCTGAAAACAAGATAACCTCATCTCGAGATACATAACCCTGTTTGTACAATTGCTTGAAGTTTTGTTTACATTTCATCTCTTTCTTTTTTTCATTTATTTTAGCCCCAATGTTTCCTATTCCAATGGTATTTTTGGACATATTTTCAATGTGTTCATCTACTGCTTCCTTTAATTTATAATGTTCAACCTGCGTGTGATTTAAATTTTGTTGCAATTCTCTATGCTTTTGTTTAACAAGCTCGCTATGCGTAGCCAGGGACTACCGAGAAGCTATCGTCACTAACGAAGAAAATATTATTTTTCTGACAGCAAATTTTGTTTCAGGTTAATTTCTAATTAGTACGTTTAACAGTACAAATAGTTCTACCCCACGGCTTAGCATGCCCGGTATTTAAGTCCTTGTAATTAAAAGATAAAAAACTAATGCTGTAGCTTTGCCCGATAGGATTTTCAATTTATCGGGGCCTATTAACATTTGTGTGTGGCAGATTAAAACTATTCAAATTTTTTTCCCGGCAGCTAGGTCCGCCAAGAATTTCAATATGTCATTTAATTTTGTGTCTGGAAAATAGAATCACCCGTGTATTCCGAAGACTTCTACTGGCATAGTTACAGTAATTAAACTACTTAACATTAACAGGAACTGACTAGTACTTACAATATAATGATATAACTAACAATTATTTGATCATTATTGATACAACATGATTACATACACATCAGTTGTAATCCAACATGATCATTTAGCAATAATATATCAACGCAAGTTAATTTAGCGCAATAGAGGTATTCGCACAAAAAATCCGATCTGGATACAGATAATTCCAGAGTAAAACTATTTCTACTGCTCACTTCCTTGCTGAAGCAATATTATGATCGAAATTTATGTTGATTGAAGCTCTACCTTACAGTTATGTGTTTGTAAACATCCATACAGTCGATTATGCACGATGCCATAACAAACCAACATGCATACATGTACAAATTTCAAATGTTTTGGGGGCTCTGAATACACAGTAACAATCACTTACTCAAGTTGTTGGGCTACATTTTTTTTCATCAAGGTACGATAGTAAAATATTATTAAAAAAAAAAGATTCTTAGCTACCAAGAAATGAGAAAGCTAAAAAGTGAGAAATACATAGTCTGAAGGACAACGTAAGACATTTTTTAAATTGGTCTTTATATTTTACCCTTATAGCACAGTTAACGATTTGTCGGAAGCAGCCTTCGTGTGTTTCGATTACAGGAACATCTGGTCTCTCTTCCAAAATGTGGAATCGTGAGTGAGTGAGTGGGTGGAGAGATTTGGGCAGCTCTTAACATCGGGTCTTGAGAGCTGATGAGGATGAAGAGAGTGAGGTATGGAGTAGTGCCAGAATGCAAGGGCGGGGGAAACGGGAGATCCCTGAGAAAATCCGCCAACCAGCGGCATCGTCTGGCACGATTCCCACGTGTGGGAGTGAACCAACCGGGAATCGAACAACACTCGTCCCACACCCAGGCAAACCGCCTGGGTGTGGGACGAGTAGTCTAACCACTACACCACGACGCTATTTTCGGAGTCTATAACAACACAGAGTACTTAAGAATGCAGATGTGAAACAACCGCCTATTCTGCGAACTCGAGCAGCAAAAGTCAGCGAAACGACGCTGGAAAGGGAAGGAAAATGCTCCTAATATTTCGTGCAGCCGCGCTAATAAAAACGTAGCTTTTAATTATCTATCACGCCATTGCCCGAATAAAGTCTGAAATTTCGGAATTGCTGAAATATTTCCGGTGCAAAAAAAATCTCAACATGTTCCAATTTAAACTTTTTTTAATAAAATGTGTCTAATTTTTGCGAAGCACTGCCATCGAATATTCCGGGTACTATCAGTCTGACCAAGCGTCGCTGACAGTGATTAACGTCTGCACGTCGACGCGTTTCGAGTCCGCCCGGGTTGAAATGAATCAAAATGCAGCCGTTCCCTTTGAATGGAAACGCGTTGTTAATATCCCCCCTCCCCCCGGGACGGCGTGATATCTCGCTCTCGGAATACCACACTCTGTTTCAATTATTAATTCGGTTTACTTGGCCGGACGGGGCCGTGCGCGACGAAGGGATGGGAGTGAGGGAGGAAGGGGTTTTTGGGGAGGGGAGTGAAGGGGAAAGGCGACCCGACTTCCCACCGCCAATCGGCCCGCACCTGCGCTAAGGTTCATTCTACTCAGGTTAGGGAACAAAACGTGGTTTCTTATAGGAGATTTTGACATGGGGAAAATTTCCACTGCTAGGTGCGCAGTGTTCCAAAAGGTAACTATTAACTAATATTTTAAGCTACGTATATAATACGATCCTACTCAGCTACAAAGTTATTTTATATTTGATTTATTATTATTACAATTATCCTATTTTAACGTAGAAAATAGAGAAAACCTGGTACACATGCGACACTAGCGCTTGCATAGTGGCGGACATTTTTGGTTGCCAAACTTTTAACGTTGATCTTCCCAATCTTTAGTAGAAGTAACCTTAGCTTAGCACTCATGCAGCGCAGTGCCACCGAACTAATAACATAGCAAGTGGATAGTGATTGTCGGCTGTTCCCCGGGCTCTCGTAATTCGAATAGGGAAAACGAAACCTCGCCAAAGATACCCGAAGACTTCCCAAAGTCGATGTTCCAAGGTCCTACAATTTCGGCATAAAAATTATTACGTATTTAAACAAACTATATAATTGTATTCACATAGCATAAAATATATAATAAAATTCATGTAGTTTCTCTCTTTAGATATTGTATAAACTCATGACTAATGTGCAAATTTTAATTTTGATGTTGGTAGCACAGACTGTGTTGTGTAAGCGCCCTTCAAGTTTGTTTTTTTTGTCACCTGTATTTTCACGAATATATGCATAAAACTGGTTGTAATGCAGTGTTTTACCTTCACGGTTACAGTTTATATTCGCTCAAATGTAGATATTTGCGACATGAAATAACTGTGGATGAGAGACACATCAATGCTTTTGCACAGAAAACATATACCAATCACAATACAAAAAAATAACAGCTGGCGAGGTCTCTACAATACCACCAACATAAAAAAGTGAGAATTTGTATTTCACTCTGTTTTATGAAGTTGGCAGTATCGAAGAACCTAATTCTGCTTGCTTTGCAAACAAATGGATAGGATAAGGATATTTCGTAATACCCGCGAGTTACAACTCTCTACTTGTATGCTCCCTGTTGTTTACGGTATAGTCACGGAGTAAATAAATACACAGTGAAGAAATTTCGTGACGGTTCCTTTGATGTGTGTTTACCCATTCTCTGATTGGCTACGTGAGTCTCTGGCAAGCGTCCTTGTGTATGATTGGCTACCACGTGCTGCGGAATATTCCTTGTTGGCTGGTCTGACGGACGACGTGTAGGTTGCCAGGCGCTGATTGGCGAACGGCGTTCCGACATGTTGCTGGCCTGTGCCGCCATAATGCTGGCGTGTGCAACTGAAGATCGTGGAATAAGCGCCTATTTAAATTCAGTAATCTTGAGTACTCCTGTGGTATAGTGAGTAATTTTGAAATCAACCTTTGTATATGCTAACGTACACAAGGACTTGCAGACTTTCAGTTAAGTTGGAAGCGAATTTAGTAAAATTGTTCTACAACCCCTGTCACATTGTCAATTTTCTCCGACAAAGTGCTTTCAATAAGTTTGGTTAAATAAATATGGACAGTTGTGACGTCACTGATACGTCATAAACGTCGCCGTATTTGTCTGAAAACGTTGGATGGCTCCAGTTTCAACCAAACATGTCGTTATTGGACCAGTTAAACATTTATTTGATGTTTGATTGGTTAAGCTAATCAGAATCATGCATTACAAAAATGGCCGTTTCTGACGTCACGAAACTTTAAAATGGCGAACAATTACTGGAAACGAAGTAAAGTTATGAATATAATTAATCTATATAGAAGGTGTCTGAGCATGGACGCTATTTTAAGTGAATATTAAACATAATATTAAGTATTCTGAGGTATTAAATTTCATTGCGTAGGAAATATATCTAATGAATAAAATTTATATTTTGTAAATAAGGGAAAATAAATCACATCACTCGTTACATTTCTTCTTGTTGTAGACTGAAAGGTAACATAACAGAGGTGTCTCACTTCCAAAAATAATTTTCAACTAAAACACATTTTCAAACACATTCGAGACTATCTGATAAAATATGTCGGTAGGAAAAAATTTGATGGCCGTATTTCATTTTCATATTCTATTGTCAAAAATATTTGAAGATGAAAATTTGACAGTGTGACAGGGGCTCAAGACTTGATGTTGTATTGCGTGTGTGATAGTAAAATGCATGGCCAATCGGGTTGGTGTACTTTGTTTATACACAGTAGAGTACGAATAGGGATAATAATAACACCTTTAGGTTTCTAAACATTTCACCTTTCTACTACACTGACGCGTGAATGAAGTTATCACGCCCATGGCAATGTACATTTTACATGTGGCGGTAGAATACAGAATGAGAAGAAAAGTAGATTTTAGGCAGCTATATATACACATACAGATGATTATAGCTGTCACGGTTCATTGAGAACTTTTAAAATCAACGTTTGTAAAATATCACTGCCCCTACCGGCATATATCTTAACAGGCACACTGAGTAGAATGCGCCCAGCAAAGTTGGTAATGATGAAGAGAAAGTAGTCCCATGTCTCAACTTTGAATGAAAAGTGTTAACGTCAAAAGTTGGGAGTACCGGCAATGGGATAACTTTTCTTTTGCCGTCTGTTTAATACACGTGTAAGAATAAGCAAATTTGTAAAATGTTTACTTCTAAGAATTTCTCAGTTTAACTAGACCGGTGCATTAATAAAGTGAGCCCACGACAACGTTAATTTAACATACGGTGGAAGAATACGCAATGTGCACACAAGTACAGCAGATCTTAAGCAGTGCTTTCAAACGTGCTCAGTTTTCCACGAACAGCCTATATAAAATAACGGAAACAGCTTAACCAGAGTGGTTAATATGATGTTGGACCACCATTGGCCTGTCACGCAGCAGCAATTCGTCGCGGAAGGGATGCACACAGCTCGCGAATTGCATGTTTCCAGAAGAATTTTGTTCCATTTGTCACGCATTGCAGCTCTCAGGCGAAGCACATCTGCACCAGGTTCTCTTCTAAAAAATAGACCGCAGATGCTCGATAGTATTAAAGTCGGGTAACTTATGTATGCCGTCATTATCTTGGACACTGTTGCTCTGTATACACCCAACACACTGCCAGTTTTCGATACACTTGCTCCAACTAGCTGCGCTTCAACTGTCAGCCCTCCTTGAAAGTCAGAGAGGTCTGCCATTTTGCCTCACATACTTCTGGCCATGTAGATGCACGAATACCAGTGACGCGTGGTTAACTGTTGCAAGGTAAGCTGGTGCTTGCTCACCGCTGTACACTATCGGTGCACGCAGCAGGAGCTAGTGACCACCGTGCAGCCTAGGGAAAATGAATTCATTCCAACCACTCACGAACAAGCAGCAAGGGACCCATTATAAGCGTCCTGTGGCGTCAAATGCCGAGCTGCGTTTTCGTGGTGGAAATGTAAACTATCGAGCAACAGGGTACAACACAGAGCTAACGCCTGCTTACCTTGCAACAGTTCACCACACGCCACTGACGAAAACGTACTACACTGCATAGAGTACTGCAGAGCAACGTCCTTCACTACAATAACAAACGACAGTCAAAGCGCACGAATTATATGTGTTACCACCTCATAAAGATGTCGGGTACCTGAACATTGGTGTTTCCACTGTTTTGATAAACATACATGGAAGGTGTTTTTGAATAAAATGTTGAAATTCTAAACACAGCTCCTAAGGACTAATATAAACAAAAAATACTTGTAGCAAAATGTTCGGAAAATTAATCTAGCATTTTATAATTTAATTTGAAGTTAGTCATAACAGCGCTGGGAGTCCGCAGCTTTACGTATCTGCGTGCCTAACTAGTTGCATATCGCGAAGGCGAACGGAATAGGCACGGTGATAAACATGCGACAATATGTTTCCATCGTAGCTAAAATGATTCCGTTTGCCTTCGTGGCATGCAACTTGTTGTTCACCTAGGTACGTGAAGCTGCAGACTCCTGGCTTTGTTATGCCTAACTTAAAATTAAATAAAAACATATTAGATGAATTGCCGAACATTTTGCTACTTGAATTTGTCGTTTATATTAGTCCATAGATGCTGTAGTTTGAATTTCGACATGTTATTCAAAAACATCTTGTATAAACACACACAACTGTGAATCGGTGAATTAAAAAGTAAAGACAATTTTGAGATTTTACCATAACTTGCAAAACAATAATTCTGGTTAAACCAATACTGTATCTTCATTCGGATGTTGATTGGATCTCTATTGCCTGCAATGACTACGAGAAGGTCATTGTAGGCAATGGAAATCCAATTTAAGTTTCACCACACCATTGCCATTAAAATTAAAAAAATAACGCCAATACTGTAGCGTACATATTAGGGGCAAAAAATAACATTCTGGACACACCTACGAACAGATATTTCAGCAGCGAGAAGATACAACAACTGGTCGCCCAAAAAACTTCGAGATAAAAAACACTTAAAAATTGGACATTGTTTTTGTATGTAGACTTAATTACGTTCTTATTTTATGCTCTTGTAAACAAGGCACAAGAAAAAGAGGACTATTCTGACTATACTGATACTTTCATTACAGAAGAAACTTCAAAGCGTAGGAAATTTACGAGAGACTTTATCAATAAATTTCCTATTCTCTCTTTGCCGAAGACGCACGGCAGCGAGATGTGAAAGGCAGAGAAATTCGCGTGGAAGAAGTGCTGGAGAAATTTCGCAATAAGTTATTCAGCACGGATCCAACGCTGTTTCACAATTATATTTCGATATAAAAGTTTTCTTTAATTTACATAACATGGCTTGGCATTTCTTGTAAACATTTACATTAATAACATTAAAATATATTTCAAAAAAGTTAATTTCAGTTCTCACTTGGGGACGATTACATTCATAAAAACAATGACAAAAAAAGAAACGTTACTCTGCTACCGGCATACACAGTTAATTCTTAGTTTTGCCGTTAAGACGTTTA
Source organism: Clitarchus hookeri (assembly GCA_002778355.1). Taxonomy (NCBI): domain Eukaryota; kingdom Metazoa; phylum Arthropoda; class Insecta; order Phasmatodea; family Phasmatidae; genus Clitarchus; species Clitarchus hookeri. The sequence goes on along the minus strand of NQII01003490.1, from coordinate 174,320 downwards.
CTTTAAAATCCGCGGCGTAGAATTTTGATTGCGAGAATGATGCGAGAATTAATACTTAAAATTTCGGTTCTGTAGTTTTCTTTAAATCAGTGCTTTATACCCGGTAAATACGAATTATCATTTTGTTTTTAAATCCTTGAAAGTATAATTTTCCACATAGTTTTGTGATACTGAAATATTAAAAACACTTTTGCGAGAAAAACATATTTTAATACAAACTGCATTACGGTATTGAAAATTCGTTACTATTACACAATCGCAGTAACACTTATTAAAAAGAGTATGTCATTAAGTAACTTATTGTGGCTCGTGTGACCCCAGATTCACACTCGCATAGGAAGTACGGCGGAATTGATTCATTGGCCCCACAATAAAATTTCATCATTTCCACGTTACCGGGTTTCGTTTGATATTGCTTTTGAAGTTTAATGGCAATTACGTTATTGAACAGTATTCGAAATTTAAGTGGAATTTATCAGTATCTTTCAGTGACTGGAAAATCGAACATGCAAACACAAAATATAATAATAAAAAAAAAACAAATTGAATCAACAAACCACAATAATAAACATATATGGATCATTCAGACAACAAATGCCCCGAAATAATAAAGACAATCAACTAGAAACAAGCCAACATCACACATAAAAAAACAAAAAACAAAAATACCACTTTTCGAACGTACCAATCATCAGGCGGTTATTGAGATGGATTATAATGCAAACATGGAGAATGCAAACTTTTGGTAATAGAGATAAGTGCACTAATTAGAGGGAAGCTATTTGGTGATTGGAGGGCTTGATATAAAGTTGTCTCTGACTGTGGACCATGGGGAGACTAACTCCTTTCTGATTGGTGCAACCATCTGACCACTGATAAAGGTGGGACTGTTCAGTGAGCTGGGATGGTTATATTTTCATGAAAGCTTGCTTCCTGGTTCACAACTGGTAGCCAGTTTTTCTCAATTTCGATATATTGTTTGCTGATGGTATTTCTACTGCTAGCAGTAACAGTAGAATAATTCAGATTCTTTTTGAAGAGGTTGTATGCTTCTCTAATGATGTAGCGCTGTTATAACACGCTGTATGTTCTATTTTCGTGTCATAAGCGCTTGACTGGACCATCAATTTTTAATTCATATAATGGCCTATTCTTCAAGTTTTTGTTCCATTCCAGTCAGTGTTTGCCATTAATTTTGGTTCTTAGACAAGTTATTTTAAAATCACCAAAGGCAACGGATCATGTTATACTGAATTCAGAATACAATGTCTCATTGCAAGTCGCGCTGTCAGAAACATCGGCAGGCTACGGTGACTGCCGAATACAACTAACGTGAAAAAAGTACACCTATGACTGTCACCAATTAAGAAAATTGGGTGTGTACACTAGGTACTCTATATCTCTCTCTTGTACAAATGTATATTTCCGTCGTGTAGATCATAGAAAATCTTTATTTATGTTTTGTTTTAAAAATTTGGCTTATGGACGGATTCATGTTGGTAGGCTAACTGGTGCTTACAGCAAAAAACTAACACACCTGTATTGATAACTATAAAGTTAGCAAATGCGCGTCAGCCTGGATTCAAACCTGGAACCTCGCGCTCCAAAAGCATCTGTTATAATTTTGAAAGTCGTGAACATGGTTTAATTGCCAAAGCAAGATTATGCAACTTTCCGGTGGAGTTGGTTTTGGTCAGCACTCAGCTATAACGACAGTCAATGCTTCCTGTCGAGTCGATCTCAAGAGAAGGCAGTCACGCGGATTCCAATCGCAGAACTTTCCTGCTGGCCGATCTATTTCAGTCCCACTTTATTTTAATGAAAATTTACTGCGGTCTATGCATGTATTTTTATTTTATTTATTTTAAAGTAAAGGGTGGACTGATTATAAAACCCTTGAATAGTTCCAAAAAGGAAAAGTTGCTGAGTTCGGTCTAGTGGGAAGTGCTGGAACCGTCCTACCAGCCAACACCAATATATTGTGCCAGTATGTGTATTCTTGGATTTCAAGACGCTTCGTTCGCTTACAGTGAGCCGTTCGAAGAAGTTTCGAGCTTTATTGTTAAGAATTTTTAATAGTCATATAATCTACAACGTCATATCCGAACATTTATTATACAGCTCATGCAGATTACGATGTAATTTTAAAAAATAACTTGCTAAAAGCGTTGTAGATTAAAAAAAAAATGACCACATTTAAAGTTTTACTGTTTTTGTGGTACGAATATGTAATAGGTGAATTTTGTTGCCGTAAATAATTCATTAATTAAGTACATCCTTACACTAAACACATAAATTTCAGAAAAATTTGTTGTTTTGAAACATTTAAACTTAAATGTAACAATACAATTTTAAAATAGCATGTAGCATGGTTTCAACTGTAAAAAATCTCGTGAAATAAAAAAATTATGTTAGAATTTCTCTTGTTTTACCATTATTTTAATACAAGTTAAAACTGAACAAGAAATAAATAAAATGTCTGTGAGTTTGAATTTTTTTTATATAATAGGCGCTGAAATTTCAAGTAATTCAGATGAGAGAGAAAACTGTTTATGATGAAAAAGCGCACACGGAAACCTTGTAGTGTAGACGTGAACATTAAATTCACTGCTGCCAACGTAAATCAATACGGGAAACTTCCGAAACAGCATTTATTAAAAATGTACTCGTACAACTCTGTCGGGATTGACCTTTGTTCTGGACACGTAATACGTATACATGTCTTACTGCCTTGCGTTTTATTTTACGCTCTGCTTTAAAACATACAATATTACGGTGTAAGAAATAACTACGAAAATATTACTGCCCTCCCTCGTCAAATTTTCGAATTGAAAGATTTTTGGAAGTGGTGTTCAAGATTGCAAGTTCTTAACTTTTTCCCGATCAGCTTCGGCATACCTATAAACGACAACGGATAGTTTTTACCTACCTTAAAACTAAGACGAAAGTCGGAGGTTGACACAGAGTACTTAAGAATACAGAGGCAAAACAGCTGTTTATTCCGCGAACTCAAACCACAACAAAATGGCGTCACTGACCGGCAACATGTCGGAACGCCGTTCGCTAGCGCTTGGTAATCTACTCGCCATCCGGCAGCCCAGCCAATACGGAACCTTTTGCAGCATGCAGCAGCCAATCAGACACAAGGCCCGTTCCCAGAGCCTCGCGTAGCCAATCAGGGAACGAGTACGCCCACATAAAAGGAACCGCCACGCCATTTCGTCTCTATGTATTTATCTACTCTGCGCTTTCTTGTGCGGTAGCACAGATGCAGTTAATGGACAGTGATATTTTTTTCAAAGGTTGAGTTCAATTGTGCGTACCATACCGTGAACAGTATATAATATATATAGACTTTAATAATGTAATTGCTTAGGTGTAAATCAACAGAAGACAGAGATCTGTCCACCATACGTGTCACAAAGATCTCACTCGCTTCCCCCTCTTCGCCGAGACAAAGCCTACACTGTAAGCCCAAAGCAGTGATATCAATCAGTGAAATACAATTCACTGAAATTCAGTTGATAAGCTACGGCCGACTGGCGAATCAAGAAAACTAACTCGAATCCTGTGACTTATAACAGTGAGATTACTTGACATTCAGTGGGAATCAGAAATAAGTCAGTGAAATTCTGCCGCCATTTTAATTAGTTATGTGACACTGATTATCAGTAGCTCAATTGTCATTGTTTTCGCTGATTTGGCTTAGTTCTCACTGTTTCCATTTTAGAGTGTATGCCTCTACGAGTTATCGACGAACGGGCACAGAGCTGTGAGTAGAAGTAAAGATGTGGCAGTTACAAGGAAATGGCATATCCAAAATGAATCATCTTATATAGGCCATGCATGGCTATTACCAACTTTTATGTAACCCTTATAAAGTTCTACTTTCAGGCTATTCCTCCGCCTCATGCAAACAAAGCTTAGCAAAAATCCAGGAAATTACACCACAGGGACAACGCACAACATTTGTGCACACTCAGTTTCATAATATTTTGCACGAGAACTATTTATTACTACGAATTACCAAACCACTAATTTTCTCTATTTTTAATCCACATTAATTGTAAATTAAATGACATAATTTATTGATAAAACATAAGTAAAAGTTCAATTTAAATAAAACAAAGATACCTTTATGTTTACAGAGGTATATAGACTGCTTACAGTTGTTAAAAGAGCACTTTTAAAATCAACATTTGTAAAATCCCTCTCATTTGGAACAATAGTCAATAAATAGATTTTATTGTAAACTTAGACGTTGACTTCCGAGTACGGTGGAGTATACACTCTGTGTTTATCACTTACATAGCAAAATTTATTTAAAGAAGCGGTTAAAGGATAAAAAATGGCTGAAAGAAAAAAGCAACTAGGGCGTCAAAAGTGCTCACTTTACCGTGAACATCCTATATATGCATATATTTTAAGGAGCGCATTGAGTGACATGAGCCCAGTAAAGTTGGTAACGATGAAGGGAAAGTAGTTTCGTGCCCCAACGTAGAATTGAAAGTGTTAGGTAACCATTTGTGATAACTAAAATTATTTATTTCCCTTTCAGTTTTTTTTAATGCATATAAGTTTAAATATTAGCAGATTTGTAAAATATTTACTTGCCTAATTTAATTTTCACAGTTTCACATGACCGACACATGAATAAAGTGATGAGGTCCATGACAGTTTTAATTTTACATATGGCGGAAGAATACACAAAGTGCATAGAAGTATATTTTAAGCAGGGCTTCCAAACGTGCTTAGTTTACAGTGAACTGTCTTTAAGGACGGATGGGAAGTAGTTCGACGACGTAACGTTGAATTACAAGCGTTAATGAAAACATTTGTGTACACTGATCTCTTTTGCTTCATATTTCGTAAGCGCGAGAGTTATAACATTTATAAACTATTTAACTTACATTTTCACTTGACCGACTCGTGAATAAAGTGCCCATAGTAAACTTAATTTTACACATGGTGGAAGAACACATAATATGCATGCAAGTAGATCTTAATCGCGGCTTTAAAAACTGCTCAGTTTACCGTGAACAGCTTATAAAACGCGTAGTGATACACGAAATACTTAGGAAACAACCAAACACTTCAGACGTGGGATGATTTTTCAAACGTTTGTATAAATAAATGTGAATATACTGCGAATATACTGCAACTAAGTCAATCCCTCCCCCCCCAAATATATTACGAAAAATTGTACGAGTTCTTGCAAACTTTCGCCTACAAATAAGCTTTATAGAAACTGAAAATGTTGCTAATGTGACTGTTTAAGAAATACCGAAGTTATGCCCCAGATATCATGTAAGATTCGGAGGTGAATAGTTAAGAGTCGTGAACTGGTAGTTTTTTGATCTGGGTTAAAATATTGATCACGTATAAAATATTTTTAATTTTTTAAATATCTTATTTTATACAACGAAAATTAGAAACGTTTTCAATATCTCTTTTTATTTTACATGAGAAGTACAGAAAAATAACTAGGAAATTATCGGAGAGGATCCGTTAATACACGGATAGTTTTGTAAAATTTACGGAAAGTCCGTTTTTGAAAATCAATGTGTTCGTAATTTTACGAAGACTTTACGGACACCTCTGGATAAATTTTTACCGCCACTTTTTCGTAAAATGAAGGAAATATTTTTTTATGGTGTTGCTGACTTACATTAAAGTGTTCAGCAGTGAATACTAGCCGATAATTTTTTTGTGTCACTGTCACTCCAACTTTTATACAGTGACTCCCGCTCACTGTGTTTGCTGATAGAACAGCCAACAAAATGTTTGTTTATATAGGGCCGAAATATATTTAGTTGCCCCAAGAAAATAATTTTATGAGAAAACAAAACGTAAAAAGCAACAAAATTAATTTTGTTCATCTAACAAAATCAATGCTTGAATAAACAAAACCTCTGTGTTGGGCCAAAATAAATTAGACTCTCAAAAAAACATTTTGTTGAATCAAATGTGTACTATGCTCGCTCGACCGCTCATTTGTTTGCCTTCGTTCTAAAATATAGCTCGAGAGTTTGTTTCAATTTTCTGTGACAATTAGAATAGTAACAATGCTTGTTAGTGCATTTATTGATGCTTAATAATGGCACAAACCCCCTTATAAATAATAAGTTCAAAAATGATAGGTAAGTAGGAAGGGCTTAACGTCTCGTCAACCGCGAGGTCATTAGAGATGGAGCAAGGTGCTCTGAGAAGCAGGAACAGGGCAGGAATCGGCCGTGGCCTGCAGTAAGAAATCATCCCAGTACTTGCCTGGAGTGATTTCGGTAAAACACAGAAAGCCGGAATCTGAATGGCCAGACTGGGATTCAAACACTGGACCACCTGAATGCGAGTCCAAAAGTTAACCCCTGCGCCATCCCGCTAGTTAATTTCGTCAAGAAAAATTAGAAATTGAACGTAGAAAACTTGAAATGTTTATTGGCGCACGTTGTACAGTATTTAAAATGCACGTATCTAAAAACATTCCGATTTGATCAGTAGTCACTTTAATTGAGCTTGCTAAGGCGTAACGCTGGGGCGCAGCTCACCTAGGTTCGAATCCCGGTCGAGCTTCCAAATTTTCTATATTAACCGACACTGTCTAATGTACATACAGCCAGCCAAACAAACCTTTATTTGCACCAACCAAATCTTTGTTTGTGGCAACCTAATAAGAACAACAAAATAATTTGGTTTCAACAACAAAATATTTTTATCACCCCCACATCAACAATCAACTTGGTTGTGGCAAACAAACTTTGCTCGACCCAATAAAACCGTTTTATTAGTGCGGACGAACTGTTTATTGTTGTAAAAGTTAGTAGGAATGCGCAACGCACTTTCCTATTCGAGACCATGCTCTGAATCCGCCTGTGCCGAGCGAAGAGACGATGACCAACCTCCCAGGTGGCGCGGCGTTCCAAAACGTTACTCCGAGAGTAGAGTAATGTTACAGAGTAACAGCTGAGGAAAGAAAAATAAAACGTGGTTTTGGAACGAGTATGATGTAAAGAGCATTCTGTGTTTACAAATGTGTACTAATTAAGCAACCAATGTGAAATTCCAAAACATATTTGTCAATTTCCCCAATTTATTTCTTTTGCAATATATCAGTTATATACATAAACAGCTTTACTTGCGATAAATCAGTCATAAACATTACGACTAAAATTATAACCTTTATAAATGTTTTGCTTAATGTTNCGTGCGTATGCAAATAACAGAGGTATGGAACCAATCAGAGTAACGCGATGCGGTCGGCAGCTAGATCGGTTACTGCTGCTACAATGGCAGGTTATCAAGATTTAAGTGAGTTTGAACATGGTGTTATAGTCGGCGCGTACGACCATTTCACGAGTGTACCGTGAATATCGGGAATCCGGTAAAACATCACATCTTCGACATCGCTGCGGCAGGAAGAAGATCGTGAACGAACGGGACAAACGACGACTGACGAGAATAATTAAATCTGACATACGTGCAAATATTTCTCAAATAGGCGCAGATTGGATATGTGGACTGCCCTGCAGGATTAATGGTGTGAATTGCCTCCTGCATACCTTCAGACATTAGTCGAGCCCATGCCACGTCGTCTTGCGGCACTTCTGCGAGC
>NQII01003490.1:54894-164082 GCA_002778355.1 Clitarchus hookeri | reverse complement strand
CCATCTTCGATTAAAAAAAAAAAGTATTTGAAATAAAACTTTATGAACTGACATTAAAAGTCAAGGCTTGGCGTGGAATTGAGAACTACTTAAGAGATTTGTTAAAGTTTGTGCCATTTAAGTTATATACATACTTTACGATGTTGGACAGAAATAATTAAATAATGAGGGAACATTTAATTACGGTTACAGATGTGAAACTAACCACGCAAGAAAAATAATTTGAATTTCGGAATAACTGTTTAGAGGTTTCCTATACCTTGACAAGTTTGGTATTTAGCCTACTTTTCGAAGTAAAAATTACGCTTATGAGATCACATTCCTCTCTGTGCGTCTGTGTATGTGGCTGGGTGTGTATACAAATGTAAATAATACTATGGTAGGCCATGTAAAAATATGCTACTCGATAAGGCATTTATTTTAAAAATGGCGGACATTCAAATATTAAATGTTTATTTCCTATGACTACCATATTGTTAAACCAATTTCGACCATAATTTGTACCCTGAAAGTATCTGTTATAAGTATAATATGAGTCAACAAATAGCCATTTTGGTCAGTCATTTTGTAAGACAGCGCCACATGAAGAAATTATTTTGTCATATCTCGGCAAACATTCTACCGGTTCCTACCAAATTTGGCAAACAAGTAGTACTGTGGTAGGCAATATAAATATGCATGTGTAAGTGGGTCAGAAGCTAATTTTCAAAATGGCGATCATATGAACATTTGGCTTGGTATGCTATATTTTCGAAAACGCATAATCAAATTCAACTTAACTTTGTATGCTAGCCAAATATATTACAACCATAGAATGTGTGTACACAAAGTCCCTTTTGTGAGCCTTTATGTAAGATTGCGTCACATGACAAAATAGAGTTTAAATGTCATATTTCGTGAAAAACCAATGGATACGCCATGTTAATTTATATATTTTATAATGGGACCGACACTTATTTTCATAACGGTGGGTGTATAAATTTTTTTAGCTTAGTGTGCTATATCTACGAAACTATATAACCAATCATAACTTAACTTTGCATACTGGCAGTAAGCATCAAATGAGCTAATACATAAAATCTTTTCTCTATCATTTTGGAAGGTAGAACCACATGCCAAATTAAGCTTTTATGTCCTAACTCAGGAAATAATTATACCATTATTAATGAAGTTCATGCGGCAAGGTATACTTTTCTTCAACCGTAATATATATGACTTATGGACGAACATATTTTCAAAATAATAGTCATGTAAAATATTTTCTTAATATCCCAAAATATTCAATTTCGACTGAACTTTATATGTTGGCAGTATGTATGACAATCATCAAACGTGTTAATACATAAACTTTTTTCCTGCCATTTATAAATATCGCCACACGAAGAAATTGAAGTTTTATGCTATATCTCGGGGACCAAAGAATTGATTTCCATAAGATGTTACATGTAAGTAGTGCTACTGTAAGGAATGCAAACTTGTGTGTGTTAGGTGGAGTAGGTCTTTCTTTAAAATGGCGTTAATACAAATAGCTAAGATTAGTATGTTAAATCTATTAAAAGATTAATTTAATTGAACAAAATTTTGTATGCTAACAGTATTCATAGAAGCATCAATTATACTAACCGACATCCTATTTTGCAGACCTTTTTGTAAAATATTACCAGGTAAGAAAATGGGACTTTTGCCATATTTACGTAACCATTCAACTTATCCCCGCCAAATTTTGCGCACCAGTAGTGCTACGGAATGCCATACAAACCTACATGATTTAAGTGGGATCAGACATTGATTTACAAAGTGGCAGTCACATAAATAATTCAAATAAGTGTGTCATATGTATTAAACAATTTAACCAAATTCAACCAAACTTTGTATGCCGGCAGTGTCTATTAGACGCATCGTACACATACCCCAATTTTTAGGCAATTTTGTAAGATAACGCCGAGATAGGTGTAAGACACCTATCTCGGAAACCAATCAACCGATTGCCACCAAATTCTTAACACTAGTAGCACTACAGTAGGTCATGTAAAAAAATTTTATGTGTTTTAAGATGCCCAGACTCTTATTTTTAAAATGACGGCAATGTAATTATTTCAGGTTAGTAAACTCTTATCATTCAAAACATTAGAGAGATAACATCCATAGTTAATGCTCCAAATGCTACATCCACAATGCAGTTGATTGCACGCTAGCGTATGATACAAGGTTTTCTAGGTTCGAGTCCCGGGTAAGGCACGTGTGTATTTGTAATTGTCTCACTACTGTTGCATATGTTTCTGGTTTCATATATAATGATATTGCTGTCAACGAGGCGCCAAAGCCTAAACTTTGAAGAACTTCATTGGAAATTATTTGCACCCATGTAGAGGAAGTAGGCTCATTAGTTATATCAGTAAATTCTTGGTAAATACAGAATATGGAAATTAACTTATGGAGAGATAAACGAAATTCAAGACGGCGGGGATATTTCCTCCTTATAACTGTTCAAGATACAGTTTTCCTACATTTTAAGGACAGTTTATGATTTCGCGACATGATATTATAGATAGCGACTTGATAAAAATGCCGTTAGTATAAAGGAATGATATATGAAGAGCACCTATAATGCATAGATTCCGTATTCCAGAAATTAGCCGCAGCCAACCTTAAACTAGTTCCTAATAAGTGCCACCTTTTCCAGAAGAAAATTAATTCATTGGGTCATCTAGTGTCGGCCCTCGGGATTGAAACAGACTCAGTGGTCCAATGAAATTTCCTTTTTGCCTCAGTCAGTTCATATAGTGGCTTGGCGATCGTGGTGAGCCCAGGTAAAATCGGTTGTATTAGGCACATAATCCCAGAAAACTACACACTTTAGTTTTGTCTGTTGGTGTCGGCCAATTTCTTGTTGATTTGGCATGAAGATGCTTTTAGTAAGCTAAAGGAAATTCTGATATCTCTATCAGTCATGGGTTTGCCAAAAAGTGAGGGAATATTTGTTTCGGACACTGATGCTAGTAATGTAGCCATTAGAGCTGTGTTATCTCAGGTTCAGGATGGGAAAGAAAGACCACTATAATACTTTAATAAGGCATTTCATAAGCCTGAGAGATATTACTGTGTTACCCCCAGGGAGATTCTGGCAATGGTGAAGGCAATTTCACATTTCCACCCCTACCATTATGGCAGACATTGTATTCCAAGAACCGGCCATGCTTCATTATGCTCGTTACTAAATTTTAGGAAACCCGTAGGTAAAAAAACCCAGTGGATACAGAATATTCAAGAATATGACTTTGAAATACAACACAGATCTGGATGCCTTCACAGCAATGTAGATGCACATTCTAGGAAGCCATGTGAACGACTCTGTCATCATTATGAATGCCAGGAAAACAAGAGCGGCGATTCACTGAAAGTACAGAGAACAAGAATTCAAGGTTCTATATCTTGTAATGGGTCATCTACCTGGAGTGATGAGGGTATAAGGAAAGATCAGCTGAATGATCCAACTTTTCAGCCATTACTAGAATGGAAAGAAGTTGGCTGTTTGCCTAAATAGGAAGATATATCTAGTCTGAGCACAGTTTTCAAAGCATACTTGGCACAATGGAAAACCCTCGTACTGAATAATGGCGTACTTTACAGAAACTGGGAAAGTAATGATGGAAAACACACTCGCTTACAGTTGATCCTTCCAGAATGCATGGTTCCCGAAGTCTTAAAGGAACTACATAATGCGGCATCCAGCGGGCACTTTGGTGTTAATAAGACCCTCTACAGAGTTAAACTGAGATTATACTGGCTTCATTGTTGGGAGAATGTTGAGAAGCGGTGCCGAATGTTTGACACCTGCACTGCGAGGAATAGCCCAAGGGCCAGGGGACAAGGTCACCTTCATAAATACAATGTTGGAGCCCCATTCGAGAGGACGGTAGTAGATATTCTGGGTCCATTGCCTGTCACAGAGAGGGGTAATCGGTATCTACTAGTGGCCCTAGATTACTTGCTTAAGTGGCCTGAGGTCGTTCCTCTCCGGAACTAGGAAATACATACTGTGGCTGAGGCACTCATAGAGCATGTCTTCTCGAGGTTTGAGGAGCCACTAGAACTCCATTCTGGTAAGAGAATGAACTCTGAAGCTTTAGTGTTCTAGGAGGTAACAACGATTCTGGGGATGAAAAAAACTTGGACTACAGCCTTACACCCTCAGTCGGATGGAATTTTCGAGAGGCTTAACTGCACTCCTGAGCAGTACCTGTCGCTATTTGTGGCAGACAATCAAAAGGACTGGAACTCAAAGGTACCATTGTTTCTTCTTGCTTACCGCTCGGCAGTTCACGAGCTGATTGGAAGAGAGCTATGCCTTCCTAGTGACCTGCTGTTTGGCTTACCAACAGAAGAGGATGCTGCAGTGCCTGATTATGCCAGCGAATTATGTAACATAAAGGTTGACATTCATGATTTTGCTTGACAGCACCTCAGAATAAATAATGACAGGATGAAGACACTGTGTGATAGGAGAATGCCAAGCGAGTTATTTCAAGAAGGACAACTGTTGTGACTGTACAGCCTATAGAGTTGGAAAGGGTACTGCCCGAAGCTACAGAAATGTTTGGAAGGCCTCTACAGGATTCTGAAGAATATCAATGATGTGGTCTTTAGGATTTGTCGCCAAGGCTTTCTGGTGAAGCCGAAGGTTGTCCACATCGACCGACTGGCACTCTATGAAGGTCCGGATGTTGCAGAGTCAGTTCGGGACGAACATAGTTGAGGAGCGGGCAATGTTACGTGCTCGCTTACCGTGACCTCTCCTGAGCGAGCGGGTGGAAGAGGACATAGATTCGTGATATGGTAATGGGCGGCAAATAAATGGAGTGTTTCGAATTGCAAGCGGGCGATAAACCAAGAAGCGCGTATCTGTTACACAAAGAATTCCACCGCACATACATCTGCATTGTGCCATTATATACCTTTTGCGGCACGCGCTGCTGACCTAGGTTGTATCGAAATTCTGCGTTTATCTGAAGAATTTTCTAGTGGTTTACTACCCGAGTTTCTCTCAGTTAGAATCAGGGTGCGGCGAACCTTCCAGGTCAAGGACATCGGCTATAAAAAGCGCGTCGGGCCTCGGAGCCGGAATTGATGAGTGGGTGAGGGGTTGGAGTTTTAACGATTGACGACGAGTGAAAAGAGAAACAAGCTGCGAGAGAAGTGACCAGCGGGAGGAAAATTTGAGACGGCGAGCATCGGTGCAGCGGATAGTGCGACTGGCACGCTGGACTATTGGACTGGACGCGTGAGCGAAAGACATTACAAATGATGGCAACAGACAGCTTGAAAGTGTGTTAATGATTAGTATGAGTTGGTTCACTATAGAAAAACAGAGACATTGAGAAGAAGAGTTGAAATATACATGAAATATTGCGCTCACTAAGAAATAAAAAGAGCAATAGTTTAGATAGATAATTTACTGCCGTAAATAATAGCTGTGTTAATAAATAACTAATAAAATGTAGTTCTTTAATTTTTATTAAGACCTCCATCCCTCACGAACTCAGATATGCCCCTCAGACGTCTTGTGACGAAACTAACAAATTTTTCACATTCAAAAGACTTGCTTATACTTTTTCTTTTAGCAATCAACTGCTGATACTCTTAAAAAGAAACACTTAAAAAATGGAAGTGGGAAAGTTTTTGTTTTATGCACAGTTAAATACGTTTTATTCAAATAGAGCACAGCACGATAACAAATAAAGCCAATTAGTGTAGGGATGCGAAATGGCAATTGTTTGCTTGCGTAACTTCCGCGTATGAGATAATTATTTTACTGCTTGTGTTCATACTGGTCGCAAAATAGTTTGCTAGGTACTGTTTGATTTAAAGAACACTGAACCAATTATATTTATTTCTACTGTTTTTATTTCGATGATTTTTTAAGTCTCATGTTGAAAATATCCTAATCCAAGTTATTGCCATCAGCTTGTGTTCTCGAAGTGCAAGAATGCCTTTCACGCTATACTAATTCTTCTACATTCCTTATTTTACAACGCTGTGAGGTTTTCACTATTTGCTTTTGAACTGTGATCGTTATTCAGATTATCTAAATTAATAGGTTTATTGAATAGTAAACGTTCTTGAGATTAAACAGTTTCATTACGTTATAATATAGGATTGTGATATTGCATATACACAAATGCATTTACAATGAAATACCTGATAGAAATACTGTCACTTTTTCGTAGTGAATGTAAACGCATTGAAAAAATTATCGTTAAAATGTATATTGCCCGTTTTTTGCATATAAACGTCTATAAACTGAATATCGATAATTAAAAACCCGTGGAAGCACTCGATTGTACTGAACATACATTTTTGACCTGATTCTGCAGCGGAAAATAAATCATGTTACGTTACTTTCAAGTATACAGAATGAATGAACACGTAGAGGAAAGATTTTAAGAGCGTTGGATACCAAAAAAATTATAATTTTATAATTGCACCAAACACTGTTCAACTTGTACGCGTTGTGTGTGATGACATTTCCCTCGAATAAAAACAATTTACGCTTTCTATATATATTTTAATATTTTGATGTCAAATCCAAAATTTTTCTGTTTTGCTGCAGCCATAACAATAAATACTAAGTAAGTTGTACAAATGGAAATAAATTACAACGTGATCTGATACCGTGGTGTACTGCTTGACACATGTGTTATCGCCAAATAACAGTTTATGCATTTAAAAAAAAAATGAAAAATATGCAAACATTTTGTTGTATGTAACATTTTTTTTTTGTGATTACACGTGTGTCTTGCAATATAGCACGGTATTAGTTTACTTTGGAAATTATTTCATTTGTACAACTGTGTATTTGTTTCTGTGACTGTAGCAAGACAGAAAAATTTTGAATTTCACATCATTTTATTAAAAAAATAAATAGTGTAAAATTTTTTTATTAGAGGAAAATGGTATCCCATATAATGCGTATAAGTTGAACAATATTTGGTACAAATATAAAATTATTAATTTTTTTGGTATCCAACATCCTTAACAGAGAAATATGTCGTGTTTAAACTTCGGAACGCGAGCGATCCAGCAGGCGTACGTCGGTATCTTGACCAGCTATGTCCGGAACGTAGGAAGGGTTGGCATTTTCGAGATTCCTGGAGTTGGCAGAAGCCCCCGGGGCACTTCGCGGGGAGTAACGGATCGTTGGTTGAAAGGAGGGGGAGGAGGGTGAAAGCGAAATGTTGGCAGACGTCACTGCCAAGTCTGTGGCCCGAGGGTCCAGTCAGAGAACCGACAGAAGTTGGTGAACAGTTTATTGCTGGCAGCGTGTCGGCACAGAGTAGATGAATACACAGAGACGAAATAGCGTAGGCCCTTCCCCATTATCTGATTGGCTGCACAGCTGGCCTTGTGTCTGATTGGCTACGGTGTGCTGCGGAAGATTCCTTATTGGCTGGCCTGCCGGCTGGCAAGTCTGTTACCAGGCGCTGATTGACAAACGGCGTTCCGACATTTCGCTGGACAGTGACGCCATTTTGCTGGCGTGTGCAGCTGGAGTTCGCTAAAAAAAAAGAGCCTGTTTCACCTCAGCATTCCGGTTGGCTGCCACAGAAGCTTGTAGTTCTGCATCCATCATTTCTCAGTTTCGTTCGAACTTTTAGAAAAATGTTATTTCCTGCGTGTACAAATAATTATATTTTTTATGGCTTACTGTTATTATTTTATTACTATATCATAATTAATAAAGAGAAATGTAACATATGCTGCATGTAGTTAAATTATTTGAAAACAAAAATATTTGTTCAAAGTATTCTTAACGCATTAGCAACCCCCAACGTTATTTTCTTAATTTGGTAATAGTGATCCCAGTGAGCTGTCAGAGCAAAAATAGCCTTAACTTGGACAGAGATCTTATACATATCGTTTAGTCTATTTTTGCCTGCAGGCAACATTCCAGGGCGTTAAGCGAATAACGTTAAACACAGAGAATATTGCATACCTACATAAACAGAATTTCAGGTGTTGTTTCATGTTGCAGAGTTTTTTTTTTATAGTTTACCAGAATATAAATCAAAATTAGATTTGTACCAAGCCTCCCTTCCAAAATGTCTTGAGGAACCACTTACTAACGTGAGTAGCAGCAAGATAAATTTGTAATTTTATCGGGCGAGGTATTAGATTTCGAACACCACTAATTTGTGCTGCGTGCACCAAGGAAAATATTTTATTTCCCCAATAAAATTCCCGTTTTTATACGGGCAACCAAATACATAACGGTGAGTCAACTGAATATTTTGTGTTCAGTCATAATTTATACTAGTATTCATCCAACCATCCAATTTTGTCAACTCAAAAGTATATTTTAAGCGAATAAAATTATTCTTGATGCTTTGCTTATGTTGTTCAGCCGACAAAATGTTCTTCAAAAACCACTTTGTTCTGTGTACATGTACAAAAATAATAACTTCTTTGGGCCATACAAAAATATTTCATATGCATCTTAGACTGGAATTCATATTATTTTGACATGCCCCCAAAGATCCTGAGCCAATAATACTGAGTGACATGATCTGCCGAGGCCGGCTGAAGGGAGGCGGGAAAAGGCGCTGGGGCTTCGCAGATGCTCCAGAGTAGCCAATGCAAATATATACGTGGTCATTAAAAAAAACAACAGTCAAAGTAACGATCTGAGATACAGCAACAGATCTAAAATACTTCCGCTTACAAAGATGATTCAGCAGTAACTTCTACTAAAATGCATTTACCACACAGGCAGTAGATGTTAAGTCTTTCAGCACGCAGACAAAAGATTTTGAGTAATTTCAAATGAAGTAAACTTAGAAACAAATAGTTCCTCAAGCAGTCTTTTCGTCTTTAATGTATTCAAAATTCGTTTCGACAAAAAAAAAAAAAGCGTAGATATATCAAAGGGCAGCAGGATTACAAGCACTGCACCCAAAGCCAGAGAGAGTCGTTTCTCTTCAACACGTTTAAACTACCACGGTTCGAAGTAAATAATGTTCAGATTTTTGTTCCAGAAAATATCTTGGCTCAAGCACGTGGCAGCAGGTATCAACTAACCTACAGACATCATCATATTATCGTCATCATAATTATCCTCATCACTGTAGTATCATCTTCATCGCCATCATCATCATGGTCCCTTCCGGCAGGATCCAGTCACATCACTTAAATATCGTTGAACTACCTGAATATTTTCACCTATAATTATGCCGAAGTGTCACAGCCTCGATAAACACAGCACGACATGACAAAATCAGCAACCACGACACGACAATTATATGTTCAATGTGACTGCTTAAATCCACAGCACGCGACGCCAAGAGCCAAGTTTTCCAAAATTTTCATGTTTTACTTTTCCCTTCAAGCTGCACATTTGCTACTGTAGGGAAATCAAGTCAAACAATTTCATTTTGCAAGTTTGTAGCTTTGTCTGTCACGCCGCACGACACGACGGAAATCATTCATAATCCAAAACTACTGGTCGTACGACGGAGTTTGTTCGGCTTGCTTCA
Source organism: Clitarchus hookeri (assembly GCA_002778355.1). Lineage (NCBI taxonomy): Eukaryota > Metazoa > Arthropoda > Insecta > Phasmatodea > Phasmatidae > Clitarchus > Clitarchus hookeri. Next base: position 154,552 of record NQII01003490.1, on the reverse strand, counting down.
GATCTATCTTGTATTTGATTGGCTGTTGAGCTTTAACTGCCGTATCGTGCTTGTCGGGGCTATGGGATTACGGCATTAGGCGAACCGATGTTGGGTTTACTGGTTGCTGCACGGTTTGAGTACGTTAGACGTGAGGTGTGTTTTTTTCCGGTCTCCGGAGTGGACCACGGGAATCAAACGCGTGGCATTTTACTCACAAGGCACTCTTGATAACCACCATGCTACTACAACATCATATATGTGTAGTGCTGCCGTAATTACTTTCAGCTCTGCAGGGCCTTCTACGAAAAAAATACGATCCCAGTAATTGGATGTAACGAACACTGCTGGCAACAAGGTGAGGAGAGAGGGCGTATTGCTTTTAATGAAGCACCATGATATTAATTGCACCCAATCACGAATGCGTATCTTCGCAGAGCTCGAATGTTACAATTTCCGACGGGAAAAACTGTCGACCACAGCAATCCTTTGCAATTTGTCGCCATTATTTACTTCCTCACAAATATCTCGTGAGAGTAAAACGCAAGAGATAAAAAGGTGATAACAATCGCGATAAATGCTATTCTCGAAACAACCATGTAGAAGCAGTTGACTTCAAAGCTGAACAAGAAACTAAAGTTGCCATTCAAGACAGCTGCAGGAGCGGATTCTGTGAAGCAGTTCTGCTGTATTGAATAGAAAAGGCTGTTCGCGATAAAGTGAGCTTTTTTGAAATGAAATCTATCTTAGAAAAATGCCACTTCTCCTACCCGCATATATTTTATCGGACGCACTGAGTGACATGCGTCCAGTAAGGCGGTTACGATGGAGAGAAAGTAGTTCCATGTGTTTACATAGAATTAAAAGTGTTTAGCAAACTTTTGTGAAAACTTAAATTATTACATCCGCTCTCTTTTTTTAAAATTCTTTTAAATGTAAGAATTAGCAGATAACTAGAATATGAACTTTTCTAATACTTTCACAGTTTCACGGCGCATGCATATAGTGACGAGGGCCATGGATGCGTTAATTTTACATATGGCAAAATAATGCACAACATGCATACAAGTAGATCTTAAGCAAGGCTTTCAAAAAAGCTCAAAATACTTTGAACAGCTTATATCCTTAAATATTAGCAGTTGAAGGATAAATAAATTCCCATTGGAATTTACAGACATTTATAACTGTTTTGCATCCTAGAGGCATAAATGACGAGACTGTCAAAAATTAGCGATATCTCAGAAAATTTATTAAAAGAAAGTAGCAGGAAGAACAAGATCATGTTGACTAGTGTGTTAAACCGAGGACTAAATATAATATTTTATAGCTGGAAATACATGTATTACGAAACTGTCTGGGATAACGATGCAAATACCACTAGATAAAAACCACTCCAGCAGAAAACGTCGGAACTGAATGAACCCGCGATCTCCCGAAAACAACTCAGACGTGCTAACTAGTTATCATTAAGGGGGCACTGTTACCGCTATCTTGAACTTACCCATTTTTTGCCATAAGTTATAGATTTCAGTTGGTTTAACGAAATTTATCGCACGACACATTATAAATAAGTTCCTTGATCTTTATCAAGAGATCACAACTTCATTGCCTTTATTAATAGTTAACTACTAGTAACAACTTCTGAGAAAAAATAAGTGATTATTCCTTGCGAGCGATTACAATGATAAAACTAACCACAATAGTCAACCAATACCAACTGAACAGGTATAAAGCAATGCCTTGTGTTCTGTAACTCCGGAAAACTTAACAAAAAATAATTAATGCAGGTTGTTGCTAAAATCCAACAAACCTAAGATGGTGAGGACTAATGCCTTAAGTTTCAATATCNAGCCTTCCTTTTCAACAGTTCACCACACGCCGCTGGTCTCAACACTGTTCCTACGAATCGGAACTAATGAACATTTTGGCATCTATCTTTCTCTCCTTCTCTCCTTCTCGACAATATTCGGGTTTAGCGTAGACGAAACACCTCTTTTTACCCTTCTTGCCGTATATTCAAACAAGCATATGACGAATGTAAACACACGCTGTGTCTACAATAGCGAACGACTGAATTAAATATACACCTAGAAACTGTACTTTTAAAGGGTCTAGTTGTTATAAAAAATATACTCTTATTTATAACGTACCCTTACTTTGTTTCACACTGCGTTCCGTTTGTTATTGGGCAGTAAGGAATATTTAGAGTAAAATTTCTCGACTTGTGCCAAAATATCGAAATTTATGAGCGGTATGGTTGCGAGAAATGGATATTCGGCGAACCCGAAAATGTTATTATTTTTAAATATTATAAATATGCAATTACTCTAAATCTTATTGAAATACGCATAAAATGCAAAATTTAAATGGCTAACACCTTTAGACATTACGCTCTTAGTAAACCATCTCGACGTGTATCTACTTTCAATATTCATTGCCAATATAACAGTAAGTACTTCAGTAAGGTTTTATGTAAAAATGCTTGCAGTCAAGGACAGGTGTTGTTTAAAAGTTGACTTCAAAAATATCTATATCATGTACCAGTTGTAATATGACTCATTTTTTAAACTATAGAATTACTCCGACAAATTCGAGCAAGCATAAGACGAAAACACACATACAGGCTGGCAACCCTACTGTCGATTAACCTTGACTGAAACTTAAGGCCTTAATTATATTGAAAAAATCATGTTAATTATTTTATATCCTACTAGCTAACCGTGCCACGCGTTGCTGTGGCATAAAATATTTTGGTTCTATTCATTTCTGTGAAACTAATCGAAATAAGTATATGTATTTTCAAAATCTTTATTATTGAAGTACTTGTTTGTATACATTGTTTTTAGTTTTACCATCTTCCGCGCGTATGAATAAGTTGGATGGTTTTCCTACTCTAGAACACGACACATACAATTGGCCGTGCGAAATCATTCCGTTTCTAAATCTATCCCGCACATTTGCAATGACTGCCCTTGAGCTTTATTTATTGTTATTGCAAATGCCAATCTGACTGGAAACTGTGTTCTTTTAAAGTGAAAGGGAATTTTTGATGGAATAAATGGAATTCTGGAAAGAAGCACATTTTCTCCTTTGAAAGTAACTTTCAAAATGGTAGCTTCAATAGTAGTGCCCATAATTTTTTTTATTACACGGCGTGTGCCGTTGCAAAGTTTTGGTGGATTGATGTTACGAAGCAAAATGACTGGCACTCCTATTTTCAATTTTAATATATGTGGAGGCAATCCTGGAACATCAAGCGAATTGAGATATTCTGGTGGATAATTTACCGCTTCATTTTCGTGTAATGTTACATCCACAGATTTGTATGTGACATGTTCGCTTGTCGATAAGTATCGACATATCGATATATAGAGCATTGACGTACTTATAAGTATTGATATATAGATATATCGTTTTTATATAGATCTGTTGATAGGTTGCGAATATCGATAAGTATCGATATTTCGATATATATTTTTTATATAGATAGATCTGTTGCTAGGTTGCGACTTTACATTGTTGATATTGCATTGTTGACGTAGCATTGTTGACTTAGGCGCTTCCTGACGCAAAGCATGGTAAAAATTAGCTTTTTTGCAGATTTTAGTACCTTTGCAGGTAATACAGATAAAAAAGAAAGGCGTAGAAACACTCGTGGGAACGATAAAAAGTTTTATAAAAAAACAGAATGAAAATTGGTTGATTTTTTTGGAAGTTACACGCGTCCGAACAAACGGACACAAGGTTTATATANTATATATATATAAATGAATCAAAAACGACAACGTTCGTTATAACAAGAGCAAATGCATATAACAACCCTATAGTAGAGTACCTATGAAGAACAGCACAGAGGCGACTTACTTAGTTTCGTGGAATGCTGTGAGTTATTTGGTTTTATAGGAACAGAGCAACAACAACAAAGGCACCACTACTGCCACCACCAATCTACTTCCGTGCAAAGAGGCCGCGGTTGTGTAGTGGTTAGGTTACTCGCCTCCCACCAAGGCGAACCGGGTTCAATTCCCGGCGGGGTCGACCCAGGATTTTCGCATGTGGGAATCGTGCCGGACGATGCCGTTGGTTGGCAGGTTTCCTCGGGGATATCCCGTTTCACCCCACCCCCTCATTCCGGCGCTGCTCCATATTCACATCGCTTCACCCTCATCGGCTTTCAAGACCTCGCTCTTAAAAGCAGTCCAAATCTCTTAACACTCACTTACTTCCGTGCATAGCCAACAAAATAGTATTTGTCTTAAAGGCTACGGAAAGGTGCTTGAATTACCAGAACGTAAGAGTTTGAACTTCTTAATGTACTTTGATGGGATTAGATTGATTTACAAGATATTTGAATGCTGGTAACTATCGTAAGCATCAATAGTTGATACAATCTATAGTTTTCAATTTAAAAATTGCCAAGTTTTTGCTAAACATTAGGGACGTAAACTACAAAATTGAGTAAATGTACCTAAATAGTTATCTTTAAGTCAACGACTAATATTATCTACAACTCTAAGCTATTGCAATGTGTAAGGGCCTATATCGTAACAATAAAATATATTTTAAAAAAAATTTAATAACAAGAGCTTTTAAAAATATGAAATTATGCTAAAATTAAGAAGGGGATTTCGTTTTCGTTTTAATATTATAAAGTTCTAGATAATGAAATATTAAACAATTTATACTAAATATTTGTTTAGTATATGTACGTATTTTACGGTTTCTGTACGTTATTATTTGAAAAACAGTTATCAAATTTTTATTCTAAAAATGTGTGTTGTATCAACTCTTGCTGTATGACGTGGTTTTGCTAATTCAAATATAGCCAAAATAACAAACTCCATCAGAATATATCGAGTAGCACAACATTCAGTTCTTGATTTCACATTTCTCACGTCTACTCACAGCGAGACCTTTCCATAGCCCTCGAATGCTTCTCGTGCACACTTGAACTGCGGTAGCTTGTTTTCTGAGAATCAATGCTAATGTATTTTATTTTTATACGACCACGAACTCCTTTCTTCTTGGCAGTGTGGGTATCGGGCCAATCTAGTGGCTAAGAATCTTTCACAGTGTGCCGATTTGGCCAACGACGTTGCGCGTGGTGTACATAACGTCAATATTTTAGTATTTTAGTCTCTCGCTTCTGTTGCACTCGTCGCAGGACCTCAGCTGTCTACTAACAGATGAAGGTTTATTCCAGTTAACGAAGTAATTATTTGCATAACGGCAAAACACGCACTCTAAATCTGAATCAGTGTTTTCAAGCAGTAGAACTATTTTACTGAATCTTCAGTTAATACGTTGTTACGTGCCGGCGAATCAGTGAGTTGAACTAAGGTTTTACTGCCGGGTTAGTGCAATTGACTACGAATCGGTATAAATCACTGTTCAATCAGTGAATATAATTATTGGTAGAATTCTACTTATCCAAGTGGAGAAGTTTCAACAGATTTGCAGTTAAATTCGCTGTTTTGGAGCAGTTTTAACTGTTTAATTTTATAGTTCATATTTAGTCGCTTCAACAAAATATTTTATTGAGAAAACAGAACGTGAAAAGCGACGAAAGTGATTCTTTTCGCATATCAAAGTAAACATATGAAATAAACGGAATATACGTGCTGTAAAATTATACTGACGCTTAGTAACTGTATAAACAATCGCAATGAAACAAATTGAACAAGAAACAAAAAAGTAAAGATGTGCAACATGAAATACTTATTTACGTACGTGTATTTGAATTGCACGTTTTTAAAAACATTCTTATTTGGTCAGTACATAATCACTAGAGACCTGAAAAATTCGCGATTTCAATGACCTGCAGGCTAGACTCATAGTTTTATGTACAAATATGCCAATATCAACAGTGCATTGGTTGTATGCTGTCACGGTGGAAGGCAACAATTGGACACCGTTCTCCAGGAGGTGTCAAACACCGAGTGAACCAACGGCTTAAGTTATATAAACGCACGTGTTTTGAATTCTAGCTTGTCCCAAAATGAATCCGCGAATTCTTCAGGTCTCTAATAATATCTTTTGCCGATATTACTAAAGCGTATTGCTCACGCGCAGAATGTATGCGTTTGAAACTTAGTAGTACTTAAACTTTTCATTGTAATAATACTTTTACAATTCAAAATTGAAACCTCAAGCCAGTGGATTTGGATGGATTACATTAATCACTGCACTAATGAATTTATTTTGGAAGCTACATTTCACGATTGCCAAACGTTTCAGTCTGACAAACCTTAAAAGTTAAGGCGTCCGACTGTTGCCTTCGGTTTTTTAATTCTAGATGTTCGGTTGTTCCTCTGCAGTTCCATACAAATATTTAGTTACACGAACCAAATGTTACAAGATTGGGGAAACTAAATAAGAAAAACAAAATAATTTGTTTTCATCAACAAAATATTTAATTGCATGTTAATTTGGTTGCGCCAAACGAACTCAGTTTTATTCTACAAAACCTTTATTTCTGTGTGAGCGGAACAATCTACGAAAATCAGACGTTAGAAATAAGCAAAAATTATTAGCAGTTTCATTCTTGAGACATATTTTTTCAGAAAACCCTCACACAAAACAATAAAAATATTGTTCTGTTTTTGTAAGACGAAAATAAAAAGTTTCAATTAAAGTCTTTCCCGGGTTGCCTCCCAACGAAAATAGACGGATATCATCTCTCCAGGAGATTGTTCAGAGAAACTCTGCGTCTGTGCAAATAAGCGAAGATATTGCTGTCCTCGACCAAGGTGCCGTTCACGAATGGGAGTGCAAACAAGTTTTAGCGAAGTTTGTTCATTACTCCGCCCCCCCCCACCACTCCTTTCCAGTTTCGGGAGAAAATTGAAGACTTAATTAAAGTTCTTAACTTCTCCTCGTAGCATCCGGGCTGTCCGAACGCTTGCGAAAACAAAACATCGTTCATTCCCACGCCTCCGCCTGGCTGATGAAGAGTTCAGGGACTTAAAACACGGATATGTCATTCACCGCTGCCTTCTGCTCAAACGGAATTTGCAGGGAACAGATATAGCTCAAGATTTCAGTTTTGTCATGACCTATCCCGTTGAAAAACAACAGAACAATTTATAAAATTAACTTTTCAGCTTCACATGTAAATGGTTCTTATATTTGTGCTTCGCCAGTTACTTATCATAGAAGATCTGTTGAACGGACGAATCAGTTGCAGACCTCGATACATATCTGTCATGAATTTCTCTTAAACAGCCAGACAACAAACGTCTCGGAACNTGGTATAAACCCCCCCCCCCCTTCATAAACACCACCACGGTCACCGAGACAAAATTTTTTTTCCCATTCGATTTACTCCACTGATATTTTTGACCACGCAAAACTTCGGAAAAAATATACCGAGAAAGGTGGCGCAGTGGTAAACCCATGGACTTGCGTTCGGGAGAATAAGTGTTAGATTCCCTGTCCGACCATCCTGATTTCGATTTCCCGTGGTTTCCCTAAATCGCTCCAAACGATTTCTGGCATGGTTCCTAAATACAGGTCGCAGTCGACTCGATTCCTTCTCCGTTCTTGGTTCTCTGAACTACTGTGAGCACTAGTTGTAATTTTATTCCATTATTACAACAAACTCTTTCGTACTGATAAGCAAATTTATTACAGCATTTTATTTCATTCTGTAACCTATTTCGGACTAGGCCTACTTCTATTTTAAAACAATTTAAAAGAAAAAAATTATAATTTTTTTTTAAAAATGAATAACTGGTTTATAACTGGGAAATTCTTTAAAATACACATTTTCATTCTGGATTACAAGGAAGCGTCATTTCAAAAATGCGGTATTTTATTTTATGAATAACGAACAAGTGAAAACTGACGTCGTTACGCGGGTATTGTTCGTGTAGGAGTCGCAGGTAATCACACGTAACGAACCTCTTGGGGGAAACTGTCGAGTTAGGACTGTATTGTGTGGCATTATAGTAGCCACCGGGCAATACAACGCTGGTACAGAATAGACAAGTACACAGAGGCGAAATGGAGTGGCAGTTCCTTTGACGTTGGAGCACCCACTCTTTTATTGGCTGCGCGTTGCTCTGGGAACGGGCCTAGCGTCTGATTGGCTACTGAATGCTACATAGAGTTCCCTATTGCCTGGCCTACCAGCTGGCGAGTAGGTTTCCAGGCGCTTGATTGGCGAACGGCGTTCAGAAATTTTGCTCGCCGGCGACACCATTTCACTGGCGTGTACGGCTGAAGTTTGCTCGGCGCAAGCGACTAGTTCTTTTCGGTTTTCTTTTGAAAGTGGCGACGCCAGGGCAAATCCGCTAATACGAAACTTCTTCTCGCAACAGAGTGATGTGACATGGTAAAACCTGCTGTTCGGCGAACAATCTGTTTGTGACAAGAGCAGCAGACGTATGTGGAAAACGGGAAATGTTTGCACGCGCCTGCTCAACTCCAGTGCCGAGTTTTACACCTATGTTTATCTTCCCAGTGGCGTTCCAAACAGAATGGTCGCTTTCACCTGACTGCCTCGTTCACACTTCTCTTCTATCAAGTGCCTTTTGCCTTCACTTGGCAGTCTGTTGCAAACTACGGCATGAGAAGGCATTTCCACATCCCTGCTACAGCTTTAGTATTTGAGAATTATTCTTATACTCACTGTTACGGTGTGGTCAGGCCTTAGCTGAACGGCTTGCCTGATCACACCTTCAAACATAAACGAGCGGGAGTGCAACGCCACCATTTGGTCGTCGACAGTTGCAGAAATCCCCTCCACCGGTCACTGAGCGCGGCCGCAGAACCACGCGCTTGATATAGGCCGTCGTTAACCGTCTCGTCGTCGTCATTCATCATTAGACCTTTGGGCGACCCGACCAGCCAAGCAGACCAGGAAGATGGGTGTCCGGCCGTCGCTAACCGTCTCCTAGAATCAGCCTCCGGCAACATTAACAAGGTGATGACGTTCCGGTTAGGGTTATTTAAAATGGCGTGAGTGAAGTAACAATAAACATAATATTAAATTCAATGTAAAGCTCCCCCGGTCAATGCTAATATAAATAATAATTGTATAACCGTAAATTGTAATAAATTCATCAGATACTGTTTTGCACTACCGAATTAACGAGTCATTATTTGAGTTACGCCCCCAGCATTCTCTCATAATCTTTCATGTACGAATTGGCTGAAAAGCGAGTTCGTAACAATGGTGGAGGCGCCGGGTATTTAGCCATTGTTACGAATTGGCTGAAAAGCGAGTTCGTAACATCACGCACTGCGCAGTTCGGGATTTATTAAATAAATATAATTGTATAGAAATTTCCGATTTGTATTGTGTTGGAACCTATGCAAAGAATAAAATTTCATTTAAATATGACAACTTAATGTAAAATAAATGACCAAATAGTTCAAAGTACCAATTTTAGGACTTACCTGTGCAGTTTTCTTAAAGGAAAGGAGAAAAGTACAAAACTTCTTTTAATGACGGTCATATTTAGTGCGCACTTAAATTTGTGACGTTTAAACTCACCATCGAATGTGGCGTGCCGCACAACGCCTGTGTTTTGGAGATATTCTCAACTGTAGTTACAAATGAAGGTGATTTTGAGAAAATAAATTTATCTCAGGTCGTCCACATATCCGCATATCGAATGTGGTGTTAAGAAACATAACTGTATTTGGGCATTATAAGCCCAGCCCCAGCTCAGAATTATGTAAAAATAATAACAGGAAGAAAGAAGAATAGACGCATAATGAATTCTAGATGCTCTGGATATTAGCTGGAATTTTCTTTCTTAAGCTTATACGAATTTACTGAACCAGGGCAGAAAAATACTTAATGTACTCAATATAATAAATCAATTCTGGTCTTTATGTTGACATGTGCATAATAAACACAACTTAGCTTTACCAAGACATTTTAAGAATTTTGAACTTCCTTTTTGTGATTTAAATTATTTTTTCTGGATATTTTACGTATCGAACATTTTCCCTCGGTAATCTTGTGAATAACGCTGGGCTGTTTTTTTTTTAAAGAAACCTAAAATCTTACAAATAAATAAGTAATGTAAGAAAAAAGCAGCATCGTTTTTCCAAAACAATAATCATGGGAAACATTTTCAAACCTAATTATTGTTTCTTGTGACGGTATTAACACGTTTTCCTTCCAGCCATTTCTGCAAACAAACAATCCAAACCCATTTTCGTGACGTGAACTTTCTCGATCGAGTATAATGCAGTGCATTCTGTTCAGCAAGCATGAATTATGGGCTGATGCTCAGCCTAAAAAGTATCTGCATTCAATTGATTCTCCTAAAGCGATGTTCGTGCATGGTTTTAAAGAGTCGCAGGTTCAAAATTAGGTATTTGTTTACTTGAATGCTATGAAGAAATCACAATATCACGGCGAAAACTATTTTAAAGAACACTACTTTATGCATTTGTTTCGCAGTTTGAGGATTTCACTTTTTTAAAAGACTTCCACAAAATACATGTCTGATTCAAATACTCGGACAAATAGACAGAACACTGAGGAGTGTAACGGACTATTACCCAACCTTATCGCATGTATACTGCAAATTGTAAAATTGAAAACGTGTTGAAATTGTTATTCCTAACAGCTTTAGTGGTTATAGTTTGTTCACGGTAAACTGAGCACTTTTGAAATCCCTGGTTATAATTTTCTTTTATGCATATTGCGTATTATTCCACCGTATTAAAATTAACGCTGCCAAGGGCTTCATCACTTAATTCATGCGCCTGTCAAATTAAACGTTTAGAGAAGTAAAAACGTAACGAATTTGCTAATTCGTACACTTAGATGCATTAAAATAAAAGCAAACTAAATAAATAATTTCAGTATTTAGAAATGTTTTACATAACTCTTTAGACATTAAACTACTTTCCCTCCGTCATTACCAACTTTACTGGTGTGACCGTTAAAATTCTTGCAGGCAGGCAGTGGCATTTTTCAAAGGTTGGTGGGCAATCTATAGAGGCTGTTTGCGGTTAACCAAGCACTTTTTAAAATGAAGCTTAGAAAAATTTCTCTACCCTTACTTGCATATTTTTCAACGTGCACACCAAGTGGCCTACGCCCATTAAAGTTGGCAACGACAGAGGATAAGTATATTCATATTTTGACGTTGAATTATAAGTGTTAGGTAATATTTTTTTTGAATACTAAAATTATTATTTTTACTTTCTGTTTTGTAAATGCACGTATGTGTAAGAACGAGAAAATTTGTAAAAATAAATGTTTAAGTTTTCTAATAATTGCCTAGTTTCACCCGACCGACGACGCCTGCATGAAGTGATCAAGCCCATGGCAATAACGACTTTACACACGGCGGACGAACACACAAGTGTACGTCGGAGCATATTTCCGAGCAGGGCTTTGCAAAGTGCCCGCGGCACGGTTGGCAGCACGCTCGTGCAGAAGTGACTGGTTCACGCGCGCTGTTCGCCGTGTCGACACAGAGCAAGCAGGTGGCAGTTACCTGGGCTGGCGGTCCCGGCGGCCGGGCACGCTGTTGCCGCTGTGGCTGGAGCCCGCCGAGCTGACGGAGGTGATGGACCGCGACAGGCGCGAGCGGAACGAGTCGCCCAGGTTGGAGATGCCGCTGGGCGTGATGGAGAAGCTGCGCACCCGGTAGTACTCCACCTCCTCCTCCGGGTCGTCCTTCCGCAGCTGGCCCAGCATCGGCTGCGACACGACAAACACACGCGCACGCTTTGAAGGTACATCTATAACATTACAACCAAACAACCTACAACACCTTGATCGACCGATCGAATGAACCGTGGGACCGTCAATGTGACCAACATGAGCAACACGAACGACATCTACACGATAATCAAACACGCATACACACACACACACACTCACTCGCTCGCGTTCGCGCCACATTGACTACCCCAAAAAAAATGAATAATTTTATATTTGCACCGAACATTTTTCAACTTGTGCAAATTGTACGTGATGACATATTCCCCGAATAAAAAAAAATTGACAAGTTTTTTATTTTAAGTAATTTGATGCCAAATTCAAATATTTTTTCTGTTCTGCTGCAGCCTTAATAACAAATACTAATGCCATGTGTCATCACCAAATAACACGTCATATATATATATATATATATAATTGTTAAATATAAATATATTTTTGCATAATTTTAACTTTTTTTAAATGTATGAACTGTTGTTTGAGGAATACACAGTAGCATACTTTGTAAATTTTTCCACTTGTAAAACTAAGTAAGTAGGTATTTGTTATTATGGCTGCAGTGAAACAGAAAAAATCTGAATTTGGCATCAAATTATTCAAAAAATTATGAAGTGTAAAACTTTTTTTATTAGAGGAAAATGTCATCACGTGTAATGTGTACGGGTTGAACAATGTTTGGTACCAAAATAGAATTATTAATTTTTTGCTGTCCAACATTGTTCAGTAAACACTTTTGAAAGAAACCCTTTTAAAACATTCTTGCTGTTCACAACTACATACAGGAAAACTCACTTAACCCGTTCAGTCACCACACCCACCATCGTGGGCAGCTTCACATGCATTACGAGAAGGGTCTGTCCCAGCCAACAAAATATTTGTTCGTATAGGGCCAAAAATATAATTTAGTTGCCCCAACAAAATATTTTGTTGAGCAAACAAAATTTGAAAAACAATAAAATTATATTGGTTCATATAACAATATACACGTGTGAATCAGCACAGTTTCTGTGCTGGGACAAACGAAATTAGACCATCAAAAAAACATTTAGTTGGATCAACTTTATACATTTGTTTGGCCACTAATTCAGTTACTTTCGTTCCGAAATACAGCTCGGGAGTTCGATTGCATTTGTTGTGACGAGTGGGATAGTAACAATGTTTGTTAGCACATTAATTATGCTTAGTAATTGTATGAACGTCCTAATAAAACAAGTTCAAATGTAAAATAAAAAGTAAAGCATCATAACTAGAAATATTTGAGTACGTAGGGGAATAGGGTTAGTTAGATTCACGGTGGGGTCGCTCCCGGATTTTCGCATGTGGAAATCGTGTCGAACGATGCTGCTGGTCGGCGGGAGAAATAAATTCGTGAAAATACTCAAATATCGCACTTTTAAAGCTTGCGTATGCAGTTTCCGTAAGCGGTAGGATAAAAGCACGACTATACGACCGTAGCTGAATCTGTGTTACTCCACTGCGGGTAATGAAGTGCCACTGTTTCAGATCTAACTTGCACAGTACAGACGGCATTGACGGTGCACGCCTTGCACGTAGGAGCGATGAGGAGCTAGGGGCGCGTGTTAGTGTCGCCCGTATAGCTCCTTCGCTTCTTAGCCTTGAACGCGCAGCTACTTTAATGGCTAAGCTAAGTGATACGTGGTGGGGGCACTTATAACCAGGCAGTGGTTGAGGAAGGTAGCGCTTCCTCTCCTGGCCTAGCCTTGCTACCCCTCAGGTAGCCTGGTCAGCTACCACTGGTTTAGGTGTTTTAGGCACACTTCGATGGATTCTGATTCTGGTAAGTCTCACACCGAAGGGGAGGCGTCGGCCTCCTCTTCTTCGGCCGCACACCACACCACACAATGGGAAACGCCCAATAGGAAACATACAGCGCATGTAGCCAATCAGCAACAGGCAGTTATCGATTTTTCAATACAGAACACTTTCTCGCCATTGGGCGAGGAAAGCGAATCCAATTGTAGTAAGGACACAACCGAAACTATCGTTTCAGAAAACCCTAAACCTAAAATAAAAACCGCGCCTCCAATTTATGTTCCGGATACCACGAAACTTAGAACTTTTGCTAATAGAGGTTACTTTGGGAAAATAATAACCGTCACTAAAAAGCAACATTTGAAGGTGGTTGTTAAGTTAGAGAATCACTTAAAGTTATCAAAATTTTTTAAGAAACACGAAATACAGTACTACACACATGCTAAAATAAGCGAAAAACCGAACAAGATAGTAATTAAAGGGTTAACACATACCGTCGAAATAGAAAACATAAGTAAACACTTGAAAGAATTTGAATTTAGTCCAATACACATCTGGAAGTTCAGAACACCTGCTGATGCACCTGCAGTCTTCGGGGCTGTAGTGCAAAAGCACCACGAGTACGACATTCAGAAACTGACCAGACTTTGTCATCTGCCAGTCAAAATCGAAATGTACAGACACCGTCCTGAGGATGTGGTGCAGTGCAGGCGTTGCTGTGCGCTGGGCCACACTCAGAAGTATTGCACACTCAGGCCAGTCTGCCTTCTGTGTGCAGGAGATCACGCAAAGGCAGACTGTCCTAATACAGAACACGACAATACATAGTGGCATTGTGCACTCTGTAAACAGACAGGACACTCGGCTGCGTGGAAGCAGTGCGAAGTCATCAAAAAACATATACAAACACGAAAACAGTGGATGGCACCGAAGGCTGCCAAACCATTATCAGACACACAACAGAAACAGAAGGAAAAACCACCTACTTATGTTCAGTCCGAGACTGAATTTCCAGCACTAAAAAACCCATATACAGAGCAAACACCTACATTACAGCAGATAGAAAAACCACAAAAACGTAAGAAAAGAGACAACACGACAGAAAATGCGACCATGTTTGCAGATATGCATGAACTGGCCGCTTTTCTGCAAGAAACAAATTTTATATCTCTAGTAGAACACTTTAGGCCTGTAATTGCACAGGCAAAAACCATGAGCACACTACAGGAGAAGCAGATGCTACTCCTTACAGCACTCGCCACTCTACCTAAATAAATACTTTAGGGCAACAACAACGCATTTAATTATTAAATTATTGTTAAAACAATACGTTTTTATTAATTACAGCATAACATAATCAATAGTAACACTCTCTCATCTCGGCACTTCCTGATTGGATAGTGACGAGAAGCAATACACCAATGAACACACTTCTCTCTCGAAGCCACCTGATTGGTGCGCGACGAGGAGAACCACACAGCTATAAAAACACCACGTTTTGCTCACAACATTCAGTCGCTCGCAGACATCGATAGAGACAACACCTACACTCGTACAACACAAGAAGGGCGCCCTGCCCAGGCTGGTTATGTGGGAACTCGTGACAGGTGGGAAATAGCCCCAACCACCACTCGAGTTCCAGGTCTAGTGACACACATGCCAGTCGAGGTAGGGGTCGGGGGGCTAGCATTCATTTATTTTAATTAACAAATCATATTACTACAAAAAGAAAATACAAAAAAAATAAAACTTATACTAAAAAAAAACACACATATATATATACAATCACATATATATTATATAATTTTTATTTATATTTTTTATTTCAACTTAACTAAACTTCAAATAATAACGCACTGACCTGTCAGTTTTTTGCAGGTCGGGAAGAAAAACGACTTGGGAAAGAGGGGCCCTATTGGGACTGGGTTCAGAGACTGGTGCTAGGGGCCCCTCCAACTCTAATTTATTTATAAGGGTTTTCTCTTTATGTGCGTCCATTTGAAACTAGAAATCGTACCCCGATGGAGACCTGTATAGGACTCATCGGGAGACTAGGGCTACTCACACAAAATACACTAATAGCACACTTGCAAACAACTTACAACTGTTAGACACACAACAGCACACGACATTCACTCCAGCCGGGAGGCTGGAGGGGAGCTTCACTCCCCCGCCGAAAACACGTAAACGTAATGGAATTTTAAATAGGCAACATAAATTACTCGCCTAAATAAGGGCCCGGTGCCCAAAGCCCCACAGTACACAGCCCCTGCCGCCGACCCAATGATTTGAGAAAGTGTCAGGGTGCATTTGTTTTTTTTACAATCACCTAGTGAGTTATGGGAGTTTCGGCTTCCGGTCTCACAAACCACTAAATGCCATCCGGTGGCGAATGAGGGTTTGGCGGCGGCTACGTGGGGATGGAGACCTACGCACACGTCACACATACCTATGCGGTGACCCAGGTGGGACAGCCTGCGTTGACAGTCGTTGCTGCATAGTGCAGCGTACAGGCAAGGAATACGTTCTCCTACCTTCCATACACTTTTTGTGCCGGACGATTGAAAATATATAAGACGTCTTTGCCGTGTTCCGGCAAAGACGGAGGTGAGACTGCCATAGACTTTTAGCGGAACTCTTGTTTCGATCAACGGAGGATGTGGACTCAATATTTGTAATATTTAATTTTAGTACAAGGGAATTTTAATAATATTTAACAATTATATTCAGTTGTTTGTGACACGTATATATGGTTTTGTATAATGTTACTACAACTTTATACGACCATGTTGGCCGAGGTTTTAAATTGTACTCTGTTTGCATTATGCATTTTAAAGCATCATTTTTATAAAAAAAAAGCAAATTTGATACGTTGACAGTGCATGATGTCCGCATTGAAAGGTGATAATGTTGTTAACTGGCAATTTTGGAAGATAGTGCAACATGAAGAATCGAGTTTGTATGTTATATCTCAGTAACTGCACAACCAATTCCTGCCAAATTTGGAATATAAGTGATACTACTGCAGGCCATGTTCATAAATGCAATTTAAATGACTAAGGTACTTATTTTTAAAATGGCGGCTGTATAAATATTTTAGGTTTATTGCAATATCTACCATTTAATTTGTGCAACTTCGACCAAACTTGCTATACTGAAATTATCTTTCACAAACATCACATTTGTAAATACATATCCTCTTTTGCACGCCATTTTGTAATATAGTGCCACATGGAAGTAAAGTTTAAATGTTATATCTCGGAAAACAATTAACCGATTCCTACCAAATGTGGCTCTCAAATAATAACACTTCGGGATACGAAAAAAAACCTTGTTTAAGTGGGCCAAACTATTATTTTCAAATTGGTAGCCACATTAACAATTAAAAATAATATGCTATATCTACAAAACCATGCAAAAAACTTCAAATTAATTTTTAATGTTAACAGTAGCCATTACGATGATCAAATGTGTCTACACAGAGCCAGTTTGGTCTGCTATTTTGTAAGATAGTGCCACATGAATAAGTAAAGTTTTGTCATATCTCGGGAAAGTATCAACCAGATTTTCAAAATCACAATAATGTAAGTATTTTATATCCGTATGCCACGTGTACAAACAATTTCAACCAACTTAATATGTAACAGTATCTATGACAAACATAGAACGTGCCAATAACTTTCCATTTTGTCCTTCAGCAAAGAAGATACACCACCATATGAGAAAATGGAGCTTATTTATCATATGTCCGGGACAAATCTAACTATTCCCAGCGAATTTTTCAACCTAGTAGTGCTACAGTTTGTCAGGTTTAGAGTTTGTCTGGCTCTATGTATAGTATGGCTGCAATATAAATAATTTAGATAAGTTTATCATATCTCAGTATCTAATAGATACATCTCATATGCCTAAAGGGAGCGTGTTTTAGAATGAGAAACTAAAGCTTTTATACCATATCTCGGGAACCGGTCAAAAAGATATTTCCATCAAATTCTGCACAAAAAAAAGTTTTAGTATTACGAAAGGTTATGAAGACTTGCATGATTTAAGTGACTCGCACACTTGTTTCCAAAAGGATGTTCCTGCCAATATTTGAAGTTGGTAACCATAGTCTACCAAAACTTAAGACTGATTACTATCGAAGTTGAAGTTCCGAATCCTACCTCCGTGACGTAGTTAGTTGCACGTCAGCTTACGGTACGAGGCGTTCTGTGCTCGAGTCCAAAGTAACGCACGTGCGTATAGGTTATTGTCTCACTAGTATCAGATATGTCTCGGGTTGCATCTCTAATGATATCGCTATCAATGAGACGTCAGGACCCACCTAACATCTAACCTTCTAATAAATGCATCATTATTATTTGCATCGATGTAAAGGCAAGTAGACTCATTAGTTATATTGACAACTTGAATTTTTTTTTTACTTAGACTCTGCAATGAATTTTTAAGGAAAGTTTGCATAACACCATTGATTGTAGGAAAACATGAGATTATGTCCCAAGTGTCGGAAAGCTTGCATCACACAGTGTCAGAAAGAAATACTCCCTAAGTCTAACTATACATTGTAGAGCGCCGATATTGATGAAGTGAGATGGAAATGAAGCAGTGACAACATGTAATGGCGCGAGGAGTAGGAGAACCCAGAGAAAACCCACCGGCCTACAGCAACGTTCGCGAAATTTTCCACCTGCAAAAATCCGGGATTGAGCTCGCCGGGAAACGATCCCGGTTCATCACAGTGGGCGTCGAGTGGTTCTCCTAGTTTTTTGTAAATTGCGTGATCCCTGCGGAAATGCCTGTTAAAATTTTCCCAGCGGCGGCGTAACTTTCTGAGAAGTAATTTTCTACTCCTTTGCCTCAAAAGGAGCGGCGGTGATGTGACAGTGGCAAATTGATTTCGTGGGAGTAAAGCGTACATGACAGGCCGTGCTAAGGGTTTGAGCATTACAAGGGTACAATGCTTTCAGCTGCGGAGCTCTCAACTTTTAATAAAGCATCAGAGAAATAGAGTTTAGTGATTTCTATGGTTTTTTTTTTGGTTTTAATTATACGCTACTCAAGCGTGTAGTTATTTCTTCAAACTGCTAGAATGCAAACCTGTTTCTAGAACTCTTGCAATGTAACGTGAAGTTATTTACGAATACTGCTTAGTGTTAACGAATATGTGCAATGTGTGTTAATACTTATAGCTCCTATAAACTATTTCATAATGCGTAGAATCAAATATTTTGCCTCGTTTTTTGCTCGAGAAGCGCAATACTTAATTCGTGAATTGCAGGAAGAGAGAGTAAGCTATTAACTATTCTGTATCAACAGAAACTCAAGTATTTACTTTTGTGAATTGATGTTCGCTTAAGTATTTTAGATACTAACTACAAAATTTATGAAAAGGATTTTAAAATTATAATTTTAGCAAAATACAACACCCCTTAAAATAAGTTTTGCTCTTTTCGAATAATTAATGACGAAAACAATTGTGAAAACAGCCACCCTTTGATTTCGAAACAGAGAGAGAACATTTCATTTTTATTTAACATTTCAACAAATCCAGTTGTAAAAACCTAAAATAATTGTTTAAAACGCTACAAAGTAAACCCTGTATGTATTACATGTTATGATACACATATATCTTATCAGTGTGAATATTGTGATACACAATTGTACAGTTATACACATTAAAATTTATTTTTTGTTCATATAGGGTAATAGTGTATCTACGAAGTAAGGAAAAAACAAAGCTGAACAAAAGCAAAGCACTCCAATTTTACTGCAAATTGTGTTCGAATTCTCTGCGTGATACGAACTGTCAAACAGTGGCGGGTGGCGGATGTGCTTGTGAAATGTCATTTGAATGTATGTATGCAGATTGTGGTTCATTTGCAGGAAAGCAAGTAGTGAACCAGCCCCACAGGTAAACCGCGTAACCGGAAGTCCATCAAGTAGAAGCTCATTACGCTATGTCTACGTTACGTTTACGGGGAAAACGTTCGGCGATGTTTATTAATAAGTGTGCAGTAAACATGCCACACAATCATTAGAAAAACATTTAGCTGTTAGTTGAACCCATTCTAAAACTCTGTTTGGGATCTGCTTTCCTTTGCATTATGTATCATTACGCCACATCTAAAACTAACATTGCTGTGGACTGTCTGGCACATATATAATTTACAAACATGTTAATTCTTACTCCTATGAGCATAGAAAAAAAATAGAAACTAGGTAAAATAAAATCCGTGTTCACGTATTTAAATGTCACGTTTTTAATAAGAAGTTAAGACAGGGAACTTATTTTACATAATTGTTGCCAAATTTACTTGGCGCAAGCAATATTTAGTTTAAGAGGAAGGAATTATTTTTCGATGTTTGATTTCTTAAGCGGTTAATAAATCGTGAACAAACTATAACACAATATTAGCTACACGTGTCTAGCACACCGGCCTCCTACCAAGGAGATCCGAGATTTACTATCGGTAGCATAAAATCCTGTTTTTGCATATATCGAACGTGGTGGACGTAGCCGTTGACCGGCGAGTTTTGTCCGGATGCTCCCGTTTCCCCCGCCATTGTATTCGTCACTTATCCAACTTAAGGTCTCATTCCATTTCACTTATCAGGGCAAACGGGGGCCTCACCTCCAAAGACAGCCGGGAGGTGTGTGTTGGCGTCACCTCACCCTAGCGTGAAATCCAAAAGCAGCGTCTGTTTATTTATAATCAAGCGTTCTGCTGTTGTTCGTAAACTAGAGGCGTATCCTGGTTTGAAGAGACGGGACTTCCCTCATCTATCTGCCAGGACATTATTAATTTTGCTTCTCTCTCTCTGCCTTTTATACGCACATAGCCTCATTAATCCTTTGCAAACCAGACAACCATATTATACCAGTGATGTTATTATTGTAATCATTTTTGGAAATGATGGAGTGTTACTAAGCATGGAATACATCCGGATCGTCCTCATGTAAAGTAATAAATAAAGCGTTTTTTTTTACAAATTTTCTGCAGTTGTCTCAAGTATTTACAAGCAGCCGTTAGATTATAGGCTGTTCACGGCGAAGTACGCACTTTTGAGGCCCAGGTTACGTTTTTCTTTCAGCCATTTTTTATCCTTTAACCATCTTTTAAAATTAATTCTTCCATGTAAGTTATAAACACAGTTTTCGTATTCCACCACACTCGGAAGTTAACGTCTAAGGCTAAAGTGAAATATATTTATTGACTTTTATTCCAAATGAGAGGGCTTTCAAAAGTGCTCACTTTACCGAGAATTGCCTATTTTTACATAAGTAAAAACTGTACAATTTATTCAATTCATTTTAGTATAAGCTAGACATCAATCTCATAAGTATTTATGTTAAGTTTGCAATTGGATCACATTTTATTAAATACGCACAGGTGAACTCTGAACCAATAACAGACTTGCAAGAAAACAAGCATAGAATCCTGTACAACTTGGGCTGGGGTACAATTGACTACTCACTGAGGTAGCAGCCAATAAAAAGGAAGATTAGTCTCGAAAATACACTGGAACATGAATTCTAGCGTAAAAGGCTTTTAAAACACGATATTTTCCAGTCCATGTACATATACTATGTATAGCCTGTTGATGGTAAAGTGAGCACTTTTAAAATAAACCTTTGTGAAAAAATGTATTTTCCATAACAACATACATGCTACAGTACACAAACGGCACTGGTAATCAGACTCCCTATTCAGTTGGCAGTTAATTAATTTAAATAGTTCTAAAACTTGACGTTTTACTGCGAGAAAATGCGTTTAAAGTTACGACCGTCAAAATAAAAGTTTCAAGTTTTATAGGCGTTAGTGCACGAGTTTGCGTGTTACATAATAACTTATTTACACTGATTACAATCTCACAGTTTCATTTGGAAGGATACAAACCGAAGAGAAACATAGATCATAAGTAGGGCTTTCAAAAGAGCTCCGTAGATCGTGGACTTCTTGTATATGAATTGCATAGTAAATTACAGCCTGTTGATCTGTCGCTTTCACTTTTTATTCTGAGTTTGCTCTCAGGATCTGCGTAAGCAGGCATAAAAACTGTCAGCTTGCTCTGTTATTTACTTTATTTTAAGGTAATATTAATTATGTAGCAAGGATAAGTCAAATCATTTTGATAATTTGTGAGCGATATTTGCATTCACCTGGGTGAACTCGTCTTAGAGGAACATCTTATGGGTGAAAAATAATACTACAGACAGCTGCTTGTTTCAATGATCTTATTTCAAGTAAAATATTCCAAGTTTTTGTCCGTCTGACTGTAAATAAGTTACAACAATATTTCTTGATACAAAATAAACACTTTTAAGACGCCCCCTTTTAAAAAGTTTTCTTGCTTGATAAGTTTACATAATTTTGTAGCCCGGTATATAAATACGAATATAATGTGATACTGTTAAGACGTTTTCTTGGTTTATAAGTTTACATTTTACAGTGTTTCAGAAATTTATCAAGTAAGGCTTTTCTACTTCATACTACCCGCAGAGTTTAGAAAGAAAATCTTGCACAGAAAATTTTACGGCTCCATTTAATCTAGCGTCAATTTTGGCAGATATTACCGTATGTCAGAATATTATAATCACGCGACTGAAATTTTCGGACGAAGCGTTAGTCGGAATTTCGTAACTTGTGACTCGTTATTTNAGAAAATTTTACGGCTCCATTTAATCTAGCGTCAATTTTGGCAGATATTACCGTATGTCAGAATATTATAATCACGCCACTGAAATTTTCGGACGAAGCGTTAGTCGGAATTTCGTAACTTGTGACTCGTTATTTTAAAAAAAAATCTACTTTCTTGTTTATTAAAGTAAACCTTAAACGCGACAGCTGCCGATCGCAGCCAGTCCGAGACACGACGGGTACACAGGTGGTGGATAATGGAAGGGTTCCATAATAGGGTTGAGGGTAATCGATCGCTCCTCCCCCTTCCTTTAAAACAAAACTAAAAAAAAACTGGCAATACATAATTAAACTAACATATATTTAAATTCACACTGTCTATTTACACAAAATATAGCACACGCGTATATAAATATTAATAACTAGTGTTAAAAGTATACATGTACTGACTTAAAAACAAAACACAGAACGGTAGGAAAAAATCTAATAGTTTCCTTAGTTATTGAAATTATTTTGGAACGAACGTAAATATTGTACAGAAAATATTTATGTATATGCTTAAACAATAATTGTAGTTGTACTCTCCAGAATTGTGAATACACACATGTATCATTCTCAAGCTTTACATACGTGCTACAACTTCTACTTGAAACTTTTTTGTGTATTTCAATTATTTGAAAGACTGCAGAAAGAAAATTATATATTTCGGTTTTGAAAAAGAAGTGTACATTTACAACACCTTAATTATTAATATTAGAGTGAAATGTTCCCATAAACAAAGTTATAGGGATAACGAAAAAATATAAAACACGAAAATTTTACTATTAATAACGGATTTACAAGCGATCGAGTGGGAGGAGCACAATGAGGAGAAGCGGGGAATATTTAAGAAATGTGTATCTCATAAGGGTCTATAATCTGGGAAAAATTCAACATTCCCGGAATTATGTGACATTTAACGAATTTTAATCTTAATTTCCTGGGCTCTAAACACATTAACTTTATTGTAATGAAATAATTACCACAGAATGTTATAGTTCACATGTCTGACTTCACGACTAGTGTTTCCTGGTCATTAAAAATTTTTGTGTCCGTGTTTTACAAGCACAGCTCTTGTGGCGTTACAAAGAAGACATTTTACACAGGATATGTTGTAACATAACGGTGTATCTAATCATGATTCATGCAAACCACACAGTAATGTGACAGAATCTCATGTGATACTAATGCTCTAAGAATAAAGGCGAACAAGTGTTAATGTTCGAGTATAAGCAAAAACAAAATTGCAAAGTATAATATAAAATTAAATGTGGTGCGTAACAATTAAACGTGTCGATAAAGAAATATCAATATTTGAATAGTGTTCGGATTTCGTCTCAATGTGGTATATATGAGTAAATGAGAAATATGGTGTAAATAAGCAATGAGCTAATTATAAAAGAAATATTCTCTATAATCAATTACGGGGTTTGAAGTACATCAAGTTCATTTACGCAATTTCATTTTCTCTCAGGGTTTTGAAATGGTTAAGTCCAGCATATATTGCGATAATTTTAACTTATCCGATTTACGATGCACTAAGGAAACTATAGTAATTATTACCTGAAAAGCTGACCGCCCTGGCAAAATCCTCCCACTGTTGATCAGTCAGCACTGTGTCTCGCTCAATAAGAACAATTTCACAATATATTGTCAAGCTACAGAAAAGTGTCAAATTTAATTCCCTTAAAAAAGCGAAAATAACTTATCTCTGAAAATAATTCTTTTATATCACGTAAACTATTGTTGACTAAACATTAATTTGTTACCATGGAACTTACTCAATTTATCTTTACATAGACAAAGAATCAATGTTATAAATTTATGGACAATTATTTTTAAACTAACGCAATTTAAATGCATAGGAACAAATATCATTCACACAATATTAATTTCATATTGATCACAACTGACATATGAAAATCATTTAAACGAATAATTTTGAACAGTAGATGAAACAAACAAATTAGTTAAACTTAAAATACCAACGTGTGAACTAACTTATCTATACAATATATTATAATATTTTTACGAAGGTTCGTAAATATGTAAATAATTTCTAAGTAAAATTTATAAAAATGCGATTGTTTGCACGAGGCTCTGGGAACGAGCTTTGTGTCTGATTGGCTACCGCACGTTGAGAAATACCCCCCCTCTTTTTAGCTGGCATGCCAGCTGCCTATAGGCTATTTGAGGCCCTAATTACTATTGTCCTATCAGCCATTTTTTACACTTTCACCACTTTTCAAAATAAATATTGCCATGTATATAATAAACGTAGTGTGCGTATTACAACGCACTCGAAAGTTAACGTCCAAGGTTACAATAAAATATATTTATCGTCTGTTATTCCAAATGAGAGGGTTCCAAAAATTGCTCACTTTACCATGAATAGCCTATAGTTAGTTGCCAGGTGCTCGTCGGCAAACGGCGTTCCGACATGTAGCTGTTCAGTGACGTCATTTTTCTGACGTGTGCAGTTCGGAGTTCGCGATTTATGCAGCTGTTTAACCTCAGCACACTTACCTACTCTGTGATAAAATACTCGCGCGTACGTGCACGCTAATAAGGATGTATTCCGAAAACGCCCGGTAATGTCGTGCGTAATGCGCTACCACACATGGTGCATCGTATGACATTACGTCATTGATTCCATGAGTGAGTGAAGAAGCTTGGTCTTGGGAGCCGATGAGAGTGAAGCGAGTTGAGCATTGAGCAGCGCCGCAATTCAAAGGTGAGGAAACGGGATACCCCCGAGATTACTCTTCGACCAGCGGCATCGTCCGGCACGATTCCCACATGCGAAAATCCGGGAGCGACCCTCACCGGGAATCGAAATACGGTTCGCTCTTTGATTTCATGAGCAAAAGCAATGGTACGAATATATCATGTAATTCTGTAAAACTTTTCTTATGATTCTTAATTTAAAGAGAAACCCTTACGAATAATATAAAATATAAATAATAATAAAATATAATACTTTTTTTTTTAAATTATAAGAATCCCAAAAGATAATTAAAATAATATTTTTGAAGTGCGAATATAACTGTTTTAGGAGCCAAGCGAATTCGCGAATTCGTTTTACGATAAACACAGTACTTTTTATTTGAAAAAGTAAAAGTAAAGTTTTGAAATTCATACCGTTTTACATATGTACTCTGACGAGACCCTGACTAAAAGTTCCTGTGGTTATCTTCTCCGGGTATCGTATTATATTTAGTTTTTTTCCCCCGTACTTGGTGGCTTTGCACGAGATTATTTTGTTTATAAGCAGTTTACAGGTTTCTCGCCGCAACAGCGCGATGTAGTGCTAAAAGCCGGCACCAGCAGATGAAACTTCTCTCCACTGGAGAGAAATAATTGTTAATGTTCCGTAGGCCCGCTCTCTCCGAATGTTTCTGGCTCTTTTCCTTAACACTGGATGTAGCCTTTGCTCCTAAAGCAGGCTGTCACAACCTACGTAGAAATGATCCATTTTAGCCATTGTAGATTTTAACCGTTAAGGGGTTACCCTTGTTGTTAATATGGGTATCACTGTAAGAAGCTATGTCTATTCTAATTAGAAAATCAAATAATTATTTGTTGCCAATTCATAAACTTGGCTATTGAAACATAAATGTGGTCGTTGAAAAGTGTCAAAGTCAGCAAAAATCGCTGTAAGTGTTAAAGATATTTATTCATTATTAAAACTTTTTTTTCAAACAATAGCTAAAATGCTCTAACTTTTCTGAACAGATTGTATTAAAACCCTATGTCCATAGCTTAAAATTCTGAGGAAACTGAAGACACGTGAAGCTTGTTCAAGCCATTATCCATCACCGTCGCATTGCTGCCTCAGGGCCGGGTGTGGCCGCGAGGCGTTTAAAAACTTTGCGAGGGAGACTCCTCAATACAATTTATTCTACAGCTACTTTTTAACTGAAAAATTTATAAAGATTAAGCAAACAACTCAAAAAGACCTCTTCCGAAAGAGCGCGCTTGTAAAGTGCGTATGTGCCATCACAGATGTCACGCCACTTGTCAANAAAAAAAAAAAAAAAAAAAAAAATATATATATATATATATAGCATTAAAACATTATATATAAGTGTAATATTTTGCTGCTTAGTGTAAGGGAAAGCTTTGTTTCACAACAAACAAAGACAACATAAAAATCATTTTCAAAAGGAAAAATTACTGTTTTTTTTAGAAGCAAAGCGAATTCGTTTCCAGATAATAGCAATATATCTGATTAAATAAAGTAAATTTTGAAACACCCCATTACATTACATACGCTGTCGAAATCCACACTGAAAGTTCACTTGGTTATTGTTTTTTAAAACTACACATTAGTGATCCACGAGTAATGCCCCAATTTGCAAAACACCTCTTCTTAAACAGCTTGACCCAGCAGAAAGTAAACGGCATAACATGGCTTACTCTGCCCCTTCGGTGATTCGCTAGAAAAAATAAATGATAAAAATACGTGAATGTTTTTTAAACGGGAGTATTTATTAAATGCCGTTATAATTTACGCATAATCGCCGAGCAAAGGTGAATGTCAGAGCGATAGAGATCTGGACGGAGTTCAGCGCAAGGTGTTCATTAACGTATATGGGGCTGAACTGAGGCGAAGATGGAGTAGTGACGGAATGCAATTGCCAGGGAAACGGGAGTACGCCAAGAAAACCCACCGGTCAACGGTAACGTCCGTCCCTTTCCCCAAGTACGGAAATCCAGATTTGGCACCACAGGGATTTCAATACATTTTGCCGCGTTGGGAGATTAGTGGAATGGCCACTACGCTGCAACGTCCACTGAGCCAAAAACAACTGTAGGTTGTTCACGGTAAACTAAACACTTTTCAAAGCACTGTTTATGATCTTCTTATATGCACATTGTGTATTCTTACACCAAACATAACATTTACATTGCCCTGGGCCTGTTCCCTTTATTCATGCGTCGCGTCGGTCAACAGAAATTTAAAATTTATTATATAAGTAAATGATTAAAAACTAGCTGATTCTTACTCTCAAATACATTAAAAAACGAAAGCTAAATAATCATTTCAGTTCAGTATTCACAAATTTTTATCTTATACTTTTATTTGAACTCTCAGACACGAAACTACTTTCACTCCATCGTTACCAACTTTACTGGTCGCATGCCAGTCAGTGTTCCCGTTAAAATATCTGCAGATAAGGGCAGTGACATTTTTCTAGGGTTGATTTAAAAAGTGCTTATTTTACAATGAACAGCTTTTACCACGTCGTTTAACGTATAGCTAGGAACCTATATGATTCCGTGCCATCATATGAAGTAAAATAAAGTAATCCAGTATTCACAAATATGTCTACTTAACACTTTTAATATAAAGTTAACACATGACACTTCTTTCTTTTTTCGTCGTTGCCAACATTACTGAGCGTGAGGCACTCAGTGTGCTAGTTAAAATATACGCAGGTAGGGGCAGTGACATTATTCAGAGGTTGATTTAAAAAGTTCTCACTTTACCGTGAACAGCCTTTACCGCTATGAAGGAGAAAGTGTGCGAGATGGCGTGGACCGGAGAGCATTACCTACATCTAAGATGTGTATGGTGAAAGGAGTACTCTCGGCTCGAGACTGGCGGGGATGCTGTGTGGGCTGTTATGTGCGCAAGTAGAAAACGAACTCAGGAGTGCCATTGAGAAGTCTCAACTTAGAGCCTGCAATGTATATTTTTTCCCCTGACTATTACTCACAAATGTTCACTATATTCTTGGTAAAATATACAGGATGTATCAGTACAGCGGTTACAAACTTTCAGGAGAGATAGAGTACACCTAGACGATCGGAAATCACATAGCAATGCATGGTCGGAAACGCTTTCCTGGCGCGGTAGTGACGACACAAAACACAAGAAAGGAAGGACACGAACAGGGTCATCTGTTGCTTCGGTTTGCGTAGTAACATCTATAGCGTTCACCAGCCAAAGACCTCCCAGAATCTTTGCTTTACTAAGAAAATAAACATGTTTTCTCACCCTGTTCGTGTCCTTCCTTTCGTGTGTTTTGTGTCGTCACTACCGCGCCAGGAAAGCGTTTCCGACCATGCATTGCTATGTGATTTCCGATCGTCTAGGTGTACTATATCTCTCCTGAAAGTTTGTAACCACTGTACTGATACATACTGTATTGTATATTATATATGGAAACCATTTTGGGTAGTTTATTTTTTAAATTATTCGTACATGTAACATAAATCTGAGTGACGTATTGAGAAAACTAAAGAAAGTGAGAGCCACAATTAAATATTAAAAAATTTATATGTGAATTTCTTTATTTGAAGAAGTATTTTGTTTCCTTACAAATCTGGAAAAAAATTTTCGTGGTAAAATGAAGTTTTAACATTAATGTGATTTTGGAATTAATGCTTCCCATACCTTCCGTATTTAGATTTATTGTACGGGATATGACTTCCAGCAATTTTTTTTCCTCCTAAAAACCCTAAACTGAGTGCTAAGTGCACGTCCGAGGTAGGGACGGGAGCTAAGTGCATCTCAGAGCTGAGCTCCATACGCTTTCAAGAAGTGGAATTCATGAAATTATGCATGCATCGCGGCAGAGAGGGATCGGGCAGTCATAACAGCAATTGGGGCCATGAAATACGAGAGCTTATTCAGAGGTCATGGCAACTATTGTTTATCTTCTGAAAATGACCCAACATAGGAAATAAACTATGTACAGTTGAAAGTGTAGGTAGGACATGTACGTTTTAAAGGTGACACCACACGGGGTATGGATGCAGGAATGTCCGGCAGGGAACAAAGACAATCATGGCTGCTTGATATCACCGTTTAATTGATATATTCTCGTACAAACTCTATACACTAATGTAAACGGGTACGTATCGTAAGTATAAGAGCTGTTTAACATCCTTAAAAGTAGTCTCCGAAGTTGTCCACGGTTCGTTGCCAGCGATGAGGCAGACGGGAAATACCATCGGCTGTATGAAATCCGTCAATGTGCGCCACCTCTCGTCTAGATGCTGTGACGATGTCTGCCTCATCACTGTTACATTTTCAACTGTGCATAGCACATTTCCTGTGTTGGGCAATTTTCGGGATATAAATAATAGTTGCCATGACTTCTGAATCAACCCTCGTATAATTAACCTATAACTAACGAGAGCGGGGAAAACCAGCATAGACGCATTAAAATACCACCTCGATGGAATTATGTTCAACGTGTCGTGCATTAATATAAATTCTACGAAAAAAGTAGGTTTGGGAAACATGCTCTTTATTAGCGGGGAGTGAAAAGCTAGCAGAAAGGGGACGGGACCTTGTTTTTTTACATGTAAACTCAGTTTGGCGCAACACAATCCCCTTGCCGTCTTGCGTGCGGCAACCCGCACATCTGTACTGCTATACAGATACAAGAGCAAACAGGCGATACATCTTCGGTTGAGTTGAGTTGAGAGATTTTGGCGGCTCTTAACAACGAGATCTTGAGAGCCGATGAACACGTGGAATGAGATGAGAATGGAATAACGCCGGAATGCAAGGGCGGGGGAAACAGGAGATCCCCGAGAAAATCCGCCGACCAGCGGCTTCGTCCGGCACGATTCCCACTTACGAAATCTGGAGTGACCCGACCGGGCATTTAACCCAGTTCGCCTTGGTGGGAGGCGAGCAGTCTAACCACTCAGCTACCGTGGTCCCATTCATCTTTGGTGTTTCTTCGTCCACTGACAGCTGACTGGAGCAGGATTTATTCTTGCCTGTCGCAAATATCCAGAGAAACTAAAACCAACACGCTTTCAGATGACTGGAACAATTTATGCCATTGCAATGTGAAACCCGAAATGGAGACACATGAAAAATGTTTCGCGGAACACTCCGTCACAATTGCAACAGACTAAAGTTAATATAAATTCATTCCTTGAGATTCTTGTCTTACGCAATCGTGCGAATTTCTGTCTGGAATGTACGTCCTGCCCACCAGTAACTTTTCTACCACCGAACAGATAGCAATTATATTTTTTAGGAATATGATGCTACTAACGACTATTTTGATGCATGTTTTATAATAGCATATATTCTGTAATTTTAAAACTATTTTAATTTCTAGGTATAAATGTGTATATGCATCAATCCGCTGTGTTTCAATCCGCGTATTTTTCTTTCATGGCAATGTAACGTGTGGTATTTATCAACACATGATTGAAATCACTTTTTTCAATTATCACCATGTGGTAGTTAAGCACTTGTACAGTATGTGCTATTAATAGCAATAGTTAAAAAATAGAAATAATTAAATTCA
This sequence comes from Clitarchus hookeri, assembly GCA_002778355.1. NCBI lineage: Eukaryota > Metazoa > Arthropoda > Insecta > Phasmatodea > Phasmatidae > Clitarchus > Clitarchus hookeri. Next base: position 124,142 of record NQII01003490.1, on the reverse strand, counting down.
AATATTTTCAACTCACTCTAAGTACAAAATATATATTGTTTTCCATCATTGTTGTGCTCAAATACTTTTACACAGTACACACAAACAACGAGGACGTGTTGGTCATTTATGCAAGTAAGCCTGGCAGTGTTGTCATGTTTAGCCAACTTCTATTATGAAAGATAACGAAGAAATAAACTATGTGGGATAACTTCGTTAACTCTCTGATAACACAGTGTGTTTCTTTCCGAACGATCGCAGCGCTCAAGTTAGCTCAACATTCGGTAAAATAAATTTCTACGTGATCAGCAATAATCACGTGATTTCTAATGTGATTTTTACTCTACTTTCTGAACGAACCATACATTTAAAGATCAAAACACGAATCTGATCACACATGATCATTATAATGTAATGATCATGATCACGGCACTCAAAATCGGTCATCATTAAGTGAAATATGGGTTTCACGGGATCAACAGTGATCATTTGATTCCGTTTGTCATTAGACTACTTTCCGAAGGCGAGATAGGCTTACGAGGTCATTTTTCTATATGTGTACAGGTGTGTGTCTATGTCTCCCCAGTTCCTAAAATAGTTTGAGCCCGTGAACCGAATTTAATCAAATTCGGTAAACATATAGTACTTAGTAAGGACATACAATCTTTATAGTTTTCTACCACGTCATGTGCTTATTTTGAAAACACTGATCATTTTAATATTTAGAGCGCCATTTAATATGTTCAGAAGCATTTATACAGTTTAAGAAAAATGCGGCGTTATGGAAATTTATCATAAAAATAGTTAATTTAAGGAGGGATATTGTAACTAATCATCCATTTTGAAAGATAGCACTACAAAAAAAAGATTTTACATTATATCTCGGAAACCACTTGAAATATTTCCACCATATTTAGCAGGTAAATTAAGGCGTGGTAGGCTATTTCACTATATCTGATTGAAATGGTTAAAGTACTAATTTTAAACATGGTGCCAATCAGGCTAGCTATCAATCATCCCCCCTCGCATCGGCCCGACAACGCAGTGGCCGCCGAATCCACCCCGTGGGAGTAGCGGGCTAGTCGTGGTGACCTACTCCTCACTGTGCCGAGTCCAGGTGCGTTTGCCACTGCCGTTCAGGTAAGGGGGAGGGGTGTCCACGCGTAGCAGTAATGAGTATAGTTGTCACCTTATGAAAATGTGATGTACACTCTATGTTTTGTTGGCCATCGTACTATTATTCTAATCACCTCCACAATTATTTACGAATTCTCAAATAAATATATATTTTTTTTTAAAATCGGCAAATAACGACTTCATACTCGAAATATTAAAGTCTTACGTCGTATCTCCAGACGTGACAATGGATACCTCTCCGAAATACTGATTCCCCGATCAATCAACTGATTGGTTTCGTTGACCGATACCACTGAGGGTTAAGAATGTGTTGTCCCTATTTTCTCTGTAAGGAGATTAGTTCTGTATTGATGTATTAAGGGCACTGTATCGATATACTAATAGCACTCCGTTAACTTTCATAAATCGTTGACAGTGCGACGTGGTGAAGTGAGGGGTGCGGTGCAAATCCATTTCACGACGAGGAATTCGCGGGAGAAATCCGCTGCTGAAGCGGTCGATGCGGGGAGCCGTGTGTTATCGTTGAAGAGGCGGACGCGTGTTCGACTGGGGGAGCGCGTACGGCCCTGGAATTCCCGAGCCAGGGAGAACATACTGCTCGCTCAAGTTTATAAGTCCGTTTCCCTCGCCGCGCTTTCATCTCGAGGATTTTCCAGGCCTGGCGAACATGAACCCCTGGTGATGGTGGTGGGAAGTTTAGCGCCCGAGTTTTTTTTTTTGTTTTAAATNCCGCTCCTCCAGACCGCGGGGTGGCGCCATTGACGCGGTGTTGCTGGGAGGAATTAGCGAGCGCTTTGCAAAATTACTCGCCTCTGTCTAGACGGGATGGTTTACGTCAGTTTCCGTAACGCGAAGCAGACGTCCACCCGAGTTTCGGGTTATTCCCGTAGCAGGCATTTATCCTGTTTACTTTGTGATACCCCCATTATTCAGTAGAATATATATATAAAAAAAATTTGCATCACGTTCATAATCAGAAGTAAATTGTCACGCAAATTAATATACAGGAAGTTTTAGTTCTGCACCGCCAATCTGCGGTAGGCTGTTCCTTACGAAAATATGAGACGAAAACCTATCTTAGAATGTACTAGCGATTGAGTATCAAGTCGGTTGAGTAGTGATTTGTATAACGAATATTTTATACCTTCTGTTTGAAATTTCCGCAGTGATTTCTCGAAAACAGTTTACCAGAGTGTCCCGGCAAGGCAACCTTCTCTGTTGATTTAAACGCACTGATTCGCAATTTGTTTTAACAAATCGTTTATAGCTTATTGTTACAACATTTCATGTAACCGTAGGGTGGAAACCCCCGTTTATTTAACGAATGGGGTTTATATTACCAACCACGTTTTCAGAGGTATAATGTATTCGTTATTCAAATCACTGCTCACCGACTTGTTAGTTAATCGCAAGTACGTTATCGAAATTTTAACTAAAAGCATCTCAAAACTAGAGTTTTGGGGGCGCACAGCTCCCTTAATAATCACTTAAGGGAAAAGAGAAATAGTCCATTCACGGTTACTTCCAAATTTTCTGAAGCTCTGCTGAAGTTATACTTTCATTATATTCCTCCGCCTCATGCAATCAAAGCTTAATTAAATCTAGAAAATCACACCAAACGGATCACACACCGCATTCGTACGCACTCAGTTAAATTATATTTTTCCTAAGAACTATTTCTTACTAGTCATTACAAACACACTATTTTCTCTCTAGTTATATTTATATTGATTTTAAGTAAAATATTATAATTTCATCGATAAAATATACGCAAAAGTTAAATTTTACTGAAAATAAGATAACTTAATATATTACAGAATTATAAAACGCTTGCGATTCATGATACATTTAGGAAACAAGCAAACACGTTATGCATGGGGTGATTTTTTAATGGTTTGATTAAAAAAAGTGCGAAGAAGCTGTGAATAGTCCACAGGCCTACGTAGGTTCTCGTCTTATAATCTCGTAAGAAATAATCTGCCACTTTGTCGTTGTTGTTCAAAAACACTCTGCTTTTCAAGGCCCACGTTTAGTTTGTAAATAGCGTATTTTCTGATGGTGTTTACAATGTCAGACATCATGACTTTCATTTAAGGTAGTAATAAACAGATGAACAAAATTGTAACCCATTCGGTCACTAATACTTCTAGGAGGTCTAGTGTTGAAAGTCTGAACTGTACTTGTGCGAGCGTGCTTCCCGGGACCACAGCGAATAAAACGCGCGGTTAGCCATTTGTAACCGAGAGCCGGAAGAAACTTTCGCAGATCAGATAACTCACAAAGAATAAGTCAGAAACACTGACCATTGATTCCTTGTGCACGCGCGGTGATGTAGTGACGTAGTGCTTATACTACACGCTCACCTCCTGGCGGGGTCGCACCTGCATTTTCGCACGTGGGAAACGCGCCAGAAAATGCCGCTGNCCACTTTATTAAAGAGCTGCTCTGTGCTCACCTCACTTCACCATCATAGGCTCTCAAGACCACGATGTTAAGAACCGCCCACATCTCTGCGCTCCTTGCTGTGAACAGCACCGGCCACGAGTGCCATTCGTGTGCAACATGCCTCCCACCACGAACAAGAGAATTGATCGTGTTACACTCATTTGCTGCATACCTGATGGAACTGCTGAAAGTAGCAAACACAAACACTGCAACGCATACTATCCATGAGCTGTCTAGTTTGTATTTTACTAAGCTCGAATATGTAAGGGGCATTCCGCGGATGTTTCGCCTGATAGAGTTTATCGCCCCGATAATTACTCCTGGCTTATTCAGTCAAAATGAGATCATGATTGTACTATTTAATAACTACGTTCATTTCCCTTTGTGACCAGTAGCTCATCAGGGCCTTGTGTTATACTAAACTGTCGCTAAGGAAGCTGCAAAGTTGCGGATTTTCAGGGATTATATATACCGTTAGTCCCAGATATTATAATTGTATATGATTACAGAGTATTTGGTTGTTAAAATTCATTACCCACAAGTATTTTATTTGTCTGAGGTAACATAGGTATTTACACACACTGGCAAGACTGAGCCGCCCTACAAGTCGTAGGCCCAAAGGGCTGGTTAGCGTAATGCTATGCGTCAGGGAAGGTTGTTTGAAAGGAGACGCTTCTACTTATCTGTGACTGCGGCTTTTGGTGAATTGTCTGGTAGTTGAGGTCTGGTGAATGGGGTGGCCTTTTATAGGCCCTCGGCCTGGCTCCTGTTGGCGTGCTGTACTCAGCTGGCTTCTTCCTTCGGCTTTGACTGACTCCCTACCACATCCCGGTGAGGAGCCCTAAAACGGAAGTCCGGGATTGGTTTCCCGGGACTTGGGCTTTCTCTTTGATCTCGGCTGGCGTTCCTCGTCGGACACCTCGCGTCCCCTCTCCTTAGTCGATGTCTGTCACGACTCGTCTCGTGCTTCCAACTTCTCCGCCTCGGAAACTGCCACTACATTTTCGGAAATGAACTCATAAGTTCTCGGCATTCCTACTTGGTTTGTCTCGGAAATTTACACATGAAGTTTCGACTTTTCCTAGGTTCTCTCCCCAGTGACGTCACAATTGACTTATTGACTGACTGAATGCTTGCCTCGTCGTCATCCGACGCACGACTACGCCTTCTCGGGGAATGGCGCCTCTCGGTATGGGGTGCCACTCATTTCTGGGAATTTACTCATAAGTTCTTGGCACTCTTCCCGTCACACGACTGCCTATTCCCGTGTCTCCTTCGCCTCCCGTCTCGGCTGAACACCTAACTCGTCTCGCACCTAACTCGTCTCGCGGTTGTGCCGCCGAAAAACTCCCGTCTCGGCCTTCGACTGACTCACCCGACCGCCGCCTCTCTGCGTGCGATATGTCTGCCTGACTGATTCTCACTGACGTGGGTCCAGCGCATCTCGATGTCGCGGATTCAACTGACTCTGAACAACTGCCTCTGACCAATTGCCCTGAACAACTGCCCTCCGCCTTGGCTGCCTCGTGCATTTAACTCGTGTCCTGCTATATTCAAGTTAGCTGTCAGCAGTTTCTAGAGAGAGAAATCGGGAAATACCCTGTGTACCTCACACATTTTTGTGCATGATTTCGTGTCTCGTCAGCGGCTTGTGCGCCCCTACGAGAGTGGAGGGAGGGTGTGGTTACTGTGGCAGGGATTCCTACAGAGCTGGGTCTGCACTAATTCTCGTTGGGGCATCCCCTGCTTCCTTCGTCGACAGCCGCATATCAGCTAATTCTGTCGCGTTGCACGTGGTTCTTCCCCGAGAAATCTGGTTGGGACCTTCCCTGTTTCTCTCGAATTTCGGGACATCTCCGAGGTGGACTCCCCGGAAGTTTTGTTGTCAGATGCCTGATCTTGCTAGTGGCCTGCCCTGGCTAACTATAGCAGGGTGTGGAAACAGCACAATGCCTATCCCATGTACACGCCACGCGTCAAACAAATGCACAAAAGAAAATATACCAGTTGTCTCTCATCTCGCCATTGCTAGTTGGTGGAGAGATGTGGCGTGGTTAGACAACAGCCAATTGGAGGACAGATTGCAACATAAGAAAGGCAGAAGTAAGATTCAACACATTTTTTCTAACATAAATGAATAAAGCCACCTCCAAGGATGGACGTAGGCATAATAGTAAGAAAGTTTTAATAATATAATTACACTGGAGAGCAAAAATAAAAAACTGGTTTAGGCATGCGTATGCAAATGACAGAGGTACGGAACCAATCAGAATAACGCGATGCGGTCGCCAGCACCTATATAAGACAACACGCATCAGGCAAAGTTGCTAGATCGGTTACTGCTGCTACAATGGCAGGTTATCAAGATTTAACTGAGTTTTAATGTTGTGTTATAGTCGGCGCACGACAGATGGGACATAGCATCTCCTAGGTAGCGATAAAATTAGGATTTTCGCGTACGGCCATTTCAAGAGTGTACCATGAATATCGGGAATTCGGTAAAACATCAAATCTTAGACATCGCTGCGGCTGGAAAAAGATCGTGAACGAACGGGACAAACGACGGCTGACGAGAATCATTAAACGTGACAGACGTGCAACCCTTTCTCATATCGGTGCAGATTTCAATGCTGGGGCATCAAAAAGTGCCAGCATGCGAACTATTCAACGAACCATCATTGATGTGGGCTTTCGGAGCCAAAGGCCCACTCGTGTACCGTTGTTGACTATATGACACAAAGCTTTACGCCTCGCCTGGGCCTGCCAATACCGTAATTGGACTGTTGATGACTGGAAATACGTTGCCTGGTCTGACGAGTCTCGTTTCCAATTGTATCGGGTGGATGGACGTGTACGGGTATGGAGACATCCTCATGAATTCATGGACCCTACATGTCAACAGGGGACTGTTCAAGCTGGTGGAGGCTCTGCCATGGTATGGGGCGTGTGCAGTTGGCGTGAAATGGTACCCCTGATTCGTCTAGATACGACTCTGACAGGTGACATATATGTAAGCATCCTGTTCGATCACCTGCACCTATTCATGTCCATTGTGCATTCCGACGGACGTGGACAATTCCAGCAGGACAATGCGACACCCCACACATCGAGAGTTGTTACCGAGTGGCTCCAGGAACACTCTTATGACTTTAGACACTTCCATTGGCCTCCTAAATCACCAGACATGAACATTATTGAGCACATCTGGAATGCCTTGCAACGTGCTGTTCAGAAGAGATCTCCACCGCCTCGCACTCCGATTGATTTGTGTACTGCCCTACAGGATTCATGGTGTAAATTGCCTCCTGCATACCTTCAGACTTTAGTCGAGTCTATGCCACGTCGTCTTGCGGCACTTCTGCGTGCTCGCGGGGGCCCTACATGATATTAGGCAGGTGTATCGGTTTTTTTTGGCTCTTCAGTGTAATTATCAAGGATAATCCAATATTAGATACAATTCCTGTTAGACTTTTTTAAATTGGAATAATTATTAATTGAAGATTAATCAAATTGATTACATTGTGTTTAAAAAGATCTGTCAAATGTTGCGCGAGATGATAAACGACAATATATAATTGGCGAATATAATTTCGACTTACTAATTTCCATATAAATATTATCACTAAAGTAATTAAGCATATCTGATTCAAATTAAATGTCACAAATTTAGTATTCTCCTAGTTCATTTGGACTTCGTTCGGACGGATTCTTGTACTGTTTCTCACCATGCATCCTCATCGTTTACCGCTCTTTACTTTGAATTTACCTAGAAATATCAAGAATTCTTACACACTTTTTTAGATTTACGACATATAATTCTATCACCACTGAATTATTACATGCGACGCCCGACAACAGCTATTTTAAGCGATAAATCGAAGCTACTGTATCAACTTTTTATCAAAACTTCTGAACCAGCAACTATCATTCCTTTTGTTGGTGGGTTTACGCCTGTGCGGTATTGTGAGTGTTAATCAAGCCACTGGCTTGAAGAATATTCACTGGCGTCGATAGTCTCATTTTTAAGACATCAGCTCAGAGTAAAAATGTTCCAAGTATGAAAAACTGTCCCTGCGTTATTCTTTGTATAGCCACAATCACGCTAATCGACAGCCATTTGTTATCTCGTTGTTCAACTTGGTAGCTTAGCCACAATTTCTTAGCTCTATTACATTTAAAGACGACTTGTTATCAACAAACAGTGTGTTTCTTACATGGCGAAGACAATTTAACTATGGATAATCGCTGTTAATTTCATAGCTTCAGTGCCCGGTTAAGGCAAGGATGATTTTGAACTCACGCTCAATGAGTGAGTTTTTTGAAATCAGTTTATTTGATAATATTCATGCAGGCGATGGTGATTGTTACTAAATAAATATTAACTGAACACCCCATGGCAGTACGGCAGATTATTATCTCTGAAATTCGTTCGGAAATTCTAATTAGCATAGACCGGAAATTTTAGTAATTTTCTTTCGAGGTCAGGATAAGCTCCGAACACTTGCACGTTAAAGATTTTACTCTTTTAAACAAAAACAGTTTATTTTACTCAGGCATGGGAAATTTGTACTCATGAACACGCGGGTAAAGAAAGACTAACCGTGCTGAACCTAGCCAAGAGTAAATTGGCTTTCCATTCCTGCTGCAGTTAATGAACTGATGACAGAGATTCGAGGATAGAGAGATTTGTGAAGAAGTTCTGTAGGTCGCTGAACTCAAGTTTTTCTTTCCCGAGCTATAGTGTGGCGAAAATTGCCTGGGTCTATCTGCAAAGCCTTGTTGTTGTGAGTCGTGACTGTGTTGCACGGAACAGACGGCAGACAAAGTTTCGAGGAGCGAGGGAAATGTTTTGTGTTGGAAATATCGACCGGGTCGAAGCAGGACTTGGGCCGACAGGTTCTTGTCGCTGTCAGCTCTTCAGTGGTTCAGGAGGGCTTCAACTGCGGCCAACTGACGTTCCCTCTGCCGCCTGGGCCCGCTCCGGTAACACAGTATCGACGATAGAAGCAGCAGTTCGATATATCGACCGCTGCCACTTCCTCCTTCACGTCTGCTGTCGATTTGAACGTTGTTCCTACGTGATGAATAAGTTGGTAGCTCTGGACACCTGTTTGCATGTCGCAGAAAGAAAAAAAGATGCTCTGAGAGCAACTATTAGTTTCATTTGGACAATGGGTCGCTCACGTGAAGTCATCAAATAACATTATGAAATTTCCTTTCCTACCATTAATATGTGTTTTTATGTTACCTAGGTGTATTTATTCATGTTCCAAGGGTTTTTTGTTCTTGTTTTCTAACTATTCAAAGCTCATGTTAATTTAATTCAACAGCATCGAATTTTGTCTCATACGAAATTCAAGTTTTAACAATTTCAATATATTGAATTGTATGTATTGCATTCTCGCCGTTCCTGGTCCCTATATTTTATATTTTTTTAATTAATTATAGTGGCTAGAATTTCACCAGCGTTGTTCATATTGGGCATGTTATATATTGCTTTATTGCAAGTGTCAATCCAAAAGTTCAATCCAAAAGTTATAATGATCTTATATTTGCTGAGAAAATTTATAGCTTGAAAACATGTCCGCAAATACTACGGTATTTCTTACAGTTTTCAGGTAATAATAATGTTTAGTATTATCCACTTATTTTAGTTTAGTACAAGTACATTAGGATATTATGTGCTAATATTTTACTTTGTATAGAAACTTTCTTCCAGCTCGGTCTAGTTAAAAGAAGATGTAAAATACCTTTCAAGATGCAACTTAGATACTTACCTAGTCAGTTTTATTGACAATATGTAATATTCCCTAATTTTAGAAAATTAATTTAATAGTACAGAAATTAGTTAATATTTCGTAGTATCAAACGACCTCCATGCAGAAAACCTATATTTTCTGTGGCTTCCACCAACACGCTTATAATCACATCGATGCCAGTATTCTTAATCGCAAAATAGTACTTTAGCGGCATCACTGCATTTTGTTTTATTTCTTTGTTTTCAAGGCCTCTCTCCACCGAGGTTTATGTAGGAGTGAAATTTGGCAATGAAGTGATATACAAGGTGTTTTTAAATAACATGTCGAAATTGAAACCACAACATCTATGGACTAAATTGAGCAAAAAATCCCATAAACAACTAAGGTAATGCAGTATTTTTTAAATTTAAGTTGTAGTTAGGAAAAACAACGAAGGGAGTCCACAGCTATATGTACCTGCGTGAACAAAACGTTGCATACCACGAAGGCGAACGGAAATGGCTCAAAGTGCAATCACCTTTGGCAGCCTTTACTGCTCAATGCTAATCTCTCATTGTTCATGTAGTTTGACACACGCGTACTAACATGAAACCACTAGCGGCGTCCACGTCCCTAGAGTTTATGGTGTCCTATGCGCAGGCGCTCTCCGCATGGAGCGCCAGTTACATTCGCCTTCGTGATATGCAACTTGTACTGCACGCAGCTACGTATAGCTGTGTACACACCATGTTTTATGCCTAACTCCAACTTAAATTTAAATATTCCAGATGGCATTTCCAAAAATTTTGCAACCAGGAATTTTTGTTTACATTAGTTCATAGATGCTGTGGTTTGAATTTCAACATGTTATTTAAAGACACCTTGTATATGTGTATGTATGCATGTATATGTATAAAGTTATCCATTTTGTTTAGCTAATTAAGGTGAGTGAGCTGATAATTTCAACAAAAGTGATGTCCATAGATGGTTGAACGAACTTAAAAGCATATAAATAATATCTCCTACACTTATTTATTTACTTAATTGGCATTAGACGTTTCGCCGCCGTATGAAATTGTACAGAAAATTGCACTTGTCTCGTGCCTACACGTGGCGGATACAACCGCAAAAGAGTAGATTTCACACACGTGTGAAACTCGAATCTCTCAATCGTCCTCGTACATAAGCACATCCAGGCCGAGATGAGCTCTTTGACTTAGTAATTAGTTGTTTTTGTATGCAGCATGCTTGTTAAATCTGAAACGCTCTGAGCAGTTATGTTTTAATTATTTAATTTGACATGACCTGATGTACTTCTGACATAGCCAAAAGCGGGTCCTTCAGAATGCGAGTCCAATGTGTTTTTACAGTATACTTAAGAATACACTAAGTGAAACAACCTTTTATGCAGAATTGCGTCACTAACCAACAATACGCTGGAACGTCGTTCGCCAATCAGCCTTTGGTAACTTACTTGTCAATCGGCAGCCCAGTCAATAGGGAAATTTCGCAGCAAGCAGTAGCCAATCAGAAGCGAGACTGGGTATAGTCCATTCACGGCTACTTCCAGCTTTTCTGATGTTCTACTTCGAGGATATTCTTCCGTCTCATGCAAACAAAGATTAGCCGAGTATAGAAAATGACACCAAAGGGACAACTCACCGCATTCGTGCGCATTCAGTGTAATGATATTTTGTATAAGAACTATTTCTTACTAAGCATTATCAACACACATATATTCTCACTTTTTTAATTCACATTAATTGCAAATGAAATATTATGATTCATAGATAAATTATACGTTAAAGTTTAATTCAATCAAAAATAAAATACTTTTAACTTGGCAAAAGTATAAAATGTATACGATACATGACAAATTTAGAAAACAGCTAGCCACGTCATACATTGGGTAATGTTTCTAAGGTTTGATTAAAAAAGTGTGAGGAAACCGCGAAAAAACTATACGACCACATCAAAGGATCCGCAATACAATTTTATTTCTGTGCATTAGCTATTCTGCGGTGTTACCATTGCGCCATCTCACTCAGTGTTTAACACATCTAAGGCGTTGGACACGGGAAAAATTTGTTATTATTTGTACCACATACTGTACAAGTTTTAAACATTATTAGTTATTACGCTTTCCTCGCAAATACTAGAAAGAGCTCATAACTTTCGCATAAATGTATGACAAAATCATAATTCAACTGTTTTAAAAATGTACAAATCATGAAAACTAACTTAAGTAAAGAAATGAGATAATTCACACTGAAAGAAGATGCCAAGAGCTACTTTAAGACATGTTTATTATCGTACAAAGAAAGGTTCTTGCAATTTAAGAAAAATTGCTCAAAATAAGGAAATTCTTCTATATTTTTTATTTGTGGCTGCCCCAGAATTTTTTTAAAATAACATTTTTCTAAGCATACATTAAAATGTTTTAAGACAAGACCTTTAAATTGCCCTTATTGAATTTTATGCAAATAGCTTGTTTTATTTTATTTGTACATTACAAAAACAGCAAAAATTTTTAACTTCAACCTGGCATTTTGCAACAACCACGTGATCTAAAATATTTTACCGGAAGAAAAAGTAGTAACAGATAATGTCTACAAGTTGAACAGCATGTGGTAACCAATCGGCGAAATTATGCGAAGGAAAAATCGTCTCCAACAGGCTAAATGAGAAACGTCAATGGGAATTGACTGTGAAGAGCTGAACATTTCATTGGATGCTGCACTTTGTTATCACCATGTCATTCTTTCACATTTCCACACACACACATTCACACAAACACACACACACACNATGCTGCACTTTGTTATCACCATGTCATTCTTTCACATTTCCACACACACACATTCACACAAACACACACACACACGGGTTTCAGATCATCGTACTCAGTTACGTACCTTACGGTTAAGCGATTTTTAATAATGCACNAACACACACACACACGGGTTTCAGATCATCGTACTCAGTTACGTACCTTACGGTTAAGCGATTTTTAATAATGCACGATAAATTTTCAAGGGCATCTTTTAAATAATCTGTTTACTTACCAGACTAAAAAATTAAGCTGAACAGAAAGTTGTAAAATATTACTATAAACGAGGTCATAATAATACATCCATAGGAATATTATCGTAAGTTGCTCTGACAAACTGTTGTTACGTTTTGATATTGTATCTAGCAAGTCAGAGCACTTATCGTTCTAAACATGTGCCCATACAAGTATAAAATATGTATTCGTTTTTAGTCCAGGATGTACTCTCGTTGAGTAGTTTCACACTCTAAGCTACACCTTTGTTTGAAATTACGCCTTCACAGTTCCATTCTCCCATTATATCGTGTATGGAGCCAGGGACATTATATATATACTTTTAAAAAGAGAAATTTTTTGTTTTGTAATCATTTTTACTAAATAGTTAATATTTAGGTTAAAGTTCCTCTCCAACTGGACTATATGCAACTCTGCATCTAGCAAATACAGCTAATATGCTGACAGTACATGGACTGTGACTGGAATTTGAAATGACTGTTCGCGTTTCAAATTGTATCCCCGTAAACGGTATTATTAAATAAAAATAAAGTGTATTCCACGTCGCTTCATACAACTAACCTATTATATATGAAATATTAAACAAATATTACTAACCATATCGAAAGAAAATGGATACTTTTTATTGCCTCAGTAGGTTAAAACAGATAATCGTCATCTCAGGATACGTGAATACATGTTTTGTATTTTTGAAAGTGTCTTACTTGTATTACGTTAACTAGGTCTATCGTGCGTGAATATAATTGTTTTGCAACGTTAGCGCCGTCGCGTTAAGTTTATTAGCGCAATCTAATTCTGTGCGGTGGTGTACTTTTTTCTCGACTCGGATCCCCTCCTACTTCCTCCCGGTTCTCCCTCCCTGTCTACCCCTTTCCCCTTCGCGAGTCACATTTTTTTCGATTAGTTGTGGTAGTTTATTTAAGGCCTTGCACGGCCTCGCTCTGCCTCCTTTACGCACTTCAGACGTCTGCTACGTCACGCAGCTACCCTACGCCTGCAAGATCTTCGTTTGTTCCTGATGGCGTGGTTGCACTTGACATCGGTCAGCTGAGGTCAAACACCGTTACCATGTTTCCGAGTTGACGTTATACTTGCCACGCTACGAGCGATAGGGCACTTAATAAATGGCGAGTTGTAGAAAATGATAAGATTGCGGTGGAGTTTTTAAATGTTTGGTAATTTGTGTGGCAAGTTGTGTTGTACATTAGGTGTGCAGTAGTGCTAGTCAATTTCAAAATTTTGGTTTTGGCTGCCCTTCAAAATTATGTTTCTGCTTAACTAGGGTGTCGTATTACTGTGTGTCCTTTTTTAACGTGTCGTATTCGTCCTTGTTCGCCGCCCAAGTTTAATTAATANTAGGGTGTCGTATTACTGTGTGTCCTTTTTTAACGTGTCGTATTCGTCCTTGTTCGCCGCCCAAGTTTAATTAATAATTGCTATTTCACTGTTTCCACGACTTCATCGTTAGGGAGTTAATTTTTTTAAATGGTTGTTGTTCGTCTTGTAAAGTATTGATTGGTCGGAGATTTGCCGGGCCCCACCGTAACTGTTTTAATTCTTNAATGGTTGTTGTTCGTCTTGTAAAGTATTGATTGGTCGGAGATTTGCCGGGCCCCACCGTAACTGTTTTAATTCTTATTAATATTATTTTATTGGAGATGGAGGCTTTGATAGGCAATTCTTGCTGCCCTCTTTTCTCTAGTATTTTAAAGTTAAATGGATTCTGCGAATAATTATAAGTCAAGAAGTCAAGAAAGGATAGTAATTTTTTAGCTGTTGTATTGGCGAAGTAAATTTTGGATCATTGTAAATTAAATTCGTGTTGTATTGGAGCCAAAATTCTTTATACATATAATAATAAATTTTTCCGTTTGTGCTCCGACACTAGTGATGCGTTTGAAATGAATTGTATAATTGTATGAATTATTAATGATTTGATAATGTAATCACTTTTTATCCAAGCCTGATTTTTATATACGCTAAATTTTATTAGTCTTTTTATGCGTTGTTTGCCATTCAGCTTATGTATTCTTTCTTAAAATAAAAAGTCTTCAAACTTGTCTGATTATATTTGTTAACTTGTTACAAACAATCTCTGGGCAACTCCGCATCACGTCTTTTCTCACGTCTGCCTTTGTTATTTGTTGCGTGAAATGGCTGAGTTGGGTTTCCTCCACGACTGTGGCTGACACACGGGCCGCGGTGGACTTGTGACGTCAGCGGGTGCAATGGCGCAGCCCTCTCTGCGTGCGGTCCCGATGAGTGTCACCAACCATCCATCCAAAGTAGATCAAGTGTCTTTATTGGCAATACAGAATATCTCTCCTTTAATATCCTTGGAACCCGTCAGCATTCTGCACTTTTTCATAGCAGTTAGTAAAGTCGAAAGTAGATTTTTATGTCCTGAAGATACTGTCTTAAAAGACATTGCCATACATATCGAGGGTTTTATATCTCAGCTACTACGTGAAGAAATAACGTCATTAGAGGGAGGCGCATTTGCAGGATTTAAGCGTTGGGTAATAGAGGCCTTGTTTCCCCCTCGCGTTAAGCGTAATTGTGAACGTGATTTTGTGTTCATATATCAGAGACCGGGCGAACCGACTGACGAATTTGTGGATTCCATATGTGGCTATCATGATGCTTTGTGTTTGCAAATGAGTGAACGAGAATTGGTTAACGTAATTTTAGATAATCTGGCTCCGCATGTCCGAGCGCGTTGTACCCCTTGGTTTCTGCAGCTCCTAATCTTCGTGAGTTACGTCAACTGGCTGTAGAAGTGCAAGGTCGTATTGTTGCCTCTAGTGAATACCACGCGTGTTTCCCTCCTACGGCGCAAACCCGTCGTGGCAATAACTCCACGTCGTTTGGGTGAGTCTCTACTATACAGGATGTCGAGCAGCGCGGTGTTGCTGTGCGGTGCAGTAATTATGCTATTCAGGGACATGTTTCTAGGGAATGCAAGCAAGATAGGCGTGCGGTGTCTGAAAGGAAATGTTTCAGATGCGGCGAGATTGGACACTTTCGTAGGACTTGTCCTAGGGCGGGAAACGGGGTTTGACTGGAATTAGACGTGGATGTTCCAGTTGGGAAAATATGCAATCACCACGCATGGTTAGGAAGTGTTCTGTGTTAATCGATTGTGGCGAACATAATTTTTCGGCTTTGGTTGACATGGGGGAGCTACTCATTGTGTCACGAGTAACAATTTTTTAAAAAAGCATTTGAATTTGAACATTGTGTTTAAGAGACGTGTTAAGTGCGTGGCCGAGAAACGTTTGTGCGCGGCGAATGGCGACGTCATTAGGAACAATTTAGTTGTGCATCTGCACTTTAAAGTCGGCAGATTTTCTTGACCTTTTCCTTTTTGGGTTTTTGCAGGCCTAAATCATGACGTCATTTTAGGTCTTGAGTTTTTAGGGAAAACAAGAGCGTCGGCTAACCTTGACGAGTATTATTGATCTTTTGGTTTTGCTCCCAACATCCGGATCGCACTTCAGGTCGACGCTTTGCCGGAAATAGTTTCACCTTTGCATGACGACGCTCATGGTTCCTTCGAAAATTTTCAGAACCAGTTAGATTTGTTGAGGAAGGAGTTCAGTGACGTCGTCAGTCCGAAATTAGGAAATGTGATGTACTCCCCTACATGTTCTCCCTTACCGATGACATCGCGGTACGCGATCGGCATTTCAAATGTCCCCCTCCCGTCCTCTCTAAACTGCGGGCCTTTATGGGAATATACGGTAAGTTGTCGGAAGCCTGCGTTACTGTCCTGTCGACGTCTGATTATTGTTCTCTTGGTTTTCTGGTACGTAAGATGGATAGTGACAAATATCGGTTGGTGGTAAATCCTTCACTCGTGAATAAGTAAATTCATAAAAATCCTTTTCCGTTGCCGACTTTTGATTGTGCTCTTCAGCACTTAGGCAAAGTCCATGTATTTTCTTCTTGCAGAAAATATACTGATTTTGGTACGCCGTGGAGCCAGTTTGAGTTTACGCGTATTCCTATGGGCTCGAATTTCAGTAGTCAAGCCTTGTCGAGGGTGTAAGATTTTGTATTGTCTGAATTTAAATTTAAGTTTTTGTTCAATTAGATTGATGACATCATTGTATATAGTGATGATTTGGAATACCATATGTCCCATCTGCTTCAGGTGTTTCTTAAGGTACGGGAAGTAGGGTTGACTGTCAATCCTGATAAGGTGACCTTGGGGTCTAGTAAGGTCAGATTTTTGGGTTATCTATTCTGTGAAGGTCAATTGATGATTGATCCTGATCGTGTTGCCCCTATTATTAATTTACCTCACCCAAGAACTCTGAAGGGAGTACAACATTTTTTAGGTCTTTTGGACTTCTACTTCCGATTTGTTGAACACTTCTCTGAATTGAATGGACCCTTAATTTTTTTTAAAAAGAAGGGAGTAGAGTTTTAGTGGGGTCAGGAGCAGAAATCGACCTTTACTGTGTTGAAACAGGAGTTGTCTTCTCCTCCGGTACTCGGAACTTTCCCCGCCGGTTTGTAGTGCAGGTTGATGCGTCGTCGCTGGCTTTAGGCGCTGTTCTGAGTCAGCGGACCGACTTGGGTCCGCTGCAGTGATTTCCTTTCGTATCTGAAGTTCCTGAGAGAAGATACCACACGATATCCACTTAAATGACCGCGTCTAGTAGGATACCCATATATTAGATACAGAATATGACTCCCTATTAAGTTAAAGCATTTGTGACTACATTCCTTTAATTACATAATATGAAAGTGGTAAAAGTAATAGTCTATTAACATGGGAAATTTTGTGGAGAGAAATTGTGCCCCAAAAGAGGCGATGCCTATTTATAGTACATATACTAGACTCACAAATTAAATAAAAATAGCAAAAAAAAAAACACACACTTTATACTACCCTTAATTTTCAAATAATCAGGTAAAAGACTATCCCACCTGGTAATCGTTTTTTATTCCTCTGAAGTATTGCCAGTTACATAAAATTATCCATGCAAAATTTTATGTTATTAAAGGATTTCCCTTTTCGAAAATTAATAGCAATAAAAGTAAACCGTCCACGGTAACAAAATACGTTGATAATTTATCCTAAATATAATGTACTTAGTGCCCTACGGTTTTCATCTCGCGATGAACCTTTCAGTAAAGAGAAGCTGAGGACTTACGAATAGTTTGAGAATATTCACCTTGCAGGAAAAAGCAATGCTCGCGTCCTAAGAGATGATTATTTTCATCCCACCGATTGACGACCCTTTAGGAACGTAATAGTCAACCACTAAAAGTATATAAATGTGTTCTTCTAAAAAGCTTGATTTCATAGCTTGATGCATTTTTGTTTTACTTCATCCGCTGATAATTAATTTTATGTGCATACGAATATGTACAGACAAATTTTCAGCTGTTCATTACTTTTTATTTCCTAATTAAAACTTCGGAGGCACAATGATTTAACCCCAGTGAAAATATTCGTGCGGTGGAAAGTTTAGAAAAGAGCTCGTTTTTTCCCTCGCTCAGAGCTTTGGGTTACTACGAAAAAGTTTGAAAAACTCTTTTTTATTAGTTTTTTTATAAACAGTCGAGTTCGTTAAAGGGGAGAGCACGGACGATACACAACCTTGCTAGAAACATCAACATGTTCCAGTGTAATTTTCCGGCCGAGTGGGTGTAGACTAAAACGACGTATGACTTGAGTTGTAACATGCGGCGATAATAGTACGTGCTTTCGCAACAGGCGAATCTTTTTATTATTGGTTTTAAATCCTACCTATAGCTCTACCACGATGTGTGCCGAATAGTAAAGTTATTAGAAACATCTCTACATCAAATGAGAATAATTTTAATTGCTACTCGCTACTATGTTCATACACAGACAGCATCTCTGTTACTGCGGTTAGTCGTATGATTGGTGTACAAGCCAGTTTCATTTTGTAGACTATTTCGTACATTAAGAGTGTCATATATTTACAAAAATTTTTAATCTTCGTAGTGCTTTATTGATGTTGTACGGTTAGGTTTTCCACTACGAGCTAAATTGTCACCAATACATTGAAGCACGTTCTGCGCAAGGTTGGGATTCTCACAGACAGGTATTTACGTAACGTGTTGCTCCTTCCATGAGCCATTTAGTCCTGGTAACATTTGTGTGAGTCTAAATACACCTGTGGACGGTAGACACCGCGTGAGAAAACGCTGAGAGTAAACCTTGCAAGCTTCAGATGCAAATACTGTTGAAAGTCAGTGAGCGCGTTCAATGGGCAAAGTGCTATTGCAACGCTTAGTACTTCATGTCGTTCTGCCGCACCGCCGCAAGACAGCGCTCGTGCAGCGGTTGTAGCGGAAAAATATACCTGCTGCATCACCGCTGCAGGTAGACGACACGCGATAGCTGAACTATCAAGATGGCGTCAGAACTTTGTAAATGGCGTGCTATTGATGGAATTACGTTCACGTGAGGCACTCCAAAGTCGCAGAATACTTAAGAATACAGAGGTGAAACATCCGTCTACGCCGCGAACTCCAGCCGCAAAGGCCAGAAAACAAGTGTTAGTGGCCAGAAAAAATGTTGGAACACCGTTCGCCAATCAACGCCTGGTAACCTAATCGCCAGCCGGCAGCCCAACCAATAAGATCCTCGGAAAGCCAATCAGAGAATGAGTTCGCCTACATCAAAGGAACAGTCACTGCAACCTATCTGTCCACTAATCCATTCTTTGCCGCAGTAGACTGAAGAAAGAGCATGAAGTGTGGAAAGTGTCTTGAGTCATTACCAACTACTACGATTGATATTGTTTTTATTTGAGTTATAAGATTCGCTTCTGTATAGGTGCAAGAAAAAAATTTAATTTCAATATTACAAAACCTGCTAGAAAAAAAAGGGCTTCTAATTAAGTATACTGTAGCTAGCAGCAGTTATTCCGCGATCCCAACTCTACCTGCAGTATTGTCAGTGCTGTAGCAATTTACTGCCAGCTGTTTCAACCCTTCGTAGAGAAAACCCTTTACAGGAGAGTGCGAAGGCATACATTCTTGCGTCAGTGTATGCAGGAAATATCTAAACTCAAAACGCGGTCGGCTCTCAAGACCTCGTTGTTAAGAGCCTCCCAAATCTCTCAACTCAACTTCGAAACGCAGGCTCTTCCAGCCGTTCTGAAATATAATAGCGTATAGTCTAATCCAAGCATCTTCACGCTTTTTTGATTATACTTTCGAAAAATCACCACATGCATGACGTGTTTGGTTGTGTACTAAATATGCCATGCATCGCAAGCGTTCTATACTTTAAAGTTGAACATCAGCGAAGCTTCATTGAGGTTTAAAGTGACCCGAAACGGGCTTAGATATGAACTTTAATGACCGTCAACTGAGCGCTCAGAACATCCGCGCCAGGAATTTCTTCAGTGTAAGGCTATCATTATCGGCCATCGATCGTTAATGGCATCCGAACTTCAAGAAACTCTATTTATGGTTATCTATGCTTATTGCTCGTTCTTGCTACGTTTTTCTTTACAGATTGACAACCTCTAAGGCCCTTGTCATACTGTAAAATTTTCGCCTTCATATATGTTTGACAATAAAATTTGGAGACGAAATAANTACAGATTGACCTCTAAGGCCCTTGTCATACTGTAAAATTTTCGCCTTCATATATGTTTGACAATAAAATTTGGAGACGAAATAAGGCAATAAAATGTTTCCTTTCAAAAAAATTTATCAAATAATTTTGAATGTATTTGAAAGTGTGACCAAGACACTGAAGCACGTTTTGCGCAAGGTTGCGACTCTAACAGACAGGTATTTCTATAACGTGTTGCTCCTTCCGTGAGCAAAATTTTTTCTAGGATGATATAATCTGAATTTTTATGTAAAAATTATTTTCAACTGATTTATTTTCACTTCTTTACTAACTGAAAATTTTATTTACAAGAGAAGTTTCCTACACAACGAAATTCAATACCTCTGAGTTCTTAATGTTATGTGCAATATCCACTTATAATAGCATTCATGCTCCAAAACATTCTATACAAATTAATTATCTTCATAACCTTATTTCGTTTCCAGCAATTGTTCCCTATTTCATAGTTTCGTGACATCGGAAATGGCCTTTTTGTCGTGCACGATTCTGATTGGCTGAGCACGTCAAACATCGAAGACATTTTAGAACCGGTCCAATCTTCAAATGTTTGACGGGAACTGGAGCCATCCAACGTTTCCAGACAAATATGGCGGCGTTTATGACGTTTCGGTGACGTCGTAACTGTCCAACTTTACTTGACCAAACTTCTTGGAAGCAGTTTGACGGAAAAATTTGACAGTGTGACAGGGGCTTTAGCCATGCTCTGCAGGCATAGGATGTTCACGGTAAAGTGAGCGCTTTTGACGTCCTAGTTATGTTTTTCATATCAGCCATTTTTTATCCTTCCACCACTTCTTTTAAACAAATATGGCCATGTACGTAATAAACACTGAGCATATATTTCACCGCACTCGAAAGTTTACGCCTAAGGATACAATAAAATATATTTATTGACTATTATTCGAAATGAGAGGGCTTCAAAGTGCTCGCTTTACCGTGAATAGCATATAATCCGCGATAATTTATGTTTTGTTTGTTCTAGAATATATAAAATAGTGAACTACTTCATAAAGTAAGTTTTGTTTCCGTTGGAGCAGAGTTCGTGTTTGACACTCGCACACGCCGAACCTAAGACTGCAGCTGTACGTTTCGCTGACCATTTGCTTAGAAATAATGAAGCGGATAGCAATTATTTACGCGTAAGCTTGTGACGTAGAGTGAGTTATAGTTTCGTCCAACTTCGATTAGATTTTTGTGCTGCCGAAATCGTTTTGAACGTGCGTAGTTTTTTTTTAGCGAGCTGAAAATTCGTCGTTTACTGCAACAAGAAGATGAGCTGTTCTAGGCGTGCGTTCAATTTCTTATTACCGGATTCAGTACCTCAGTGTTAGAATTTTTCTCTGTCAGTACTATTATCCAATTACCAGAGGTCCTGGGTACAGGAGTTAGTTGATCTGCATTGAACTAGAAACGCGGCAACCACTGCTCAAGTCCGTCACTCGTTAAACTTTCCTCACTTCGAATACAAATAATTTCATCAGAAATAGATGCTTTGTTATTTCTTGGAAAATCAGAATTTGACAACGTAACCAGTTAGATATGTACTAGCGTATTAGTCTATTACGTATATTTCTATTTATGTATTTGCAATAAAAACTGTGAAATATAATATGCGTTTTACTTTACATATTTGTTACTAAAAGGCTCATAGATTTAAAACATGTCAATGGTGGGTATTTCTGTTATGTAAAAATTAAACTAATATTTAAAATTCACTTAACGTAAAATTTGTATCAAGCAAAATACACTATAGTGTATCTGAGCATCTGCTGTCCCTGGTTTGTCGTCTAGGATTTCCTTCCGAAGAGTGGTAGTAAATTACGAACGAACCAACGTGGACGTAAATTGTTCTACCTGTCAAACAACAACACGGCTGGCAAATCTCAACATCCGCTTACTCGTGAACAGCTATAGATTCATTTTGTCCTGCATCTGGACATGATCGAGATTTTCAGGAATTAAGAGGTTTTTAAGTATTGATTTGACGCACATTTCGTGGAAATTTTGACAGACTTTGCTTCCAGTCTGCCACCTTGAGATCTTCAATGTAATACTTTCACATTGCACTTTAAAAAATAATAGAAATAATTCTGAGAATAAACAATATCTTACAGTGAATGATCAATGTTCAAGGATTTATTGGTAGGAGTTCTTTACAATACTGCAATTGGCCTGAGCTAGATAGATAGCGTGTACCATTATATTGCTAATTTATACCGCCTGCTCCAAACAAGCGTTAATATTTGTGATGTGTATCTTGTAAGAAAAAACCAGGTAATGCCACTTTTAATATATTGTTTTCCAAGAAACTAATACATAAATAATTCTGCTACAATGATACTGCGAAAAAAGTCTATTTGGGGTGAAAATAGACGGCGAGTGAAACAGAACGTACATAGAAAAATGTATAAAACCTTTAACTTTAAAAAATGACGGAAAACTGTGGGCTGGATGCGGGTAGGATATCTTTGTTCTTTACACGCTTGTGGAATTCTCAGGATTTGATGTAAGAGATATAAATACGTTGAGACAAGTTCTGCATTGCAGGGTATTTTTCGATGTCACTTCCAAGTAATTTTCTGTTAGAAAATTTACTACGCTATGATTTTTTATCACAAAAAGGGAAGAGGCAATGGAATAATTTAAATTTTCAAAGGATTCTGTCGAAACGATTTCCATAGCTGAAAAATAAATTACTGGCTAAAAATTATTTAGGTATTATCGTTTTTAAATTACGTAATTTTCGATAATCGTATAGGTTCTCAACAAACATTTCCGCAAATTAACATAATTTTTTTACTTTCCCGTTTACAGTGTTTTACGTTGCGTTTTAAAAACCATTAGGCCCACAATATTTTCATTCCCGACAACAAACAGAAATATACGTTGTTCGTGAAGCAACTAACCTAGCAATACTTTGTAAAGTAATACATAAGAAACTTGTTCTTGGATACGCGCTCATTCGCAGATATTCCATTTATCGTTTAATTTATTTAATTGTTTAAAAGTGCTGCGCATTCACGCATACAGACAATTAAACTAAATATTGTAATTGCAATACAACTGATATGTTTGTGTTTTAAACAGCGAAGACGGGAAGTTCACAAAGCAGCGGTTCTTGTTTTTTCGAAATTTTTTTTAACAATTCAAATAGTTTTTATAGCTCTGTATTTGCGGCTTTACGGCCTATTCATATGTAATCATATGCAAACTCTACATTTGGCATGTAACATATACCGTGGTACATTTGTACTTTTAAGCGCACTGTCTAGTGTTAGTCATTAACAAAACAAATGTACTTTGCCTGCCTGCTTGTTATATCTTTTCTTCCTTAAATATATATAACTTGTAAGTATAGGAAATGTTGGTTTTTGTCATAAAGAAAGCCATCAAGACTATAGTAAAACCTTAAAATACTTCTAAAAAGCACTTGGAGAAAACACGCGTTTGTTTTTACGAAGAATCCGTGAGTTTGTGAATGTATAATTTAGTTTTTCCGAACCCACGTCATTATATTGAGGCTTTCGTGGCTGGAAATGGCACAATAAACAGAGGGAATATTTTTTATTGCGGTAGCACAGTAGGAAATTCTCCCGATAAAAATATTCAGCAGAGTGAGTGGCAAGCGAGGCGGGGCTGCGGGTTTGTGTGGGATGCGCCATCGCTTACGCATCACTACATTCAAACATTCGCCCCGGTACACGGACATTCAGCAGCATAAATTTAATATAGAAATGATGGCAAAGGCCCCTCTTATTAAAGCGGAAACACCCTCTATCTACAGGCCGCGAGTTTCTGTAAGCGAAAGTACTGTTAACTATGGATGTGTGTGCGTCACAAGGTGGATAATTCGATAATCATTAACAATTAAAACGTATGTATGAAATGTGGCATCACAGTTAAAAAAAACCTTCGCAAAATATCTTAAAATATATTTTATTTTTCTGCTTGGTTCATTAATAACTTATTCTGGCCGAATGCATACCATTTTCCCAATTTTTTTTTTTGGAAATCATCTTAAATTTACGGAAACATTTTCTTCTTTTTTTTATGGATCTTTTTACGACCATGATGTTACTTCAGAGAACTTTCTGTTGAATCCAAGAAACTTTCCGAAAATACAGTATGTTGATAAATTAACTTTAACAGTGTTCATTAAAGTGGAGTTTTGGAAAATTGACCATTTTCGGCATGTCGGCATTAAATTACACATACACAATTGATAAAAAAATTCTATAGACTTTCAGGATGGAAATTTAATAGTAAAGTCTATCTCGGTTTTTTCACACTTTTTAAGTCAAACCTTTGAAAAATGACCCCATGTATGACGTACTTGGTTATTTCCTAAATATACCATGTAACACAAGCGTTTTATACTTCTGTTAACGTAAAAATACCTTATTTTTCATAAAATTTAACTTTATTTACATTTTATGTATAAATTATTTTACTTAATTTATAATTAATATGGATAAAAAATTGAGAAAACATATGTGTTGTTAATGCTTAGTAAGAAATAGTTTTTATGCAAAATATTATTACACTGAGTGCGCACCAATGCGGGGCGTGGTCCCTTTGGTGTAATTTTATAGATTTGGTAACGCTTTGTTTGCATGAGGCGGAGGAATATCCTGGAAGTAGAACTTCAGCAGGGCTTCAGAAAAGCTGTAAGCAACAGTGAATGCGCTATACGAAAGGATTTCAAAGTGCAACGTTGTAGCCATTAAAATATCGAATTAACATTGGTTTCGAACTGAGAAACAGCTGCTGACAATCAACGTTTAAACGAGGCAGGCAAATTTCGTAAAACGTTTCGAAGTCCCACTTTAGTCTGATTGTTTTTATTGACTCCGAGGCGTAAGTGGTGGGCATGACATGATTGCTGTGAGCAAATATTTATTGGGTAAGAATTTTTAAAGAGGCCCACATTGAAAGTTTAAATTAACTGTATTCATTGCCACACGTAAACCACGGTGTTGAACCGAAATAGGAGTTAAGTTGAAAGATTTGGGCGGCTTTTAAAAACGAGGTCTTGAGAGCCGACGAGGGTGAAGCGAGGCGAAAATGGAGCAGCGCCGGAATGCAAGTGCGGGGGAAATGGGAGATCCCCAAGCAAAGCCCTCGACCAGCAGCATCATCCGGCACGATTCCCACTTACGGAAATCCGGGAGTGACCCGGCCGGGGATTGGATAACAAAAATAGGACATCACAAACAAATGACCACTCCTTTTTCTGTTAAATATTTTGAATTAGATCCCACAGTGGACACAGTCCATTAAAATTTTAAGTGTAACCCTTACCATGGCTATTAAACTTCAAGGATTACTCTTCATTGCGTTTCATGGTTGTAACATCCCTCCAATGCTACGAGGGTGTTCTCAATTGTCTGAGTACTGGCAATAAAGACCATTTCCATGTCTACAAATCATGAACCACGTTTACGGTATACGAACTTAATTTACATAAATCTGTAATAGTTCTTTACCTGTTGAAACACGAAATAGTTCTTCACCTGTTGAAACTCGATATATGTTTTGTGTTATGCGCTCGCTCCTTCAAACATATCGGACAAAATATCGTTTGCATTATAATGTTCCTGAGCTTGAAGGAAATTGAGAAAAGTCGTTCCCACACTTCAATGACGAATGCCTCAGAATGAGAGAAACTGGCCATTTCTTGAGATAATTTTCCGAGTAGCATTTCACACTTGCGCGACACTACGTTTGTCCTTCGATGATTCTGGCAGGCGAATGGCCTCTGCCTGATTAGCTTCCAGTAGTTACTTAACTCTGTACTCTGTACTGTAGCAATTTATTAACCGCTAGAATTTTTATTGAGAACTGTGACACATATTTCCAAACTAACACCAACACGAGATGTATTTCGGCCGCTGTCTTAGCCGTAGTAATGGAGAACTTCCAAGTTTGTAGCATGGTTTGTTGTAGAACAGTGTTGCCAGGTTGTTCACTTGTTGCAGGCGCAGCAATGCGTGAATTATTTATTGGGAAACTTCAGTGTTAAAGGGCTCGCCTGCCTGGCGCTTGAACTCCGTTGAAAAGATTGAATACAGGGTTTTTTAATGGAACTATTAGACGTGCGCCCTATTTGCTGGTGTACGAAAAGAACACACAGTTCAAAATATGCGTGTAAGTTATTTAAAGACTTCGCGCACATTAGGAACGTAATTTTTGATCTCCCCAACAGAGCTAAAATCACTTTTTTTCAGAGCTCTGCATCCCAAAATATTCGGGCAGGATACAGCAGGAGTACTCGAAGGGCATTGCATTGAACCGAGCTAAACACTTTCCGACAGTGAAATTATAGGGTCGCCACTTAGTCTCATAGGCAGAGGCAGCAGGATGAGATGAGAAAACTGCGCGCCAGTTTGGAGCCTTGCGCGTAGCGGCGATGGCGCACTTGATGCGCGTGGCAGTGTAGCCCTTGTCGCTCCCTTACCTCAGAGTCTCAAATGAGAAAATAGGTCCAAGCATGCGACCGCCTGAATGTCCACTTACATTCCATTCACGGTTACTTCCAACTTCCCTGAAGCCCTGCTAAGGTTATACTTCTAGGATATTCCTCCGCCTCATGCAAACAAAGCTTAACTAAGTCTAGAGAATTACACCAAAGGGACAGCGCACCGCATTCGTGCGCAACTAGTTGAATTATATTTTAGATGAGAACTATTTATTACCAATCATTGCAAACACACATATTTTCTCTTTGGGTTTATTAATATTAATTATAAGTGAAATTTTATAATTCATCTATTAGATACGAGTAAAAGATCAATGTTATCAAACCTAAGATAATTTTGTGTTATAAGAAGTATAAAACGGTTGCAACGCATCGGATATTTAGGAAAGAACCAAACAGGTCACACATGGGGTGATTTTTCAAAGGTTTGATTCAAAAAGTGCGAAGAAACCGCGAATAGACTATACTGTTTCGCCTCGCCAAGTCTTGCAAACAAAGGCTGTAGGTGACGGGTTCGTCGGACTGTGTGGTTTACAAACCACGTGACTGGCGACCTACCAGGTGAGGTGGCACACTCAACGCGCGTTCGGGAGGTGACGGGTTCCATTTCTGGTCCCGCCATTCTGATATCGGCTTTCCGTGGTTTTCCGAAATCTCTCCAGACGATTGTCGGGATGATTCCAAGATGCAAACCGTGGCTGATTCATTTGATCTAGATCGTTCGAGCTCTGGTTTCCGTTTGAAACGAGTCGGTCGTTACCAAAAATTTAAGCCAGACATAAAAAAAAAATTGTCAACATCATATTCAAAATATGAGCAACTGCGTGAATTCAGAAAGATTCCTTACACGTGTATTGCAAATGCCGTCACACGAAAATGCCAAGTGTATTTTAATATAGGCTGTTGACGGTAAATTGAGCACTTTTGTAAGCCCTGCTTAAGATCTACTTGTATGCACATTGTGTATTCTTCCGTCATATGCAAAATTAGCATTAACGCGGGCCTCATCACCATATTCATGCGCCTGTCAACCGGAACTATGAAATTATTAAGAAAGTAAATATTTGACAAATGTTTTAATTTTCACATGTATATGCATTAAAAAAAACAGAAAGAAGTATTTACAATTGCTCACCTTACAATTTAACTGNAAAATAAATCGATTTAGTATTTACAATTGCTCACCTTACAATTTAACTGAAAGTTTATATTTGGAACTAATTTTCCTCCGTCGTTACCAACCTTACTGGACGTATGCCGATCAGTGCGCCAGTTAAAACATATGCAGATAAGAACAGTGACATTTTTCAAAAGTTGATTTCAAAAGTGCTTAGTTAACCGTGNTCAGCTAACCATGAGCAGCGTTTATACGCCATTACATACACCCACATGTTTGGTTAAAATTTGTATTAGTTGAATAACTTTTTTTTTGCCCCGTTTCGATAGATAATTGCATGCACTGTAAATATTACGTTTTTTGATACATGCTGTATTCAAGCCTTCATAGTTATAGTTTCATTATCGCAACCAGTGGGCTGGTTTCGACTGCAGTAATAGAGCATTATCACGATTTACGAATCAGTTACCCACGAGGAGAACTATTGGGTGCTAACCTCGCAAGATATAACCTTACTGTGCCTCATAAACAAGTTTTTATACCGGGTCTGAACAGGGTCGGCGCCACCAAGGGCGCCTAAAAGCTGGGAGTGGCAATACAGTCGACGGCATACCTAACATGATTTACATTCCCATTATAAAATATTAGATAAAATAAAAATTGACATTGCTATTTGGATTACCACTTATTAATCTAACGTAAGGAATTATCTTTTAATATGCAGTGACAGTTATTATAGGCTGTTCACGGTTAATTAATCACTTTTGAAATCAACATTTGAAAAATGTCACTGCCTCTACTTACATATATTTCAACGGGCACGCCAACTGGTATGCGCCCAGTAAAGTTGGCAACGACCGAGNGTCACTGCCTCTACTTACATATATTTCAACGGGCACGCCAACTGGTATGCGCCCAGTAAAGTTGGCAACGACCGAGGGAAAGTAGTTTAATTTCTTAACATTGAATGAAATATGCTAGGTAAACATTCGCGAATACTAAAATTATTTAATTTTCGTTCTGTTTTTTTTATGAACGCAAGTGTAAGAATTAGCAAATTTGTAAAACATTAATAATAATTTCACAGTTTAATTTGGCCGACGTATGAATAATATGATCAGGCCAATTACAATGTTAAATCTACGTATGGTGGAAGTATACGGTGTAATTAGGAAAGTAGATCCTAAGCCGGGCTTTAAAAAGAGCGCCGTTTACCGTAACAGCCTTTACATGTTACCGTTGGCGAATTTCAATCTTTTAGGGAAAGGAAATGCCAACCGCTCATCTTTATGAGCGAACANCTTTACATGTTACCGTTGGCGAATTTCAATCTTTTAGGGAAAGGAAATGCCAACCGCTCATCTTTATGAGCGAACAGTATCGATAGACTAGTGTGCAGGTTGTTTCGGAAACTCAGTGCCCGAGTTTCAGACATACCTTCTTTGAACCAGTAGACACTTATATCCGGAAACGTATTTTTTATATCAAATAAAAGCGTTCAAATTTGCGGCGTATAATGCCTGCAGAACAAAGCGGTGCGATCATACGTGTAGGACAAGTTGCATAGGAAGTAGGCACGCTACGCTGCGTATGTAATAATTTAGTGTCTCGTGCCTACGAACTATGAAATTTGTCCTACATGTGTGATCGCTCCGCCTTGTTCTGCAGGCGTTGAGTGCCGTAAAATTGAACACAATAATTCGATATAAAAACACGTTTCCGGATATGAATGTAAAAGGGATTTTGTCTTGCTATTGGTCCAAATAATCTATGTCTGGAGTTTAGGCACAGAGTTTCCGAACACTCTATAGAGGATGTTGCTATNAAATTGAACACAATAATTCGATATAAAAACACGTTTCCGGATATGAATGTAAAAGGGATTTTGTCTTGCTATTGGTCCAAATAATCTATGTCTGGAGTTTAGGCACAGAGTTTCCGAACACTCTATAGAGGATGTTGCTATGGTAGTTGACTCTACCTATTGTAGAAATTAGTGTTTAAACGATACGAGTACGTGAAGTGAAGGGGGTGCCTATAGGTCTTTTGCATAGGGCACCAATNTCGTGCCTACGAACTATGAAATTTGTCCTACATGTGTGATCGCTCCGCCTTGTTCTGCAGGCGTTGAGTGCCGTAACTTGAACACAATAATTCGATATAAAAATACGTTTCCGGATATGAATGTAAAAGGGATTTTGTCTTGCTATTGGTCCAAATAATCTATGTCTGGAGTTTAGGCACAGAGTTTCCGAACACTCTATAGAGGATGTTGCTATGGTAGTTGACTCTACCTATTGAAGAAATTAGTGTTTAAACGATACGAGTACGTGAAGTGAAGGGGGTGCCTATAGGTCTTTTGCATAGGGCACCAATNAAGAAATTAGTGTTTAAACGATACGAGTACGTGAAGTGAAGGGGGTGCCTATAGGTCTTTTGCATAGGGCACCAATTAAGCTTACACCATCCTTGGTATGAATGAGTTAAAACTGATTACCTGAAAGGTGTCAAATATGATACAATGGCAGCATCGACGACGGAATCGCGAAGAAAATATTACTGTGCTAATAGGACTGGTGTGTAAACCACCTAAATGTAACTACGTTGGCGATGTACATGCTGTGTTCATCTCGTAAAAATTGTAGTTATGGTTTGTAAACAGACACCTTGTCAGTCTTTTACTTGTAATAAACTCGGAACATTAAAATAAGGTTTCGGCATTAAGATAACTTATTTCAAAAATGTTATGCTGTGCCAAGGAAATGTAATTTATATTTGCAATGAACGGGCTCGTATCTAACAAAGACAGATAATAACTGTAATAAGAATATTTTTAAATTATCTTCTAACAATCGATATATCGTTAAGGCTCGACGTCATCTGTTATGCAGATATTCTTAATTTTAATGTCATAAATTCAGTTTCAGAATATTTACTGAAAAATTAGTGACTATGAATATTTTTAATATTACGAGTTGTTTCATATTCTGTTTACTTAATTTTACTAAGCCATATTTGCTTGTTGTAAAATTCAAGAACCTACTGATATTTATAAGTTGATATTACGCTATTTGTGACAAGATTTTGCGTCGAAGGTTCGGGGAGAGAGATTTGTGTGGCTCTTAACATCGAGGTCTTGAGGGCCGATGAGGGTGAAACGAGGTAAGTATGGAACAGTGCTATAATTAAGGGGCATGGAAACGGAAGATCCCCAAAACTCGCCGACCAGTGGCATCATCCGGCACGATTCTCAAATGCTAGAATCCCAGGGCGACGCCGCCGGTAATAGAACCCGGTTCGCCTTGATGGGAGGCGAGTAGTATAACCAATACACCCCCGTGGATCCCTTGAAACCGAACGTATATAAAAGCATTTGTTTGAAATTTTACTTTACAAAAACTTAGATCAGCAGGAAATGGAAGAAATGCGATATGGTGGTTGATGCCGAGCGTTAAGAAATAAATGTCAGTTCCCGAGAAAATATTTTTGCCAGCTAACATAACTTGCCGGGGGAAAAAAAAGTATGAGGCCATTTTTCATGTCCCTGCCCTGGAATATGGATGCTTATCTCCTACCTGCAGCAGTGGAATATGATTTAACTGCGAGTGGTATTGCGAAGTAGTGGGCGCGCCAACTTCATCGTGTACTAGGCTCGACTCGTTCTATCTGTGCCTGAGTAGCTTCATCAGTTCCGTAAAAAAAGGGGGTGGGGGGGAGATACAATCACAGAGTAGCCCTACATGTTGGCCAGAAAAAAAAAAGAGACAGTTGAAGCGTCAAATCGGGCGTGACAGGACAGAAAGTAAGTTTATACCCGCAAACCAGTTGAAAATCACGTTCTTGCATAATTTACCAGGGCAGAAGTGTATTGGAAAATTTATCAGTTTATTGATGGTCCCCACCACCGTGTCCATTGTCTGTATCTGCGTACAACGCAAAGAAAAACTCGCCTACATGTATACATACAGCAATGGTGGCAACATACACCCCAAAAAATATTGTTTAAACTGCTCAAAATCAGTGAGTTCGACTAAAAAATATGCTGAAACTGATCCACTGGAATCAGAAAAACTCTACTGATTGTCTTGATTGCTGGTATTAATTGATTTAAAGGTGATATCGACCATTTCTAGGTCATTACACTAGCCTGGCTCTAAAACTACAGAATGTTTCATTGATTCACCAGTGGGTAACAGCTGATTAAGTTTCAGTAAGAATAAGTCTACTGACTGAAGTTACTACTCCTGATTTAGAGTCCTGTGATATGCAGTTTTGTGTTTTGACACCTTATAGCAGTGTACTACTCGAAAAACTACGGCCACTAAAATTGATATTTTTTTTTACGAACACGAAAGGAAGAACTGGCGTACTATTTATACTGGCCATTTGGTCCTTGGAAGCATTGACTTTTCAAATTAGGCACAAGGCGACGCAGCTGGGAGGGAGCAGAAAACAAGGATGCAGTTGAACACTTAATGTGAAAATGTTACGGCAGTAGTATTAAAAAAAAGTTCAATTAAATGGTTAAGGAAATGACTATGTTTGCACGGTCACGCCTCTGTCATTGAATTCAAACAAAAGGAAATCCTAACCTTAAAAACACGTTTCCGTATTTTTTTATAATCGCTTCCAACACTTATGAATGCTAATTTTTGTTTTACAATTTTTAAGTTTTTTTTTGTATTTAAACAAATTAATTTGATACAATAAAGCTGAAAATAATTGTTCATGTTATTAGAATGCATTAAAATATATTCCTTGGGAATTTGTTATGCGGTTCGTCGGTATTAAATTTCAATTTTTGACACAAAATTTAAAGTCAAAATATCCCGAAATTAAGCCCTTACCGCACGTGAACAAAGTGTTGGATTTGAAAGAAATTGCGGCGTGCAACTCCTGTGACTTTATAAACACTTTAACCGAAACTGAACTTCGTGTTAAAATATTTTTTTTTTTGGGAATTTGAAGGAATTAAAAATTGAAGTTAAATTCCCATATTCACGCTATGAAAGGTATAATGAATATTTTTTTTTCAAAAGATTCGGTATAATATCTAGGTATATAATGTTCACGATAAACCGAGCGCTTTTAAAATCAACCTTTTGAAAAATGTCACTATCTCTACCTGCATACATATATTTCAACAGGCAAACTCACTGGCATGCTCCAAGTAAAGTTGGTTACGACGGGACGTTGAATTAGTGCAATAGGTAAACATTTGTTATTACATAAATTATTACTTTTCGCTTCCGGTTTTTGTCAACACATATAAGTGTAACATGGAGTAAATATGTAAAATATTTACCTCCTTACTAAATTGAAAGTTTCACTTGACCGACGCATGAATAAAGTGATCAGGCCCACGGCAATGCTAACTGCACATGTGGTGGAAGTATACGCAACGTGCACGCAAGTAGATCTTAAGCAGGGTTTACAGAAGTGCTCAGTTGACCGTGAACAACCTTTATCGTCGATNCAACGTGCACGCAAGTAGATCTTAAGCAGGGTTTACAGAAGTGCTCAGTTGACCGTGAACAACCTTTATCGTCGATGTTGCGTCACGAAACCATAAAAAATACTAACAACCTAGAAAAATAATTTTGGCTTTTGAACAACCTTGATCCGTTCTAACCCAGTCTACACGATCTTGTGCATATACCGCGCAGGAAGGTTATGTTTGGCCTGTAATGTACACTGCAAGTTTCAGTGCCCACTGATCTCCCCTGTGGGCAACTGATTAAAAAAAATCAAAATAAATTCACTTATTCTATATTCAACATTAAAATCTGATACTAATTCAGATTCACCTTCAGCAAAATCAAATGGTGTACGATTAGTATCAGCTAAAAAAGAAGAAAATAAACATAAACAAATAGGAAAAAAAGAAAAAATATATCAACAATAATATTGAAAAAAATAAAAATCAATTAAACAATAACTACCAGTAATAACAATAAAAGATAATAAAATTAAAAACAAACTTACCTCATAAGAAATAGTTAAGCTGTTCGCGATAAATTGAGCACTTTAGAAATCCCTGCTTAAGATCTAATTGCATGCACATTTTATATCATTCCACCATACGTAACATTAACATTGCCATGAGCCCGATCACATCAGTCATGCACGCGCCGATCAAGTGAAACTGTGGCATTATTATAAAAGTAAATGTTTCACAAATTTGTCCATTCCTACTCCTAAAACCATTTCGGTACTAATAAATGTTTGCTCAACACTTTTAATTCAACGTTAAGACATTGAACTACTTTCCCTCCGTAGTTGCCAAATTTGCTGTGCCCGTGTCAGTCAATGAGCTCGTCAAAACATATGCAGGTAGGGGCAGTGACATTTTTCCAAGATTGATTTCAAAAGTGCTCAGTTAACCGTAAGCAGCTTACAAACCGTGACATTACTTTATGTTATTAATGGTTCATACTACCATAGGCATAGCACAACGCCTACAGCTCATTAGCTTTAACGACGAAAGTAATAGCTATGTCCGCTTTAAGTGCAGCAGGCATCAAAAAATTTTCTTGTTTGCACCACTCGAAACCATAAATTAAATCGGGCCTGGAAAGTTTAGAAGCGGGTTCAATTAACCATAGAGTCCATTCACGGTTATTTCCACCTTTTATGAAGCCCTGCGCTGAAGTTCTACTTCCATTATATTCCTCCACCTGATGCAAATAAAGATTAACTGCTTCTAGTAAATTACACCAAAGGGACAGCGCACAGTATTCGTGCGCTCTCAGTGTAATGATATTTTGCAAAAGAATTAGTTTTTACTACGTATTTCCAACATGTGTATTTTCTCCCTATTTTTAATCATATCAGTTATAAAAATTTTTAATTTAAATAAAAATCTAGGTAAAAGCTCAATTTAATAAAAAAAATATTTTTATGTATCACAAGTATAAAACACAAGATACATAGTATATTTAGGAGACAACCATGCACCTTATGGATCGGGTGATTTTTCAAAGATTCAAAAAGTGTGAAGAAACCGCAAATATGCTATATGTATAGTACGACAGAGGTGCAGAGTAGATAAGTACACAGAAACGAAATGGAGTGGTGGTTCCTTTGATGTGGACCTACCCATTCTCCCATTGGCTGCGCGATGCTCTGGGAATGGGCGTTGCGTCAACTGGCTGCTGTGTGCTGCGAAAGGTTCCTAGTTCGCGGACCTATAGGCTGGCGTGTAGGTTACCAGGCGCNCAAATAAAGATTAACTGCTTCTAGTAAATTACACCAAAGGGACAGCGCACAGTATTCGTGCGCTCTCAGTGTAATGCTATTTTGCAAAAGAATTAGTTTTTACTACGTATTTCCAACATGTGTATTTTCTCCCTATTTTTAATCATATCAGTTATAAAAATTTTTAATTTAAATAAAAATCTAGGTAAAAGCTCAGTTTAATAAAAAAAATATTTTTATGTAACACAAGTATAAAACACAAGATACATAGTATAATTATGAAACAACCATGCACCTTATGGATCGGGTGATTTTTCAAAGATTCAAAAAGTGTGAAGAAACCGCAAATATGCTATATGTATAGTACGACAGAGGTGCAGAGTAGATAAGTACACAGAAACGAAATGGCGTGGTGGTTCCTTTGATGTGGACCTACCCATTCTCCCATTGGCTGCGCGATGCTCTGGGAATGGGCGTTGTGTCAACTGGCTGCTGTGTGCTGCGAAAGGTTCCTAGTTCGCGGACCTATAGGCTGGCGTGTAGGTTACCAGGCGCNTGTCAACTGGCTGCTGTGTGCTGCGAAAGGTTCCTAGTTCGCGGACCTATAGGCTGGCGTGTAGGTTACCAGGCGCTGATTGGCGAACGGCGTTCCGAAATGTTGCTGGCCAGTGACGCCATTTTGCTGGCGTGTGCGGCTTGAGTTCGCTTCCGTATACTTATGTATTTTGTGGCAGTGATGTGTTGTAGGGGAAGGGGGAGGAGGAGCGAGTGAAGAGATTTGGGCGGCTCTTAACAGCGATGTCTTGAGAGTCGATGAGGGTAACTGAGGTGAGTATGGAGCATTGCCCCAATGAAAGGGCGGGGTGAAACGGGAGATCCCCGAGAAAACCCGCAGACCAGCGGCATCGTCCGGCACGATTCCCACAAGCGAAAATCCGGAAGTGACCCGGCCGGGGATTGAACTCGGTTCGCCTTGGGTGGGAGGCGAGCAGGCTAACCGCTGAGCCACCGCGGTCCCGTAGGATTGGGGCATGGTGGTGAAATTGGAAGAGGGGAGGGAAGACCTGAGTGAGCATGGAGTCGTCCGNCGGTCCCGTAGGATTGGGGCATGGTGGTGAAATTGGAAGAGGGGAGGGAAGACCTGAGTGAGCATGGAGTCGTCCGTCATACTTCCCTACGTGGACGAGCAATCTCGGGGGAACTCCCTACGGACTTAAGAGTCATCTTTACCTTGTTGGCTAGCGCGTTGACTGGTTAAGAAGGCAGACTTTCTTGTGCTGTTATAGCACTAAGTGCTTTGGTCTCGGAGCCATCCTGCGACCTCACGCAATANGCTGTTATAGCACTAAGTGCTTTGGTCTCGGAGCCATCCTGCGACCTCACGCAATAGTGAAAGTGGTAACCACATACTGGGATCTCGGGCTTCAGAAAATTCTATGTACTCTCTTCCTAGTGTTCATTGACAACACATATCGCTTGAATGGATGTTTATGTAAAATCACAGGTCATAACTCATAAAATTAAGTAATAATTAATAAATTAAGGCTGTCATCTATCAGTAATTAATCCCTGAATTTTTCTTTGTAGGCAGCAGTTGTTAATCAACAAACTGAAGGTAAAACATTAAGCATAATTTAATATTAAGGATGATTATGTAATCAAATTGCAAATGTATGGTTAACATTTTATAATATTTATGTACGGAAAAAATTCCCAACAAACTTGTGATTTAAAATATTTTATTTCATTGGCAGTACAGAACTAAAATGGTTTACCTAAGATTTTTTTTTACAAATTCTGTTTTTTTAATTCACAATATTCGAATACTCCTTCAAAATACAAGAACAGTGGAAATTTACGTTGTCAAATATGTACTTGAAAAAAAAAGCAGTCTTGTGAGAAATGGCTTTCNCAGTACAGAACTAAAATGGTTTACCTAAGATTTTTTTTTACAAATTCTGTTTTTTTAATTCACAATATTCGAATACTTCTTCAAAATACAAAATACGTTGTCAAATATGTACTTGAAAAAAAAAGCAGTCTTGTGAGAAATGGCTTTTGGCTTTATTTCTTTAGGTTTATGGCATTAATATTGTCGTTTTTTTAAAGAGGCTTTATTGCAAAATACATTGGGCNCGGCTTTATTTCTTTAGGTTTATGGCATTAATATTGTCGTTTTTTTAAAGAGGCTTTATTGCAAAATACATTGGGCCTGCATAATTACAAATAAAATATTATAGTATTTAAATTACGATACGTGCATTTATCTGACAAATTTTTGTTAACAGATTACAATTTTTTATAAAGATGTGACTTTTAATATACTTAATTATGTACACATACAATAAAAATGTTTTCTCAAAGCAACAAAAATATAATTTTTGTACATATATAGAGATCTGTCTACTGTACACTCAAACTAAGGTAATCACAGCAGCATTTAAAAACTACAAGTCACCAAAATATCAATATATAAAAATTTAAGTTATACACATGGGTCATATAAAATAGTAAACGGTATACCACATTTTTAGAACTACAGCTTCTTATAGTTTACTAGTGGTAGTTATGACAACAACGTAGGCCTATTTTTTTTCCATCGGCTTAGTATGATTGAAAACTAACTGTGTTTGTTCTAAGGTGAGCATTAAAATTTTCGAATAGCTGTAAAAAGAGAAATAGTTTGCTCTTAAGTGATAACTTGCGTGGTGTTGTTCCACGATGTGTTATTCACTGTTATAGCCTGTTCATGGTAAAGTAAGCGCTTTTGAAAGCCCTGTATAGTTTATACTGTCATCTCATTGTGTATCCTTATGTTACATCAAATTAATATCATCATATGATATGTTTCGATCAGATGTTCACTTGTCCACTGTATTTACTCAGTACATAAAAAGCAACATGTATTATCAAACAACACATAACAACCAAATTGTAATAACTAAGAACAATAAGTGTTTTCAAGTGACGTGCGTCATTTTATTCCTGTAGAAAGTTACAAAATTCTATCTCCTGGTGATATTCATAGTAATATTTGTGGACGTATCAAAATTCCCATGGAAATGGTGTATGCCGTATTTAACAAATTCCTTGAAAATGAATACAGTAACATTAATGCTTGGTACAAGCAAATAGCTGCGCTGCCGTGACAGTACTACAGAGGAAATGTGACTCAATAGAAGAAATGGAAGATTTTACTGTGCCAGAAGTAAGGAAAACTACATTTCCTAATTGGAACTACTTTCTCTATGTCACTGCCAATTTTACCGCGAGTTTTGCGTCGGTGCTTACNCGACAGAGGAAATGTGACTCAATAGAAGAAATGGAAGATTTTACTGTGCCAGAAGTAAGGCAAACTACATTTCCTAATTGGAACTACTTTCTCTATGTCACTGCCAATTTTACCGCGAGTTTTGCGTCGGTGCTTACTGTACTTCAAAATGTTTGCTGTTACGGGCAGTAATTTTTTAAAGATCGAAACTTTGTCATGAAATCTTATAAAAGATTTGATCGTATTCTTGTTTTAAAATGATCTAAATATACATACAGTGACAAGCACTTAATACAAATAGTACCTGCTCAAAAAGTCTTCAAGAAATTTTCTATTGTGAAATGTTATCCTTCCGTAGATGTGATGGTCCCTTGAGAAACTGCGTTACATTTTGTTTTTGTATTATAAAACCAGTTATAAATTTTGACGAATTATTTTAGCAGATTTCGGCTGATATTTTATTATTTTTCGTTCAAAATATGTTCCGAGTTACGTATTGGCATTGGACGTGTGTGTCGAGGGTCCACGAGTTCTGGCAACAGACGTAGAATGACGTTAAGTTTTTTTAACATTTCTTTTGCCCATAAATCGTCATCCCGCGCTATACTTTCGTAATACACAAATGGTGGGTTGGGTGTCCACACAGCAAACAAGCAGTACAACCTTTGGGTAACATGCAGCTGACCTTGAACTAGATAATAATATTTATGGCACTTGTTTACCCCCGCAATTTTCTTATCTTCTCCAAATTTCCAGAAAGTCACCTTCCGTTGCAGAATAGCAGATTCAGGGATTAACAATTCTGCGGACACCGGACATTTGACTTCCACAATGCCATCTTCGTCTATCAAGCCATCAGGTGTTGCACCGAAATACGGTAATTCAGGATCAACAAAAAAACCCACATTTCCGAATTTTTACATGTGCAGCTTCTCCCAGTGCTTCAATTGCTCTGTGCTCATTTTCTTTCCAGTATTTCACAGCTGATATGTGTTGAAGATCNCAGTATTTCACAGCTGATATGTGTTGAAGATCAGTGTAGAGGGAAATTTTTACTAAACCTTCACAGCTGGTAGATGGAAGTCTTGTACAAACATCACCAAAATTTGATGCTGTTAGTCGCTTCCGTCTTTCTTCCATCCACTGGCCAGTATACAGAAGGTCCCTGGTTTGTATTTCGATTTCATGCACAGCTTCGTTGCTTTTTTGAAGGCTTACCAGTAGCTCATTACACAGAACATTGAAATCATCTGCAGGTAGATCTGGCTTTTGTGCCTTAGCTCCATAATCAGGATCGATGTCTTTTCTTTACCAGAAAACAGCTTCTTTGGTTTTAGAGATGACTTTCCACCTACATTCTTTCGCTTTACTCTAGCTACTTCCACTTTCCGTCTTATTTGAGCTTTTAATCTTTTTGTAAATGTACCTGAACTTTTACCACATACATTTTTATGATGTCTATAGTGTACAGCTCCAGAATTGTAGGCAACCACCGCCGCTGCGCATCGCGTTTGATAAGATACACGTTTCGTGTAGTCGATGTGTTTGGCACCCGTCTTCTTCTCCACTGCAGAGTTGTAATGCTCAACGAAGTTGTTGTCAACGTTGTAAAGTAAACTGCGGCTATGCCTGCTCAAGTTACCTGCCAAAGATTTGGTACAGGCCATGCTCATTAAGAAGCGGAATAATATTTCTCTCAGCTTCTTTTACACCGGCACAGAAGAATGAAGCACATCGTTGATAGTCACCAAAAACATGATCAACAATATTTATGGTGTCATTTCGCAGATTAGCTATACNGGTTTTAGAGATGACTTTCCACCTACATTCTTTCGCTTTACTCTAGCTACTTCCACTTTCCGTCTTATTTGAGCTTCTAATCTTTTTGTAAATGTACCTGGACTTTTACTACATACCTTTTTTATGAAGGTTATAGTGTACAGCTCCGGAATTGTAGGCTGCCACCGCCGCTGCGCATCGCGTTTGATAAGATACACGTTTCGTGTAGTCGATGCCCTTGGCACCCGTCTTCTTCACCACTGCAGAGTTGTAATGCTCAACGCAATTGTTGTCAACGTTGTAAAGTAAACTGCGGCTATGCCTGCTCAAGTTACCTGCCAAAGATTTGGTACAGGCCATGCTCATTAAGAAGCGGAATAATATTTCTCTCAGCTTCTTTTGCACCGGCACAGAAGTATGAAGCACATCGTTGATAGTCACCAAAAACATGATCAACAATATTTATGGTGTCATTTCGCAGATTAGCTATACGTTCGTACATAGCCACCTCCTCGTTCATTCTGTATTCAGCAGCTTTTACAACAGCACCACGCAACTGTAAGCTTTTGGCATGTATTTGTTTCCTCAGATGAAATGGGCCATTTTTTCCAGTTGTCCAGATGTATTTTAACTTGTTGCAGTAATTACGCAAAAGGTGATTTCAGCATTCCAGTTTATTGACAGTAAAGTTTCTGTACGGTTTTGCTACAAGTAGTTTTTTGTAGACACTACTATCACCATCGGCTATCAGATTTCTATACCGCAAACCATACATTTCTTCACTTCTGCAAAAGCCTTCTACGATAATGTTAGCTTCCATACTGAATACACTTTGTTCTTGACTCCAGTTCTTGTAACATGTGTGCAATGGCTGTTCCTTCCCTTGTTTCTGTGCTTGATCACACACAGTGCAGTACTTATTTCGTACGCCAATTAACAAAACCTTTTTCGTCTTGTAACCAACAATTGCAGCCTGAAATAAAAACATATTAATTATACAAACCAGTCGCATCACCTACGGTGTTCCATAAACTTACAGTTTCACTCGTGTGGTGCATAAGAAATGTGTGCATATATGTATGTGTTTGTACATACATACACACGCACGCACACACACACACCTGCATTTGTCACCACGATTGATATGTCTTACTATAAAAAAGTATGCATAGTTTTTGGACCTAGTTCTCTAGCTCAATATTGCGTATACTGCGTTGCACTTAACTTTAGTCAATTTTGGAAGACAATGCTGTAATATGCAAAGTATTACGTCAGTTGATGGTTGTATCGAGATATATATTGTTATGTTAACGATTTATGCGATAATTATGGGGGGAAAATAGTACTTGGAATTAAAAATTATTACTTTGGAATTGAATGGCAATTGCAACACTTATAATTTAAATTACGTTTTTTAAGTAATGCACAATATTTTTGGACTGTATACCATGGACCTTAAAAACATTTTAAGAAATTAGAATTGATCATGAGTACATCATGGTTATGTGAAACGTT
Source organism: Clitarchus hookeri (assembly GCA_002778355.1). NCBI lineage: Eukaryota > Metazoa > Arthropoda > Insecta > Phasmatodea > Phasmatidae > Clitarchus > Clitarchus hookeri. The sequence continues at coordinate 82,789 of NQII01003490.1, read as the reverse complement.
TCCAACCCGATAAACGTCATTGAGCTCTCTTTCGTCATGTTTGAGTGAGTACCTTGCTGGTGTTGTCGGAATATTAAATGGGCAGTTAATTATTTTGGTATTTGCACATGCCAACAAGCGTAGTTTGATGTAGGTGCCTGTCTAGTGCGTCTTCTCGAGCGAAATGTATTATCTGCATATGTTAATTGGCTGACTGTTCCTTGGTTCGCCATTTTCCTTAACCGCCAGCCATGAAGTACGAGCGGCTACGTACGTTTTTACGTTGTGACGTTCAATTTTGTTGGTTGGTTTTTGTTGTGTTGTATTAATTGAACGAGTCTGCAAATATATTATTTCGCATCAGTTGTACACGCGAGTGATTTTAGTTATGCAATCGTCTGAGGATTGTCATAGGACAACACTTGCTCAGGAATTGCGATTAGGAATTACAAACTGTAAGTTGTTGTGTTTTGTAAATAATATATTTCGAAACGGTTGTTAGAATTTTTTAATGTACGTGGTCTAAAACACTACCTTTTTACACGAGTTTATTATATTGAAATAAGGATTTTTATTTGTCAATTTAACCTCGCTTAAAATATTTACAGTGAGTATTTCTTGCCTCGGTACGAACAGCGACACATTTGTCGTGTTTTTTTTGCTTGCGGAAAGTTTTGAAAAGTACGTGGCCTTTAAAAAAAACACCCTTCTACCCTTATTTATAACACTGAAAATCCGATTTTTATGTATAAGGTTAACTCCGCTGAAATGGTTTACAGTGTGTATTTCTCGCACATGTAAGAACGATACGAAAAACGACATACTGATCGCTTTTAATTCTTTTGGTGAAGTTTAAACTTTCCAAGTTATAGTAATTTGAATATTTCCGTACGAGCAAAATTGTCCACTGCACCATAAAAACAATATGCGATTCATATTGTTATTGCATCGCAAGAAGAGCAGTGAGAGATGTTTCCTTCCGTTTTTCTTCACCATTTTTAAATTCAAAGAGATTTCACATAATATACATTTCCATACTATTCACGCACGCAATAACGCACTCAGTTGTGTTGCACTTCTGTAAACACCGCGCATTAATAAAGATTAATAACATATTTTTAAAAAATTTGAACTTAGTTTACTTTGCACTTGCAGTCCGATCGTATTACGGTGTTAGATTTCCTACAGAGTTCATCTTTCAACGAGAGGCAATGCACGAAGACTTCGGATTTCCCGAGCCCTCTAAAGGTAAGATCCCTTGCGTGTGAATTCTCCTGTCACCCCCTGCTGTGCGTCCTTTTTAACAATGCGCAGAGATGGCCTGTGAGCCCAGGATAAAAGTGTTCTATCTGCTTGCACGATTTTGTTATCACAAAATAGCTTAATTTTTTGCATTTTTCAGAAGTACCTTACACGTCAGGTACAATATCATAACACACTTCGACGCAGAAAACATTTAAGATGCTGCATAGAATAGCCAAATACTATTTTAGTCCGATATTTAAGCTACACAGTGTCCATTTAATGTGTGTTCGTGTTTTTTTAAACAATAATCTTGCTTTTAATAAAATCTCACTTCGAATATTACACTATACTTATTATTTTTACGATTATTCGATAAATACCTTATATTTGATACCGCATTTCAGGCGGTGACGTATATGGATTCGCCAAAAAACTCAAAAATATATTAACATTAAAGTAAATGGGGTTAATGCGTGTTTCATACGTACGCCTGCAGATGTAAAGAAGACTCTTAACGCCGGCATCAGGCACGTCACAGTGAGAGAGCGGGCTAAGCTCCAGTCACGGAGAACAAGTCCTGCCAACTGTGTACCTTCCCGCCACATGTAAAAATATAACGTTCGTGTTCACTGTACGTGCGACGCTGTGAAATTGGCACGGATAGAAATATTACTCAGTTGGGCCAGTTGTTATTCTACCGGTCAAAAAATTGAAAATAAATCTCTTAAACGTGACATAAATTTAAACATTACGGTTTTAATAAAACTTAAACGCAGGTTTATTCGCACAGGAAGGAGAGATCAAGGTCAGTTTGCGTTAACTTGGCTTGGAGGAGTTCGCCCCCTTCCTTTCCCCACAGTGGCGTCAATATTTACGCCTGTTATAATAAGCGCATCTGTGTCGCGAGCCTGCTAGCTGGTTTTATTATTTTTAAATTCAATTTCATAAAACGCAGAGCTGAATACCACCTTTTTTCATTTAACGTTTTTTTGAATACTAAAGGCATTAATATTTGCATTTTTTTTACAAGTTCCTACCTGGAATGCACTTAAACGAATTACACTAAAAAACATTTTAAAAATATAAATAGACAAACTATAACAGTTGAAAAAATTATTGATTGGAGTCTGGCCTCCTGTACATTTTATTTCGCTAAATATTATTTAGATCAGAAGAATTCAGAGTTTTTAAAATTATTTTTATATACCTTCTCGTGCATGGCAAATTACATCCTTAAATTCAGAAATAAAATATACACACTGCTGAGTGGAGAGATCGGAACTCTAGCAGGGGTCGTAAACAAAATGGTTGTCGAGCGGGTGGAAATTTCTACGCAAACTAACGATATTTTTAAGGAAAACCAATAAAAATTCGAAGTGGGGGGTCGAAATTATTTAATTTTTAATACCTTTTAAATATTAAAATAATTATTTTGATTGCAAGTTTTTGTGAGCGAGGAGGGGGGATCAATACGACCCCGATGCACTCGGTACCAAAGTGGGGTGTCGAAATTATTTAATTTTTATTTAAATAATTTCTAGTCTTATGGTTTTTTTTCTTAAATTAATTAAAATAGTAGAAATATGTAATTATTATCTGCAATGACACTCTGAACCGATATAATTTTAAATATCCAAGGTGGCGGGCCGATAATTTTTACTTTTTGTAATTTTTAATTGAAATAATTTTTTTATTGAAATTTTTTTCATTAAAATAATTTTTATTAAACTAATTTATAGGGGTGTCGGAAGGTCGAACATCCAACATTGCATCGAGCAATGGCTGTGACGCCTACCAAGACGGCGGACTCCACCGACCAACATGCCTACCATATGGCGTACGGATCCGGATCCGGAATCCTGAATCCAGCACCAAAACCGGCTATATATATATATATATATATACACACATGTTTAGGCTTTGTATTCCAAGTGGCAGCACCTTAAAAAAATGGCGTGCAGATAAGTATACGAATAAATGCATTTTATGCTCGCATAATATCTGGCAAAATAAAAAAAATAAATAGAAATAATTAAAATTGTTTGGTAGATATGTCACGCTAAAATAAACATCTATGAGGCCGCCAACTTGGAAATAAGTGCCCGATCTACTAAAATCATAGGTGTTTAGGATCGCAGTACAAATTATACTAAATTTGGCGAAAATCGGTTAAAAGATTCTTGAGACAGGATGTAAGCTCTTTTTTTTCTTTTCTCAGGGGCCACTGTTTACGAACCAAAAGAAAAAGAGGCAGTAAGTTAGCTTCTTTATTATTTGCAATAGGCACTGTCATGGCCGCATGTTTGTTCGAAATTGGTAACATTGTTCGGTAGATATGACATGTTATTCATTATACAGGATGATTCTAAAATCATGGGATAAACATTGAGAGGTGGTAGAGCTCACTAAAACAAACAATTATTGTATAGTAATATATGGGTGGAAGTGACGCGTTGGGGCACAAAAAAAAAACATAACGCATTAACGGAAACATAAAATGTTCATTAGCAGGATACTTAAAGAGTGATTCCGTACAGCAAATGTTAAAACAGTTGTTGGAAATGCATCCACCAACAGTCACGCATGCTTGGCGACCTCTACATATGGCGTGATTGGCTGACAATGGTGGCGTGCGTGAAATACCCGGCGTATTTGAATCTGTTCGCCAATCACTCCACCGACGCTACCAAGCTTGCATTACTGTCGGTGGTAGCAATTTTGAGCAATTATTATAAACATTGCTGTAAAAAGGCATTTAGCGGCGACGTTGTAAATAAACAATGTGTTGCATTTCATGTGTTATTTTTGTGTTTGTGCCTCGACGCGTCACTTCCGCCCATATATTCCTTTACAATAATTATTTGTTTTAGTGAGCTCTACCACCCCTCAATGTTTGTCACATTATTTTAGAATCATCCTGTATAATACTTATCCGAATTCCGAAAATATAGGTTTTATCTACTTAACTCATGTAAGGTTCTGGGTTATGGTGGTTTAACATAGCACTACTTGTGGGTCAAATTTGGTTCGATCAGTTGAACAGTTCCCGAGATGTAACAAATATCGTCGTCTATTTTTTTTCATGTATGTAGTGCTATCTTCCAAACTGGTGGACTAATGAGTAGCCCTGCTGTTACAAGTCGTCCTGTTGTTACAAGTTGCCAGGGGTGCACACGAGTTTAAAAATAAAAAGACGATCTTTAATTATTTAATTTATTTATAATACTATAAAAATAAACACCACTTTATGTACAGTATTTTATTAACAATCTCTACTTCTAACGCCTGTTATTCTTCAGTGAGCACAGTATTGAATGCAAATCTCAATTTTATTTGTGTCCCTAACACTGTCTAAATATAGGCTACATCTATTGAATTCGCACGTATTATTTACGCATATTCAAACCAACTGACTAGTGCCATCATTACAAATGTCTGTCACTCACGCGTCCAGTTCAATAGTCCCGCTCGTCAGTCTCACTCTCCACTGTACCGACGATTACTGTCTGCAGTCTTCATTCGCTCTTGCTAGTCACTGAAGTCGCCGCCGCCAGTCGCCTCGGTGATCCGCACACCTAGCGCTTAAGGCTGAATATGGCTCCAGACTTCAGACTAACTGTCAACTCGTCGACCCGCCGCGCTTGTACAGACCAGCTAGCCCGATCCAGAAGGTTCTCCGCACCCCGTATCTCATAGGGTGGCGAGGGCAATGACCAGAACATTCTTGTAATTATAATCCCCCGACATTCAACCTCCTCAAGTACCCGGGAAATGTCGCGAACCCCTATAGGCTTATCGAGGCACATGCCAATCTTCCGCGGGTGGATTTCATGTACCTCCGCACGCGCTTTTATCACGTTAATATTTATATCAGTACACGCCCGAGGAGGGAAATATGAACTGCATGAAGACAAAGGCGACTCCCGCAATATCTGCGCTCGCTTCTCCGGTTACCGGTGATGCCCTTGAANAGGGAAACAATGCAGAGTGGCGGCATGTAACAATACGTATTCGGTTTTAGTACTCACTCTATGGAGCTTTTTCAGTTAAAATAATTTAAATAGTCCCTGAGAAATCACAAACCACCGACAATTTTATCGGCGGTTATTTTGAAAATGAGCATCCAGCTTGGTCGATTAAACAAGGTACCTGTGAAGAAGCAATAAGCAGGTCAGGGGTATTAAATTTTTAAAAGCATTTTAAAGAAGGCGAAAGTAGTGTTTAGGATTTAGTTTCGTCTTTCCGTGTCGTCGACGGTGTAGTAGAGAAGTTAGTGTAACGCTGGAAAGTATGAAGGTCGCCATTTAGGCAAGGACACCTACTCCAACCTCCTACTGACTCGGACTCCGAACAGCGATCTCTGTCCATGAACCTATTTATTCTTCTTTCAGCAGTGTATCTGCTTTCTCGGTGTTTTCTCCGTTCACAGATATTGCTGGGTTCCAATTTCTCGGCTGCAGTGGCGTAACTACGGAGGGTCATCAGGGTAGTCAACAGCCCCCCCCCCCCAGTGGTTAGAGTTAGTTAGCGTATTTAGCGGCTCTGACTAAGGACAACCGGTGGGAAAATATAATATTTTTGCTTATGGAAATATTGACCTAAATGGGCGATACTTATTTAATCAGAAAATGGCTTATAATGCTCTATTTTTAAGTTAACTTTTAAACATTTTCCCGGGGTAGTATCCATGAACCCCCATCCTACTTGGGGGATATTCCATACCCCCCCCCTCACTAAGGTAGGATATGACCCGTGAAAACCAGTACCTTAGTTTTTCCACTGTTCGGCTGATTCTGCATAACTGCTTTCGCTTTCCTTAAAATGCTATCAACATTTTAATACGACAAATCTGCCCATATATTCTTCACTGTACGCTTATTTTCGCTTGAACTGAGTACGTACTTATTAGTGTAACATTTTAGTGCTGTGGTGGGTTAAAATGTTAGTGATAATTGGGTTATGTATTTAGGTGTTGCAAACTAAACAGAAAATTAAATTAAATTTCTAATTTTTTAAAGAAATTAAAAGGATTATCTCAATTCAGTCAGACATTTAAAGCAAAGCTTGTAAAAAATAGACAGGTAACCTCTTTGTTTTCAACGTAAAAATTCTCGGAACCGTTAAAAACGGATTCCTTAATAAATTAAAAACCGGATACTAAAAAAACGGCTGCTGCAAAGCTGCCATTTTTTTTGTTTCTCTTTCCCTCTTTCCCGCTTTATTATTTACCCTCTCGAGCTCCCTTGTGGAATTATATGTTCACTGAGAATAAAAAATTTACCTAAAACCTCTTGGAAACTATGCCGAAAATAAAAATAATACAACGCGATATCAGCCATGACATTATGAACATATACATAATTTACACTCTTTTCTGTTGTCTGACCTTATAGTTTTCCGTCGGAAACAACTGTCATGTAATGTGCGCTAAATAAACATTCTTACATGACGGAGTCACAGGAAGCAAAAATTAATATCAAAGCAGTAGCTTTCTGATCTCATCCGTGTAGTGTCTTTATAGCATAATTAAAATATATATATATATCAAAAATTTAAACACACAGTCTTTCGCACATAATATTTTCAGAAGATTCATTTTCGAGAAACTACAAATTCATATTTTTGTTCTTTCATATATTGGCAGGTAAGAATGAATAGCGAAAATTGTGTCGTAATATCAAAAACGTCACAGACGTACCAGGAACAATGTTTGTTTTCACAGCACCGCCTTATGCGTATAACTTGTGTCGAGTTCTGCCGAAATAAATCAGTGTAAAATTATTTAATTTTTACAATGTGTGGTCTAAATTCTCATCGACGGCTGGTTACTTAGAGATAGAACCAGTAGATCGGAAAATCAGGGGAAATAATGGGAAATCGAAATTAGGATGGCCAGAGCGGGAGTTGAATCCGGGTCCTCCAGAATGCGAGTACAATGTGTTACCTGTGCGTTTACTGGCTCGGTATAGTCCATTCACGGCTACTTCAAACTTTTCTGAACCCCTTGTTATGATTCAGTAAAGGCGGACAAGCCTAGCGAACAGCAGCGACGCGTTGGTATCCAGGCCAGGCGAAGAATCCCAAACACGTTACAGCAATAATAGTTGATAAACCACATCAGCGAAGCGTGAGCGGAGCTTCCCTCTCGGCGGCGTGGTATTTGGGACAACTACGCCACCAGAAACTATATAATACGGCAACACTTTGCACGCGCGGTCTGTCAGCCTGTCTGTCTGTCGACCGACGCCGAGTTGAAGCCATCAAGATGCAGCGTGGCGTGCCGCTCGTAGCTTTCCGACTCGCCACTCAGCCTACGGCGATGGTATCATTCAGGTTAGTCATATCTTGTAATTGATTAGGACCTCCCTCGCCAATAGCTTATAATTACTGTAACTCCTAGAAAGGGCATTAAATATCTGTTCTGTCTTCATAATTAACTTCAGTTCTTCCTTCATAATAGTATAAACCTTTCATAGTCCCTAGACACAAGTACAAAATATTAGAAACGTAACACGCTGCTAAAGTTTTGCTTCCAAAATATTCCTCCACCTCATGGGAACAAAGCTAGTATATCAAACTACACAAAAGGACAACGCACCCAATTCGTGCGGACTCAGGATAATAATACTTTCCATAAGAATTATTTCTTACTAGTCATTACAAACACTCCCATTTTATTTCTGTTTTTATTAATATTAATTATAAAATAAATAATATAATTAAAACACAACATATTAGTAACGGTTCAATTTAGCTAAAAATAATGTTTTTTTTATATTTTAACACAAGTATGAAACGCTTGTGATAAGTGGCATGATTACGAAACAACCAAATACGTAATATATAGGATGATTTTTCAAAGATTTGATTAAAAACGTGCGAAGAAACCGCGAGCAGTCTATATATTTAGTTATCCATGCGAATTATCCATGTTTTGTAATTAATTATGAAAACAAAAAAGTTGTGCCTATCTCATTAAAAAAAAAAGCGCGGAATATTTTAGTGTGAACCTTTTTCTCAGGGAAGAAATGAAATTCGATATTTTGTTGCTAATTTTTAGAATTGGTTATTGAAACATAAATGTGGAGTTTGAAGGAGGGTGTCAAAGTGAGGAAAAATCGCTGTAAGTTGCCTTTTGTTTACGATATGTATAACACGTGCTTAAACTATAGCGGCAATGCTGTACCTTTCTGAACAGACTTCTGTATTTACACGCTGTACTCACCGCTTAAAATTCTGTGTTAAAAGAAAACGCGCCAAGTTTGTGGATGCTTTATTCCAACACCACCGCAATGCTTTCTTACGGTTAGACATGGCCTTGAGGTGTTTACATTGTTGTATAGGCTATTTATTCACTGTAGAGTGAGCACTTTTGAAAGCCCCCATTTTGGAATAGTAGTCAATAAATATATTTAATTTTATTCTTAGACGTTAATTTTCAAGTGCAGTGGAATATGCACACTGTGTTTATTATTTGCATGGCAATATTTATTTTTAAATGTTGTTAAAACATAAAAAAAAAATGACTGAAAGGAGAATATAACTAGGGCCTCAAAAGTGCTCACTTTACCGGGAACAGCGTATACAAGGGAGTCTCCTTAAGTTTATATAAAAGCTACTTTCTGAGAAAGTTGTTAAAACAGTTTTGTTAGTTGATGCTATGTGCGCGGCTTAGCAGTTGAGGCCTGTAAATCGACATAGAATGTAGTCAGTAGTAGTACGGGTTTGTACGGGCGAAGGCACGGCGCAAGTTAGTGTTGCTTGCCGTGTCGCGTGACGCACTCGGCAAACGACGGAGTCTCTTTGTAATGAAGTTACAAAGGGCGCTCAGGTGGGGGTGATTCACTCCCTCGTCTCTCTTCCTCCGCGCTCCTCTCGTAAGGACTGGGAGCGTGGCGCCTGGAGTATCACGCCCGGCGAAGCAACAGAATTCACTTAGCGCGCCCCATTCGTCTTCTCAAAGTCTTCGTCGTCGTCATCGTCTTCGCAGACACCGCGCCAGCGGAGCTCGTCGTCGTCGGCTTAGCAACAGGTCGTCGGGCCCGGCTGTGCTCCGAGGATGCCTCGTCCAGCTTCCTAATCCTTCATCTCATCCCCACTCGCCGACGATGCCGGGATGACCAGCAGGAGCATATATAGACTTTATGGTTGACTGGGTTGAGTAGAGAAATTTGGGCGACTGTTAACAGTGAGGTCCTGAGAGCCGATGAGGGTGAATTGTGGTGATTGAGGTGAGTAGTAGGGAGCAGTGCCGGAATGCAAGGGTGGGGGGAAACGGGAGATCCCCGAGAAAACCCGTCAACAAGCGGCATCGTCCGGCACGATTCCCACTTGCAAAAATCGGNTCAATTCAAGGCAGGGGGGGGGGGCACTGTCTTATCATAATTTTAGAAAACAATATTACCCTGCCGGACAATTAAAATAGCGTACGCAGAAGGATGCATCAGATGTTACTGGGACTTTCTACGGGTAGTGATATAGATGAGTAACCCACATGGTTACAAAACATAGAAGCAGGACAATTACATGTTTATCTGTGGTACGTCGTCTGTTCATCTTCAGTAGTGCGCCATACCCTCCTTCACTGGGATACATGCTGCAACATGGTCTGGCATGGAATCTAGCAGACGCCAGATGTTGTCTGAGACAGGTGTGTTGGATGAAGTGTTCAAAATCCCGGTTGCTGAGGTACGAGGCAGTTGACGTTTTAACTGGTCACATACATGCTCTATTGGGGACATACAAGAAGAGCGGGCATGCCAAGGGTGTGTTTGGATATGATGGAGGCAATCCTGGGCGACCCTTGCCGTGTAGGGTAGGGCGTTATCCTGCTGGAATTTGTTGCCTGAAATCTCGGTCAGAAATGGGAGCAGATGATGGCTTCGGATCTCATCCACATACAGCTGGACCGTCAATGTTCTACGTAAGACGACGAGAGCGGAGACCATAATGCCTACCTTAAGGGAAGTGTGCCGCTCGATAGCGAGACTAGGATCCTCGCGTTCGACAGGGGCCCTTCGCATCTGGGCGCAGTGATCGTCTGTCCCCATAACGAAGCGGCACTCATCACTAAACCCCACACATCGCCAGTGTGTGGTATTCCCCATTGCTCTGGCCTGGCACCACTGTAAATGGAGCCGCCGCTGTTGCAAATTATTGGTACCACATATTATGGGTGCCAGGATCGCATATTCGCCTTCTCAAGGCGTCGAGAAATGGTTCGTGGAGTGGACATACAGCACCAACACTGGATAGTGTCGGGGATCGGGTTTCTATGGTATCTCTCCGCGCTTGGCGCGCGATCCGTCGACCCTCTCGACGGGTTTTCGACCTCGCCCGTCCTGAGCCGGTGCCTCTGTGTGTGGGTGCCTTCACGTATGGATTTCCTATTTGAATTTCGCAGCTGACAGCCAGTANGGTTATTCTGAAGTGAAGTATGGAGGATAAGTAGAAAAAAATTCGAGGAGAAAATTACTTCACAGTATAATAAAATCCATTATAGCGAACAGCGATTACATATTTTTGTTAAAACTAAGGGATTATAAGTCCATTCATGGTTATGTAAAACCTTTCTGACTTGGTTAAGTTGTTTCCATCAAATATTTTAGTTTTGAATATGTTCTATACTTGTTTGAGTTGTTTTTAGTTACCAATTAGAAAACTTTTAAGCAGTGGCGTTGCCAGAAACTTTCCAGGGGTTGGGGCGGGAGGCATAAGGGATGGTAAAGATCTTGTACTAAAGAATTTGTGAATAATATATTTTGTTTGAATCGCCTATCTTTAAAATTAACGCACTGAGACGATATTTCCTTAACNAAGAATTTGTGAATAATATATTTTGTTTGAATCGCCTATCTTTAAAATTAACGCACTGAGACGATATTTCCTTAACATGGGATTACTGTGTTACACGCAGAGTGTTTCTCTCAGGCATATGAATTACCTTACTGAAGTATTTAAGTGGTCTTTCCTTCCTATTTAGAACCTAAGATAACACAGCTCCAATGCCTAGATCACTTACATCAGTCTCCAAAATGAACACACCCTCACTTTTCANCGAACCTAAGATAACACAGCTCCAATGCCTAGATCACTTACATCAGTCTCCAAAATGAACACACCCTCACTTTTCAGGAAACCCAAGAGTGCTGGAGATATCATAATTTCATTTATCTTACTAAAAGCATCTTACAACTCAGTGGTCCAATAAATTTCCTTGTTGGCTTAGTCAGTTCGTTTCGTGGCTTGGCAACTCTGGCAAACACAGGTAGAAATCGACGGTAATATGCACATAATCGCATAAAGCTCCGCACTTCAGTTTTATCAGTTGGTTTCGGCCAATTTCTTATTGCTTTGGTCTTCTCGGTGTCTGTTTCGATTCCATCGGCCAACACTACAAGTCCCAAAAAATTATTTTCTTTTGGAACATGTGGCACTTCTTTGGAACCAGTTTCAAAAGTGTTCTGTAGCCATTTTATGGAATAGGAAGTCAAAGCATGATAGGTGCTCTTAAAATGCCCTTCCTGTCACAAAAATGTAATCTAGGTAAAGCTGACAAATATCTAAAGGCAGGGATTTTTCCAGCAGGTATTCGAAGGTGGCAGGGCCGTTACACAGCCAAAAATGCATAACTTTGAATTACCAGGTTCCCTTCCCTTGGACACAAAATGCAGTCTTCTCTTGGTCCTCTGGGGACACCCCGCACTGCCAGTACCCACTCTTCATGTCCAAAGTAGGAAACCATTGCGAACCTGTTAGGCTGTTCAGTGTGCCATCTATCCTTGGAAGTGGATAAGAGTTTTTCTTTGTTACATTATTAAGCTGGCGATAATCTAAACAAAACCTCAGAGAGCCATCTTTCTTCTTAACAAGAATGAAAGAATGATGTGCGACGACCACAGACTAAATTATGGTTCTATCACATCTAACTCCCTCATTTCTTTCAGAATTCCCTTATCTATCTCATGTGAAGTCAACGACAGTCGTCTTGGTGTCTGCTTTATGGGCCTGAAATCTCATGTATCTATGTGGTGGCAGGTCACTTTAATCCTTCCAAGGTTATTTGGTCCACACAAGAAGGCATCCTTATTTCTCTGCAGTAATTCAGAGACAGCCTTCTCATGTTTCAAGTTAAGGTTATCTCTTGTTTTTATAGTAATTCATCCAACACTTCTGGTAACGGACACTTAATTTGTTTTACTCTAGAATATCCTGGAACATTTGGAAATATATGTGTGATCTCCTTGCAAAGACTTATAATGGCCTCCTACTCAAGACGAATGGCACTATCGAAGAAATGTATCATTCAAACTAGAAAATTGCCAGAATTAGAAGATACTAAAGTCCTTGCTACAACGACTTTACTTGGCAGGAAGCCAAATCTCTCTACTGGCTCAATTAGACCCAAATGTCTGACAAATTTCCCTTGACATCTGCCTGTAATAACAATTTTACTAGAAGCTGGCAGCACAGTGGGTTGACAATACGCTACTGGGCAGTTAATTGGGGAAGACAAATCATGCAGTGTCGACACCACCAACTCTGTACTTCCTACCCATAGCACACCAAGTCGATTATCAATACAACACCCCAGCCTACACAATACAGCAAGCCCCAAGATACATTAATCTTCTGTCTGTACTATGTAAACATCGTGCTCTAAAGCTAAGATAACCAAGATTCAAAACAATTTTTCTCTTCCTTCTAACTTGTGTGGTGTCACCTGTTACTGTGGTCAAGTAGCACAATTCTATAATGTCGTCGTGCGATCGCTGGGGGAAGGCCCGACGATATCTGGTCTTACTACTGCTGTGGTCGCCCCAGTGTTGACGACCCTCTGGCAAGGAACATTATTCAGGTTCCCATCCATCAGTATTGCATCCCAATACTGTTTCACCAACCATAAATGTAAGAATATTGAGGCCTTCCCTCCAGCAGTCACCGACCTTTGTCCCTCAAGATCAGCGCTTTCAAGTTATATATATATATATATATATATATATATCTTGTCGCAATATTTTGTGGCATGGTAATATGAAAGACATATATAAATTATGTTACATAAATAAATAATGCTTTTATCAATTGATGCATTAAAAATATTTTTATGCTATATGTTTGTTGGTCGCGATCTGGGATGTCAAACGCAGCGCCCTGTAATATAAAAAAGAAAAAAATACTGCTCTGGTTTGAAGGAAACTGTAAGATGTGAAGGGTCATTGACGCACACACTTCAGCACGCCGTTGTTGTTGGTAATGCTGTTAAAGACTGCTCGTGTTAAACTTAGCACTTTAGAAAGCCCTACTCAAGATCTACTAGTATGCACATTGCTTATTCTTCAACCATACGTATAATTAACGTTGGCATGGGCCTGGTCGCTTTATTTGTGAGTCTCTTAAGTGAAACTCTTAAATTATTAGAAAACTAAATATTTTATAAATTTTCTAACCTGTAAGCGTTAAAAAATACAGAAATAGAAATAATACCGCTTCAGTATTCACAAATGTTTGCCTAACACTTTTAACTCAACGTTAAGTTATGGAATAACTTTCTCTCCGTCGTAACCAACTTTGCTGGACGCATGCCACACATCGTGGCCATAAAACACATGCCGGTAGGGGCAGTGAAATTTTTCAGAGGTTGATTTGAAAAGTGCTCAACCGTAGACAGCTTATAGCTTAGCCGACTTGTTTATAAGAGGTTGAGAAATTGATCTCTTTCATGAGCGTTTACTGTTACAAATAAAAAGTCCTACATTCACAGACATTTCCCGGAAATTTACAGTTCGTATACGCAAAAGCGATCCGTACTGACGGAAAACGTAGTAGAGCTCCGTACTTCTGTAATCAGAAAATCGTCGTTGCTATGGGAGTGAAGATAACTACGCTTCTTAAACATATTCCTTCAAATATAAATAATTAAAATTATGCATCTGTAACATTTAGCAACACTTAAAACACTCAAGCGCTACTAAGAACGAAAGAATTACGCATGTCACATTTCTATAAATGTTATATTTATAACCAGAGGTTATCACAAGAAGGTTGTATTGGTAACAGGTAAAAATCACGGTCTCCTAAACTTTTTGATTCGCGTTGAACTCTTGCTCCAGAATAAAATATTTCAACTCGTATGATAATTAATTTTTTATACACATTGAAACACTCTCATAACGGAACATTACATTTTTTTTTTGTAATATTTTAATCCAAACCGGTAGCACAGGAAATACAACGAGTAAATTTACAGAGAGGTTCTGTGAATTCACGTAAAGTCTTGAGGAAAAATCGTTATCGGAAAAAACAACGTGTCCATAACTTACTTTACGGAGAGTTATAGAGAATTAATTTACGCCAGCACTTTTCCGTAGTAAGATGTAAATTTTTTTTGAACAGTGTTGGGATTAATTTTTCCCGTTTGTTTTCCTATTTGCCATGCAAGCGGACGCCGGCCCAGGTAGTCCGTAAGCGCCTTCGCATTCTATCATCCATCGTGTAGTTACTTACGGCGTCCTCGACTGCGTTAGGGTCGGTTAAGTCCGGGCTTTAAACTGCGAGCCATGGAAATTTGTAGTTTTAAACTCCTTAAGCTAGGTTAAGTGCAGTGTGTATAAACCACCTCCACGGACGGCCCGATCGGTCGCCGATCCCGAGAAAATCCTTACGGCGAGGTCTCTACTTGGGTACACTTTCCCGAAATCATTTTTCACAATTCGCAGCAAAAAAATAATTAAAATTTTTGTTTAAATAATAACACGTAAAATTAAATTATGACGTTCTTTGCAGATGAAATAATGAGAACAGCACTTTTAGGTATATCGATGAGTTCTAATTATTACTAAAGAAATAATACCTCTTTGAAAGACAACTTCAGTATATTTTGAAGAAACCATGTTTTGCAAATGACGTTATCTAGCAGCGGTTGCCACCGATTCTAGCTCAGACGTGAACAAAATATCTTGCGCTAAGGTCCTCTGGTACCCTGAAAAATTCTGCTGACCGAGACAATTATACCATTTAAGTGCCGTATTCTTAATTATAAATAACACTCACGCTTATAAAAGTTCGTCCTCTTTCTGCACCAACTGACGAACTTGCAGTACGCACAGAAATTATGCGGGTACATTGAAATATTTAGAAACGTAGCACAAAAAACTGGTATTAGCTTGACGCAACTTAAAGAATTTAACCGTCAAGTCACTCACGATCGTGTAAAATTGGGTCTTCAACTTCCTTCCTCCCTCAGTAAATGGCGAGCGGAACGTTATGTTAGTTTAGTGACTTCCAACAGAGGACCGGTGTGTGCGACGGTCAAACACAAACTCTACTCTAACGGATATTGAACCGATTTTACTGAAGGTAATTACACTGTCCACAACATTCCCGGAACCTACCGAACAGGAAGAAGCCGCGAACTACCTCCAAAAGAAAAGTAGTACAAGAAAAGAAAGGAAAAAAAAATTGGTCTTTGCGCACCGATTACCAGCGATGCCCACTAACGGTATCGATAGCCTCATACTAAAGAAAACCCTGACGTGGGCATTCTTAGTGCTCAGGCCATGGTCAACAGTGGTCATATACAAAGGATTGAAATGAAACGATCACCATCACTGGGAGTGTTCAAAATGAAATTTACTTTCATCAATGACACTTTTCCTCGGAAAATCGTATTGAGGAGCGCTGTGCCAGGGGAAAAGGCCCATTTGCCTCTGCTTAAGGTTGGTGTGGCTACATCTCTCACAGTTGGAAATAATTTTACAGAATGCTTCGATAATCCCGTTAGTAATTTAAAACCAATATATCAAAAGATTCAACTATTTTAGTTTTCCGTTACAAAATTAAGTGGTTGGGAAAACAGAAATACTTTATTCAACATTTTCCAACTTGTAGACATAACGTGTAATGTCGTTCGCCTCTAATATGAGGGTTGGGGCATAAGTTATCAAATTATTTTTATTCAAAATGAGGTAATGGTATCATGAGATCTCGTTATGTCCCGGGCGAACATAACATTCATAGTACGTGTTTGCATCATTAGATTCCACTGTGATGGACGATTATCGCAAAGAGAACAACGTTAATTCAGTTGCGAGTCGACCGCCGTGCAGAATGGATGTGACCAGACCTGAACTCTTAGGCCAAAATCGCCGTCGTACGGAGAAGATATGCCAGAAAAAGCCACAAAGAGCTAGCGGAAGCTGTGGTGAATGTTCCTACATACCGAACTGTCGCAACGTGGGTATAGGCCGTTTACGCTTAAAAGACAACTTCTGAAATCACTGACCGTTATGTGATACCACACACAACGGCATGTAATCTCTCAGTTAAGTTGGCAGAGAATTAATTTAAATAGTTTTGAATCTTGACGTTCTATTGCGCGTATAATGTCTAAATTTAATTCAAATAAAATCTGTGCTTATTATTTTTTATACATACACTAATTTGCTAAAACAATGATCACCCTGAAAATTCTATCGCAGAGGCATCTAAGCAGATACAGATGCAGGAAATTGTAGTATGTTTGCAGAAAACTTCCAATGTTATGGGTAACACACCAACCACATATTGCAAGGGACCAACACTTGCAGAATGCACCTAGAATGGTGTTGGACCACCAGTAGTATGGCAACAGATGGCGATATAGTCGGACATGGAGGCATACGGAGTCGGATGTTCTCCTGAGGAGAGGCCACGGCCAAGGCGAACCGGGTTCGATTCCCGGCGTGGTTACTCCCATATTCTTGCATGTGGGAATCGTGCTGGACGATGCCGTTGGTGAGTGTGTTTTCTCAGGGATCTCCCGTTTACCCACCCTTGCATTTCAGCGCTGCTTCATACTCACCTCGCTTCACCCTTATTGACTCTCAAGAACTTCCTGTTAAGAGACGTCCAAACCTCTCCTGAGGAAGACGCTGCCAAAGCTGGTGATACTGACCCTCCAAATCCCCGGTAGTTGCCGCTGGCTGAATTTGCCGTTCAATATGGTCCAAACATCCTCGATTGGCGAGAGGTCTGGAGATCTTGTTGACCAAGGAAGCATGTTGAAATTATTAAGGCAGGCCAAATATACCCGTGCTGTGTGAGGCCAGGTATTATCTTGCTGGAAAATGGGATTGTCAAACTGTACCAAGAAGGATAGCGCACATGGTCGCAGAATTTCCTGGACGTATCACCGCGCCGACAGGGTGTCTTCAGTCACCATCAGTGGGGTGCCGGAATCGTAGGGAATGGCACCTCACAACATGAAATCTCATGCTGGGGCGGTGTGACGCTCCACAATGAAGCGTGGATCACGGCACTGGCCAGGACGTCTCCAGACTAGAATTCGGTGGTCGTCTGTATCTAAACAGGACCGTGATTCGTCGCTGAACACCACTAGTCACAAATTTGCATGCTGCCAGTTCCCGGCAGAAGGTCACACGTGCTCGGCGATGCTCAGGTCGCAATGGTAGACGTCGTAAGGGACACCGCGCCACGACGACAGATCTCGCTCTGCTAGCCGCCTGGACATGTTGCTGGTGAACACAGACGTATCCCCAGCTGCCATGACATGTCCCTGGATGGTGTGCAACGTCGCCCATGGAGTGCTTACAGCCTGTCGCACGACGAAACGATCCTCCGTGCTTGTGGTCCACCGGGGTCGAGCCTTTTCGATCTGTGTGTGGACCCTTATGTTCCCTCTTCGTCCAACACCGACTCACAGTGTAGGAAGATCGGTTAAAGTGGCGAGCAATGTACCAAAGCGTCAAACCATCCTCTCTGAGGTCAACGATACGGCCTCTCTCAAAATCATATCCAGCTGGGCAAAGGCTTGAATGCGCCATTGGGGCATGCCGCATGTTCACTGACTTGGTTCTGTGGATGCCACTTTTACTAATGCCTTATTCGATGTCTTGCAGCTATGGAAGGTGAAGGGATATGAATGCTACCTAGTGGCACATTCGTGCAAGTAAACCTCATTAAAACCAAATTGGACACTTGTCGGGCTATGACAATACTGTGTGGCAACCGTCGTTGTACTCGCACGATTCGTGCATGGTGAACATTTTTTTCTTTGAAAATGAGTATAAGAGTAACGAAGAGTAACGAATTGACATATTACTAAAAACGATCATGCCCAATGAATGGATACGATATGAAGTGAATAATATATCTTAAGCAAGGCTTTCAGACATGCTCACTTCACCGTAAACAGACTGTAGTAGCGTTTTAGCGAGGAAACGAAACAACCAGTGACCGGCAACGGGCGGGACGACCTGCGACTGTGCAAACCGAGTGTCATGTGCAGTAACTGAGTACCTCGTGGAAACCGAGGGAAGATGGACACTGCTTGGGTTATAGGCAGAAAGCGGCATTTAGAAGCGAACCATCGATAGTATTTTACTGGACGACCTTCACCTGCGTGAAGTTGCATAGAACTGGGTGCCACATGGACACGCACATAAATTCAAAACTGAGCACAGTACCAGCAGGAAGGACGACGTTTTCTGTCTAGAGTCATCGCCATGGAGGAATAGTGGACCGGGGCTTAGGAGCCAGAGCTCAAACATCAGTCAGCAAAGTGGTGACATCCAGGATTTCCGTGAAGGCAGAAGTTCCGTCAAAACACTCCTACCATGAAGTTGATGGTCACCGTTGCGTACGTAAGGGGATTGCTGAGACTATGTGTTATTTAGTTCCACATGGCTCAGCAGTGACAGCAGCCTACTACAGGAACTTCCTACAGATACAGGTACGTCGTGCCATTAGGGCTAAAGAAAAGTCCTGGTCTTCTGAACAAGCAGCGATTCTCCATGACAACACAAGATACCCATACAGCAGGAGGTGTACAGTGGCTACTCTAGCGGTGGGGATGGGAAGTACTGGATCACACACCACACTATCCACACCTATTTAAATGTGATTTCGACCTCATGCCTAAAATAAAGGAGACATTGCGTGGCAGATGGTTTGGAACACGACGGGGAATTGTTGATGCTGTGCGACAACAGACGACCCGATCCACACATGGTGAGGCAAATGGCATTCGGCACCTACCAAACCGTTGCCAGCGTGTTGTGGACGCAGTGAGGAACTACTATGAGGGTCTTTGAGTACGTGTGGGTATGTGTACTGTAATACTGGCACTATTCCCATTAATACGAGTAGTACGTCGTTTATGGATGCTTGTAAATCCTTCCTATCATACGCATACTCGGCATGGTTCATACATTCCACACCCTTTCATTTGTATATTTCATTCTCGTTTTTTTCAAAATTTTCATGTGAGTTTGCATTCTCCAAAAAAAATAAGTTGCTATGATTCACGTCCCAAACCCTGTGTATCAAATAGGTTCCATAGGTTTTTGCGATGAACACGTATCATAGTGTGCGCCACAATATGCCACAATGTAAAACATAGCCTATTTTCCCTATCCAACACAGTTAAGGGGGATCGGTTCTCACCATCTAGGGTTCATAAATTTTTCTGAGTAAGATTAATTACAATTTTTTTAAAGAAAGGTTTTGTACGACACACCACACATAACAATTTCCCGAACTTTATCAAACTCTTACAGCTTTCTTCCCTTATTAATTTTTTGTTAGCTACAGCCGATAATAAACAAGTGATTATTTCTTGCGGGCGATTATATAAATGGGGCTAACATCAGTAGTCAAGCAGTAACTGGTTTAAAAATGTAAATTTGAATGCTTTTTGCGTTGTCGTGTCGTAAAACAAGAAACCAAATCGGAACTGCTAGCTGTGGCGAAAATTCAATAAATATTTGGTCCACGTTAACGTTTGAAACTAGTACTTGGCTATACATTGATATGCCAAAAGTCATGGGATAAGCAGTATGTAAAAGTAATAGTCGGTGACGCTACCATACTGCTACCACCTGCAGTTGTGTTCTAACATCGCGCGCGTGTGTGTGTGTGCTGGTCATGGCATTACATTGCATCTCTTCGTGGACTTCACGTACCTCCACAACGATGGGATATTCCTGCAGGATAATCCACCGTGTCATCGGCCCAAGTTGTTTAAGGATTGGTTCGATGATCATTCTGGAGAGTTTCAACGACAGCTGGCTGTGGCCACACAATCGAGAATTTATTGGGGAGGAGNGGAGGGGGGAGGGTCCATTCGCACCCAAGATCGGGAAAAAATATCGATATTATATATATTGGCTATTTATTAAAGTATCGTTTTACAAAACAATGTATCGAAAGAAAAATATCGATTTCAGGTACATCGGAATTTGGTATTTTATGCATTAAAGGACTTGACAAATCTAAAATTGCTTGGGATATCGCATATTGAGGATACGAGACATTCCAGAATGATGTGGCTCCTGTTTTTGATACACGTTGCCATATCAAACATAGTAATTCTTAAATTCTCTTTTTGTATTCAAACCAAAGCTTATTAAAAAAGTATTTTAAAAATATTTATTTTCGATACCTGGAAAAATTTATTGATTTATATAAAATATCAATGAAATATATTGAAGATCTATAGCGATATATCGTTTATATAATACAGTCATTTCAATATATCGATATTTTTTCAACATTCCTACCAGATCCTGGAGCAAGGAGCTGTGGGTAGCTATCAAGACGGCATGGGCCAACATCTCTCTACGACGAGTTAGTGCACACGAGGGTCTACACGATACTGGACCAGTATCCCATGATTTTTGGCATTTCATTGTATGTGCACATGCTGCAGATAATAGAGGCATCTAGTGTCAGTTGCGGAACAACGTCAGACATTTCCCTTTGCAGTGCCGTCAAAACAGGCTGGAGGCGTCTACAGACTCCGTGAAAGTAGACGCTAGCAAACAAGTGGCGCGAGTGCAGGACTACCTTGAACGTCCGGATTTGTAGTGACTGGGGTTTTGCCGAACGGGAGGACGCATAAGTAAAATAACAGAAAAAAATGAGGCCGCTAATAAACAAATTGAGTTCCTTGCGCGCGGCGCGTACGTTTCGCGTGTGGGTTTCCTCAGACGGCAACACCACGCGCAGTCGGTGAGTTCTGAAGTTAATTACGAGGGTTTTGGACAGAGCGCGGGGGAGGGGGTCGTTCAAATGGAAACAAACCCGCGGTGAGCGTGTGGGGGTGCAAACGAGACCGGCGGGGGTCGAGAGCCAACCTGATGCAGCGAGTGGGAAGGGCCAGACCTCCCGCTAATTAAATTGTGACCTGCGATGGCAAAATAGTGACCTGGGGAGGGGTCAGCAAGTGAGGGACATATCCGAGGTGGCACCCACAACAGAGCAGCCAGGGCGTTAATTACTGGTCGAGGGTGAACGGGGGTGGCTGTTGGCAATCCTGGATTTAAACTGGAGTTTCGCAGCCAACACGCAGCCGACACGCAACCGCAACTGTCTTCCTCTTCTCGGGCATCTTTAGGCGCCGTGTCCCGCGGGATTTAGGAAGTGATGGGTAAATGGGAGAGGGGGTAGTAGATGGTGGATGAGTCCAAAACTCATTCCGCTGCACCGTCTCATGGGAACTCGTGGCGCTGTGAACGTAGATTTGTCCTGGAGCAGTACGTAGAATGTCTTCGTGGTGGCAGTGGAGCTGTCATTATAAACAAAACTTAATTTCACTTGGTGCGGTTAAACACTGGGTCAGATTATTACAGCAGATTCATTAAATTAGATCTTTTGAATATCTTGTTTAATATATTCTTTGTAGTAACATTACTTGTTCCGCAAGCTGCACCCTACTCGTATCTGAATAATATAGAGATTTTCCAAGTCCTCATATAATTTGAACGCCGTTGTGGTATTAGTGGGTCAAATCGCATTGGACGTGATCGAAATTAAATAATTATATATGTTGTTTATTATTATGGTTAGTAATATAGCTGTTTCCTTCCTTTCATTTCATGCATTCCTCCCTGGCTTGCTAGTAGGGCCTATGACGTTTTTGACTAAGACAGTTTTGGGGTTTTCAAAAAGTCGAACTATTCAGTTTGTGCGGTATTTTAAAACATAATTATACATCCGCATGATGAGGCAATGACCATATTCTGACTACAAACACTACAACTACTGCCGGCAAAAATGTTGTATTGATATGAAGACGAGCATTTTCAACGAACTGTAAGTTATGAAACGAACTTTCTTTTTAAAACCAAGTATCCTTTCGCTTTTCGCTGAGCGGCTGACAAGTTAGTTTAATTTTCGCAATCTAAGAACCCTCAGGGAAATAAATATTCAATTAAATACCATACTGCAGAACCGCGAGTTGACCCACGTTATAATTTATATATTTTTCACCTTTATGTAAACAACATGTCGCTAACGTAAAGTTTAAATATTCATGCTGTGATCATTTGACATTGAAAATTGACATATATATATATATACTAGCTGACCCGGCAAACGTTGTTTTGCTGTGTCACTGGGAGACACCTGGTGGGAATAAATTGTAACCTAGATCGATAAATGATCGATGATAATTGATCAGTTATCGACCTAGGGTAAAATTGATTAAATTACTAATATCGCTATAAAAAAAATAAGGGTTGGTGGAAGAAGGGTGAAAATTTAGGAGGGTATGTATTTTTTGATGCCACATCATAAAAAAATAAAAAATAAAAATTTTGTTCAAACAATTAAAAAAAATTGTTTGGTGGTGGCCACCCTTATTACTTAGGGGTGTAAAAAATAGATATAAATCTATTCTCAGACCTACCGAGTACACATAAAAAATTTCATAAAAATCTGTCCAGCCGTTTCGGAGGAGTTCAGTGACTAACACTGTGACGGGAGAATTTTATATATTAGATATATATATATATATATATATATATATTAATGTTACGCCAGTCCCACTATAATATAAACTAAATAAACGAAAACAAATTTAATTTGCAACTAATTTAAAAATTATTCTTTAACGATGTTACTGTAAGTTGATGCAGTCATATTTTACCTTAAAATATATATTGTTACAGGCACGGATTTTTGTTTCAGAGGTTGAGTTGAAAAACGCTTGTTTAACTGCGAACAAGCCTCATCTATTGCATTACGTGATAGTTTTAAGAAACTTCTTATATAATAATTTTTATATGGTGAAATTTTATTTCTCCTTGCTGAAAAAACGTGTGTACATGTCCTATGAAAGAAACAAACGTCTTCTTATTCTGTAACGTTTGTTTTGTACATTAAATCCTCACAAAAGAATGTCAGTTTTGTTTCAAGTTACTGTAATTATAAAATCATTTTACAATGGATAAGTTGTTGAGCTCTGAAACGTTTTATATGGATCAAAATTCCAGTAAAGCGTCCGAGATTAGAGTCTCCCATTCCTACGATTAGCAAACATGAACGAGACCGATTTATGATCAATAACAAGCTGAAAGTGGTGTCCTAATAAGTAATGCCTACATTTCTTCAGCACCTCCAGCTTCTTTTTCTACTGTTGAATGTCTCTATCCTACCTTTGTCAGGTTTCTTGAAAAGAATGCAACAGGTCTATCTACTTGATTAAGGACAGATGCACCAACTTCTACAACAAAAGGATTTGTATCATCTATTGCAGGCACTATGCAATTGGTTATCTCTCCTTTAAAAATATATAAAGGTTTCAATGCTTCCTAAGAAATACTAGAAGATTTTATACGTGTAAGTGGATAAATCCTCTCACAGGATCAAATAATCCATTTCAAAAAGTGATAAAACATGCCAACTACTTTTGCAGCTATGGAAAATCATCCGGAGGAGAAAGGTCCAGTAAGAATTGCAGTCTCTCAGGACTGGCTTTGCCAAGTACAGTAGGTACTCATGAAACGGCCAGTCAGGCGAAGCAAGTACGATTCCATCGTCGATAAAGTAGAACCGATAGAGGCTAACCCTGAATATGCACACAAGTCTTTCAATGGTAGATAAACCGATGTATCTGTGGTGGAGCTGACCTCAAGAAAACATCCCTCAATGCGTCGTGTTTGGAGGATGGGTTNCTAATGAAAATCACAAGAATAGAATGGTAACTGACTTTTCCCAGACAATAAACCGTTTCACTTTACTACATTTTCATCCCTTACCAATAATGAAATACATTGTAGGCAAAATTGCACATCATTCCATGTGTTCAGTACTCTCGACCCGTACGTCTACTCTGCTATGACAATAATGAATATTGGACTATACAGCAAGGCATGGTACAGTCAAACTTGATCCTCGAAGACTACAACCCATAACAATTGGCACGTTACCTCATTAATCGAAGTAGATTCCTGGATTCTCTGAAAAGAGTTACATATTCACACATTGCAATTATTTTCTGTTCTAAGGAAGCATGAGACACTTTTGATACTGTATTTTAAAATTAGAGAATACCAATTACAATGCCTGCAATTTATGGCAACATTCCTTTTGATGTAGAAACTAATGCATTCGATCATGCCATGGCAAGTGCCCTTAATCAAGCGAAGAGACCTTGTCATTGTGGATGGAGCTTGTTACTGATCAGAAATCGGTCACATTCACATTTAATAATCAGCATCAAAAATGATAAAAACATGTGGTGGTGCACGGAGCTGTCATGTGCTTCATGCATGATATTGTGTATCGACCTGGCAAAGGAAATGCAGTTGCAGATACTCTTCCTAAGATCTGTGATTACAATCATGGTAGTAATAATTTATTAATTCCTCATAGTTCCCTCTACTATCCTGGTGTGATATGTATGGCTCATTTTGGAAATCAGTTATGCTGACAATGAAATCGAATGCCTTGAGAACATCTGACTGGGATTCTGCACTCTCGGACTTACCACTCTCAATTCGTTCTTTACTTTGCACTGCCACTAAAGATACTCCACACGAGTGGATGTTCAACTACCATCAGTGATCTATCAGTGGCCCCTCAGCTTCTACATTATTAGCTTTTCTAGGAACAGTACTCATGAAACGTGAAGTCAGGCAAAGCAAGTACGATTCCATTGTCGATTAAGTAGAATCGATAGAGACCAACCGACCAACCATGATTATGCATACATTTAAGTTCATGATGGTACAGAAACCAATTTATCAGTACGTCTTCTGGTTCAAAGTGAAAATTAGCTCATCGCCATACTGAAAAACTGAGTGATAATACAAAAGTTTCGACGAGGGAGCTGAACCCAAGAAAATATACCTCAACACGAGGGTAGGGAGATGAAGTTTCCCCTGAGAATTCACCAAAGGAAGCCGCAGTTGTTCCAGAGAGTACAAACTATTCGCAATATCTTAACACTTTTTCGAATTTAACATCAGAATAATCGCACCTGGTTGTTTCCTAAATGTGTCGTGTATCAAAAGCTTTTTATTTCTGTCATCATAAAAGTATCCGCATGTGTGTTGGTAATGACTGGTAAGGAATAGTTGTGCGAAAATATTATTG
This sequence comes from Clitarchus hookeri, assembly GCA_002778355.1. NCBI lineage: Eukaryota > Metazoa > Arthropoda > Insecta > Phasmatodea > Phasmatidae > Clitarchus > Clitarchus hookeri. Next base: position 57,187 of record NQII01003490.1, on the reverse strand, counting down.
AGTGCGTACAAAGACGGTGAGTCGTCTCTTTGGCGTAATTTTCTAGACTTGGCTGAGCTTTGTTTGGACGAAGCGGATGAATAGCACGAAATGAGACCTTACGCAGAGTTTCAGAAAAGTTAGGAATAAATATTTATGAACTAAAGCCAACATCTATATTTAGGCTAATTCCGCCCAGGGACGTGTTGGTGGGGCGACTGTAGATTAGTGATTAGGCAGGCATTTAGCACTACCGACCTGGCGTTCACTCGGTCGAGAGGGAGACTAGTTTCCTGTATACTATCGGGACTGCCAGAACGATAAGCTATAATCGTATTTGTTGAATTCAGGTAGACATTTACGTACTTGAACTTGTACCATGATCATTTTAAAACGGACATATTACAGCGTTGACTAGAATAACAGTAAGATGATTTCCAGTATATTTATATAATCCGTATGGTGTATGCTACGCTTAGATTCAGTCGTTGCTATATTTTCTCTTCAATGCTTCCGCGTTTCTGTAAACTTCAGAAAAAGTAAGGAAAACTCTTTCCGTCGTCAGATAAAAATTCTTTACATTCTGAAATCGGAGTATAAATAATATTGAACGTTATCTATTTTTGTAAACTTCTGACAACTGTAACTTTTGTCGGCACAATATTCGCGGTTTCTGGTAAAATGGGGCAGGGAGGCTGAAAATGAATTGCGCATGAAAAGAGCAGTCGTTTGTTAATTTTCCGCAGCCCGCATGAAGCGGTCATGTGGTTTTTTATTGAACTATACAGATTTCTGTTTGGGTTTTATTGGGAAAATAAATTGCTTTATCGTTTGAATAAAGTACACCGTGATCGAATAAATTGGGTAAACTTTGATTACCATAATACGTTTTGAAATTTGAATTATTACTTTTGTACCATTTATTTGTTAATAGCACAAAATGAAGGGAAAACATATTGTTTTACCCCATATATTTTAAAATTTTATGAATATAATATTTTTAATTTTTTTCTGAAGTGATGAATATTTGTAATGAGTGAATATACATATCTACGTTTATAATAGTCAGCAGCAAGACCATAAAATTCAGTTATTAATGTATGTCTTGAAACATTATCATGTTATTAAATCTAATTAGTTATGACGTTTCCATCATTTTGTAATCAGGATGTATCTTGTACACAGCAACGTAATATTTATTAAATAGTGTGTTTGCCATATTATAGCTTGGAGGAAGAACATTTCGCGGTTCGATGAATCATAAGCTTGACACCCACATCCCTCTCTATACCCGAGCCTCAGCAGTTTTATTGGCAAACAGCCTGTAAACATTTACAGGATGTTCGCATTAATTGAGCATTTTCTAAAACACAGCTTAGGACCTATTTTGCTACCCATTTTGTATCCTTTCGCCATATGTGAAATCAACGTTGCCATGAACCCTACGCGTCGATAAGGTGTTGTGAGATTGTTAAGATATTTAAATTTAGGTGCAGGGATTGCTTTTATAAGACGGGTGATTTAAAATGAGCTCAAATTTTTTTTTACTATCTCCAGACATAATACTCTTGAACAGGTAGTACGGGATTCGGTTTTTAGTTCCACACAAGTTAATTTTTTCCTCTGTATTAAAGGCGATCCAATTGCAACGTAACTTCAATGCTCACGTGTTTGAAGTTCAGGTTATTTTGGAAAGAATTCGCTTAATTTTCACTTCTTCCTATACAAGTTCACTCGTTGACGTCCTCCAAAGGATGTTTGACGTTATGTGTCTAAATTACAAGGAAATTTGAAGAGACTTTATGTTATGCACTAAAAGTATCACTCTTAGAAATTTGGCGTAAAGTTACATCCAGGTACGTTTTTTTTTTAAAAATAAGATTAATTTAGAATGATCTCTAAACATTTTTACTCTTGTATCACAGTATTAGGTCCGTGCTTCCTTGCAGTTGTCTGTTTGGCTGAGAATTTTTCCAAGTCGTCCAACTGCAAAATGACCGGAATGGACACGCATATGAAATTCAGGTCGTTCTGGAAATAATTCGCGTAATTTTTCGATACACACTCAAGTGTTTAAAGATCATTTCTTTAATGAGAACCTTGCACGAGATAAAAAAAACGGCACAGACGTAGGGAAAGGATCAAATGAAACAGAAGGCGAGAGGCGACATCCGGCTGTAGGTCTCCTCCGCGCCCTATTTCGCCAGTCGGATGACGCAGTTTCCGCCGCGAGGTGGCGAGCCGCCCACGCAATGAATATTCCGGAAGGTTGCCGGGCGAGCGAGGGTGCCGTGATGGGGTCTCATACGTCACA